>CM038671.1:503702227-504061101 GCA_021605145.1 Aegilops bicornis | reverse complement strand
TATTACAACTCGATACTAGAACAAAGATATGACTCTATATGAATGCTTTTCGGAGGTGTACCGGGATGTGTAATGATCTAGCGTAGCAATGACATAAAAACGGACAAGCCATGAAAACATCATGCTAGCTATCTTACGATCATGCAAAGCAATATGACAATGAATGCTCAAGTCATGTATATGATGATGATGGAAGTTGCATGGCAATATATCTCGGAATGGCTATGGAAATGCCATGATAAGGTAGGTATGGTGGCTATTTTGAGGAAGATATAAGGAGGCTTATGTGTGATAGAGCGTATCATATCACGGGGTTTGGATGCACCGGCGAAGTTTGCACCAACTCTCGAGGTGAGAAAGGGCAATGCACGGTACCGAAGAGGCTAGCAATGATGGAAAGGTAAAAGTGCGTATAATCCATGGACTCAACATTAGTCATAAAGAACTCACATACTTATTGAAAAAATTATTAGCCCTTGAAACAAAGTACTACTACGCATGCTCCTAGGGGAGGTTGGTAGGAGTTAACCATGACGCCCCGACCTTCACGCAAAGATAAACAGTCAAATACAATGCGTTCCAATTTGGTTACATAGTTAATAGACCATACGTGCATGCTTAGGAATCACAAACCTTAACACCAACATCCTTAATGAACACAACAACTTACTAGTACCTCCCACATATTATCACCTCTATATCGAAAAAACTATTACAGGAATCAAACATATCATATTCATCGATCTACAAGTTTATGCTTAGGATTTTATGACTAACCATGTGAATGACCAATTCCTGTCTTCTCTCTAAATTGATATAAGTGAAGCAAGAGAGTTTAATTCATTCTACAAAAGATATGCCCATGCTCTAACAAATATAAGTGAAGCAAAAGAGCATTCTACAAATGGCGGTTTTCTATGTGAAGAGAAACAGGCAATCCAGACTTCAAATGATATAAGTGAAGCACACGAAGCATTCTATAAAGCCATACTCAAAAGATTTGAGTGAAGTGCAATGAGCATTCTATAAATCAATCAAGGACTATCTCATACCAGCATGGTGCATAAAAGAAAAATGAAAACTAAATGTAAAAAGGCGGCTCCAATACTTGCACATAATGCATGAGCGAAACAAATCTAAAAACATACCGATACTTGTTGAAGAAAGAGGATGCCTTCCGGGCATCCCCAAGCTTAAACGCTTGAGTCTCCTTGAATATTTACTTGGGGCACCTCGGGCATCCCCAAGCTTGAGCTCTTGCCTCTCTCTTACTTTTCCTCCATATCAGAGACATCCTCGATTAGACACTTCATCCACACAAAACTTCAACGAGAAAACTCGGTAAGATCCGTTAGTATAATAAAGCAAATCACCACTCTAAGTACTGTTGCAAACCAATTCATATTTTGTTTTTTGAATTGTATCTACTGTAATATAAGCTTTTTCATGGCTTAATCCACTGATATAAATTGATAGATTCATCAAAACAAGCAAACTATGCATCAAAACAAGAATCTGTCAAAAACAGAATAGTCTGTAGCAATCTGAACATCCACCATACTTCTGGTACCCAAAAAATTCTACCACAATTAGGAAAAATAAACAAGTTGTATATCAAGACAGTGCAAAAGTAATCAGACCGTTTGACGTTCCAGTTAAAAATGTAAAATCGCACACTCACAGCCCGAAGTTTACATCACCGCACCATACAAACCAACAAGCATTGTAAACATCCTAAAGGCAAACCTTAGCACATTATTTTTATAATAAAAATGGAATTATACAATGTAATAATTATTTTTGTTGAATTTTTTTGTAATCAAGATTCACAAAGTTTACGTGAGCATGAACAAAGTTCAAGGCTAGCTCCCACTTCAACAATGCTTGTCTCTCTCACTTTCACTTTCCTTTTGAAAAGTTTTAATTCCCCTCTTTAATTTTTTGTTTTTAAACTATATCAAAGCATTCAAAATAAATAAATGACTCTCAAACTTCAGGTTGTCTCACAGCAGTAGCTTTCTTTAAAGCCATTAAGCTAGGCATTTAGTGCTCAAGTAATGAATCCACCGGATCCCAAGGTATATCAAAGCCAATTTTAATTAACAATGATTTGTAATTTAGTAGTGAGCACAAAGTAACATATATCATGCAGCAACAAAGTCTAACTCTCTTTCTATGCATCGGCATGTCATAAAAAGAACAATTCATGCACACCAAGTAAAGGCCAATGCATAGTATAAGCAGTTCCTTGCAATTCTATAAATGTTGGAAACATAGAGAGGTGGAGATATAGTTCCTCTCTCATAATAATTGAAAGTAGGAGAATCAAGCACATGGATATTATATCTATCAAAATCATCATGTCTAGTAGTAAAAAGTCAACCCATCAATATAATCCTTACTAAGCGCAAACTTCTCAAATATAGTGTAGTCGGGAGAATTCAAAAAGATAATAGGACTATCATGTGTGGGTGCAATAGCAACAATTTCATGTTTAACATAAGGAAATATAGCAAGTTCATCTCCATAAGCATAATTCATATTGGCATCATGTCCACAAGCATAGCAAACATCATCAAAAAGGGATATTTCAAGAGAATCAAGCGGGATCATAGCAATCATCATAGCAATCATCCTTGATAAGCACGAAGGAATTAAACAATGTATGAGTTGAAGAGTTACTCCCATTAGAAGGTGGAGCACGGGTGATCAATCCGCTCTTCCTCCTTTTGTTCTTACGCTCTCCTCATCATCTTTTTCATCCAATGAGCTCACAGTTTCATCAATTTCTTCTTCTTCCATAGCTTCACTGCAAAATATTAATCTCTTCTTGGACAATGGAGACTTTCTCAATAAATGCATTAATACTGTAATTGTATTCCATAGTTTTTCACTAGCAATATCTAAGTATAGCAAGATTTTCAGGCCTATAAACATCATCATCTAAAGCTTCATACTTTCCAAACAAAGATTCAATTTCATAAGCAGCCTTAAAAAGCAACAAATTCTTCTATTTGTTCCACATCATAGTAATCATATCTACCATTAGCATAAGAAGCTAAGGTTTCATTATCATTGAATTTGCATGAAAAGGGAAGGTGTGGAGCCTTCATCCCTAGAGCAGCAAATAATATCATATCTCAAGCATAGTTGGCAGAGCATACCAGCATAACATATTAATTTGATCCCATAATAGTTTCCCTTTTTGCTGTAAGCGATAATCCCTAAAGTAATCACGATGATCCAACGTGTCTCCAAGGATAAAGTTGAATGGGGTTTTCTCAGGATTATCAAAGGAGTACGTAATATCACTCACATAAAGAGACTCGAGGGTTTTAGGAGTTACCCCATCTCCATGAGTAGCAAGTACACCTAATTTTTTTGGTATTTTAAGTGTTTCCATATCCATAACTAAAGATAGAGAATAACTAAGAACAACAAATAAAAATTACTTAGTGATAAAGAAAACAAGCACACATGAGAATATTCACCCCACGCTATGACTCCCGACAGCGGCGCCTTGAGAAAAAAGGTCTTGATAACCCACAAGTGTTGGGGATCGCAACAGTTTTCGATAAGTAAGAGTGTCGAACCCAGCGAGGAGCTAAAGGTAGAATAAATATTCCCTCAAGTTCTATTGACCACCGATGCAACTCTCACATTGCAACAGCGTTAAACTTTACCTAGAACAAGTATGAAACTGAGAAGTACTTTGTAGGTGTGATAGGATAGGTTTGCAAGATAATAAAAGAACACGTAAATAAAAAGTAGGGGCTGTTTAGATAAAGATGCGATAAAGTAAATATGGCGAGTTTGGAAAAGTGGTGGTAGGAGTTGTGAAAATTTCCCTAAGCAATTGACTACATTACTAGACCGATAATCACTATTGCAATTCTATTTGAGGGAGAGGCATAAGCTAAGATACTTTCTCTACTTGGATCATATGCACTTATGATTGGAACTCCAGCAAGCATCCGCAACTACTAAAGATTCATTAAGGTAAAACCCAACCATAGCATTAAAAGTATCAAGTCCCCTTTATCCCATACATGAAACAACCTACTTACTAAAGATGCAGTGCTTACATCACTCCGCCACCACCATAAGCAAATCAGAAACATATTACCAAACACTACAATGAGGAATCCTTCATGCTTACTTGGCGACACGGAGGGCACAATAGGACAGCACAAATAATAAAACATGCAACTCAAACCAATCATAGAAATTCATCAATCATTGATAGGACAACGAAAATCTACTCAGACATCATAGGATGGCAACACATCATTGGATAATAATATGAAGCATAAAGCACAAGGTTCAAGTAGAGGGTACAACGGGTTGCGCGAGAGTGGACCGATGGATCTAGATGGGGCAAGGTGATGGAGATGTTGGTGAAGATGATGGAGGGTGTTGGTGAAGATCGCGGTGATGATGATGGCCCCGGCGGTGTTCGGCGCCACGGAAGCAAGGGGAGAGGCCCCCTTCTTCTTCTTCTTCTTCCTTGACCTCCTCCCTAGATGGGAGAAGGGTTTCCCCTCTGGTCCTTGGCTCCATGGGCGTGGGAGGGCGAGAGCCCCTCCGAGATTGAATCTATCTCTCTCTTTACGCATTACGGAATTCTGCCTCAGCACCGTTTCCTTTATATCTGGAGATCCGTAACTCAGATTGGATTGAAACCTTCGCCGAGATCGTTCTCCAAAAATTAGCTTTCTTGCGGCCAAAGAAGGGCATCAACCGCCTTATGGGTGTCCCACGAGAGTGGGGGGCGCGCCCATGTTAAGTGGGCGTGGGCCCCTATCTCGTGGCCACCTCGGGCATCGTCTCGCGTTGATTCTTCCTCCCAAAAATCACAAATATTCCAAAATAATTCTCCGTCCGTTTTTATCCCATTTGGACTCCGTTTGATATGGGGTTTCTGCGAAACATAACATGCAACAGACAGGAACTGGCACTGGGCACTGGATCAATATGTTAGTCCCAAAAAATGGTATAAAATGTTGCCAAAAGTATATAAAAGTTGAATAATATTGTCATGGAACAATCAAAAATTATAGATACGACAGAGACGTATCATACTGCTATTGAGCATGACCAGTATGAAAGTAATACTAGCGGGTAGAACATGATAGCAGTGTAGAAAACACAGCATGATGGTAACCACCGATCCATAAGCATAACCGAAATAACGACAGCAGTAGTAAAACGAATAGAAGGTTATTAAAGATTCAAGTTGAAAACCAATGCTACTGCATGGCTATCATGCAAATGGTGGTTGTGGCTTGCCTGGGGGTGAAGAAGGCTCCGGAGAGAAGCGTGGAACGATCGTGGAACCAATCGCGGAAAAGTTTCTCTCGAAGGGGACTGATTAAGCGCCAAGGGAAAAATGGTCATTTTCACAGTGTCAAACCATAGTGAAAATGTAACCAACAGAACGGGCTCGATGAAGCGAAGGCGTGGGCTTTGGATTCACCTCAAGCGGAGTTGTGAGCAAAAATTTATAGCCCGACGAAGTTCGAGTTCCAATCTGTGAAAAGATTTCCATGAACAGGCCCCAGTGAAAAAGCGAAGCGTACTCTCAAAAATATGTCTTGAGCGGAGAAAGCGCATTTTTGGATAAAGCGAGGCGGAATCGCTTACTTCCGCAGCAGCGTACTTCTTGAAATGCGCTTCCACCTATCCGCGTGGGCGGATTAAGCGGGGCGGGCTTAGAATTGACGTGCGGGTCCCACAGGTGGGGCACCAAATCACTTATCCCGTCGGCCGGCGGGTCAGCGCATGTAGCTGCTGAGGTCGGCTCTGGGTTGGCTGTTGGTGGGGTCAAGGCGGCAGCGGGGCCCGCTGGCTCCTGATCGTCTTCTTCCTCACCTGCCCCGATCAAAGCAGGAGGAGAAGGGGGGCGCCGATCGGTGGCGGCTCCAGCAGCTCCGGCCACCTCAGTGAAGGCGAAGCCTGGTGGGCAGGGAGGAGAGTCTTTGCTCCCGCCTTTGGAGTAGCAGCGAGCGCCGGGAGTAATGGCGTGGTCGCGGCTCCAGTGAGGCGGGAAGGCGATGGCGGTGACCCACTAGGGAAGACATGGCCTCGAGGGCTCCAGGCAAGCGAGGGGATGGGCAGGGGAGACTCGCCGGATTGGAGGGGTTCTACTGGTGGGGGAAGAAAGAAATGGAGGGCTTGGCTCGAGCTAATTTAGGAGAAGCCGAGCGGCAGCCATGGCGGCATTGGGCGGGCTGTGGAGCTCCTCGAGCTCGGGCGAGTGGCTAGGAAGGACCCGAGGAGGGTGGTGAGGCTGGTGAGGTGCTCGGGGGGACTCGGGGTGGTCTTTATATGGGCGGGGCGAGGGCACGGGCTCGGGTGCCGCCGCTCATGCTCGGCCAAGGCTCTGGCGGCCTTAGCCCAGCTTGCAGTGTGTGAGGAAGAGCAGAGGAAGCAGCAGACGAACCCATGAGAGAGTCCACGGAGGCAAGCGGAGCTCGAGGACAAGAAGGAGGAAGACACCATGAGCGGAGCAGAACCCGGTCGGCTATAGCTGCATGCCCATGGGCCTTGGCGACAAGCGCTGACGTGTGGGGTGGGGGGGCCTTACGGAGGGGGAGGGGCCCGAGGAAGAAACCATCCAGCTCGCGTCCATGGCATGCCAGAGAGGTGGTGACCGCGTGAGCTGGAGAGGAGAAGGTGCCAAAGGCTGTAAAATTATGTCTAGGGGTTAGTCCTTCCAGGGAAGGTTGCAACTGCGGTGGTAGCTCGGTTAAAAATGTTCTGGTTAAATGGTAAGAAACCTCCAAGTTTACTGCGATAAACTTGAATGTGTCTTGGTGATCCACAGAACTTGATTGGAAGCAATGGAGTTATGCAGGATGATTAGCTTAGGAAGGACTATAATCCTATTAACTTTAAGAAGATTTGGATCAAGATTTAATATAGTTGCTTTGCAAATTTGTCAAATCTGACCAGCAACTAAATCGAGGAAGGTGCACTCACATGGAGAAGCCACTTGAGCTGAAATTTGACAAGGCTTAGTGATTTGATCATATAAAGATCTTGTAAAGTTTCATACCAAATGGCCAGAAGTGGTCTTGTTTCACAATCATCCTCTCTAACCGAAACTTGGAATAATTTTGGAGAAATATTGGCTTAATGAAATGGTTGCAAATTTGGTGGAGAGATGTTATTTGGGTAGGAGAACAATCTGGTAATTTCTCGAGAATTAATGAAGCAATATAAAATGCACTTGCTTCACAAGTTGAAAATATTGCCGAGAATCAAAGATTTGGTCACAATGCTCACATAGTTGATTGCATCGAGCTGAAACATGGAGGGGTGTGCTAATATGAGCACATGAAGGAGGTTGCAAAATTTCAACTCATTAGGATAACCCTAGCTAGTACTTCCTTCACAATGCCTTACATGCAGCAGAAAGTTTCAAAATCCTTTGAGGAAGTTTGGCTAGGAAAATAAAGTTGAATTTTGGCATGAGGCAATGATTTGGACATAAAAGAATGCCCAAGAAGTTTGGGAGCAAACAAGATAAGATAAATGACACTTCCTTCACAAAGTGCCACTCTAGACAGAAATAAAGAATAATTATTGGGGAATTGTTCTTGGGCTAGAGCCAGGAAAGTTTGGGCATATTTGAGCAACATATGACCCAAAGGAATTATGAGAATTATTTGGGAATTTTTGGATGGACAGAAATATAGGTTGCTTCACAACCTAGAGGCGAACAGGTTATTCCTTTCATAGAAAAGGAATATTCCCTAGAAAAAGATTTTAGGATTTGGTCAAGGGTGAAGTGACATGATTTTGGAAAGGTTTTGAGAATGATGAGCCCTTTGGGGAGAGGGAATGAGGATGATTTCCTAGGTGGCAAGGCCACAGAACCACTCCAAAAAGAAAAACAGAGCAAAAACCAAATAAATCAAAAGAAAAAGAAAAGGGCCAAAATCCAGGCTGTTACATTACTCGTCCACGGTACATCGCTGCGGAGACACCGATAGACCGCTATGTATTCTGCGTTGGCGGTCGGACAAATAACACTATCTTCGCTTCAACTTTGGTGGGTCCCGGTCGGCCGAGGTAAGAAGGCAGTTCATACATGCGAAGATAAAGCTGGTGGGTCCCAGGTATCGGAAACATTTTTTAGCGAAATAAAGATGCCCTTGATAGGTCCGAGGTGTCGGTGAAGGAATCATTATTTCTGCAGCGTAATAAGGAGGCACTTCCTTGCGTGCGGCCATGGACCCGGTATCGGCCTCTCCACTTACAGTCCTCTTCTGATGGTTGTCGTTCGTTGACCGCGTTGATGATGTTGTACCGCTCGAGAGCACCAAGGTGGTGGACAACGGTGCGACCTAGGAAGGGAACGACCCAGAGCTGGGGAATACGCAGCAGTGGATGCCCACGCGGAGGGGAGTACGAAGGTTGACTGCTTCGGCTGCGATTTGAGGCTGCCGTCTCCGGAGAATAACAGGGGGTGTGGGTGAGTAGAGGGAAGGCCTGGCGATGGTAGTATGGTCAGGCGGTGAGGCCTCTGGCAACATAACCCGACCATGGGAGGAATTTGGAGAAGCGATACGGCGGTATGAGGTTTAGGTAATTTGGAGCAACAAGACCGAGAGGTTGAAGGCGCTTAACTTGGTCGTTGGATTAACACCGAACAGTCGGTGCAGCTAGAATTGTTTATTGACTAAGTTGAAAAATCCATGCGTACCGTTAACTTAGTAGGCCCACAAGTCAGCCTCCAAATCTGGTGGGTCCCAGCTAGCAAGGGGAATCAATTTTTTTTGAAGTAATAAGGTGGCACTTCCTTGCGTGCGAAGATGTTTTTTATTTTTTTATTTCTTCTTTTTCGAGTTAGAATAAAAAGAAAACAATTTAGGATCTTGGTACAATCTATATTTTCATGAAAAGGATCATAATAAAGCTAGTGGGTCCCAGGCTATGCAGCGGAGGAAACTTTTATTTACGCATAATAAAGGACACACTTCCTTGCGTGCGAAGAAGTAGCTGGTGGGTCAAACCTGTCAGGGGGACAATTTTTTTGTTTTCGCATAATACGGGGGCACTTGCTGCGTGTGGCCATGGGCCATGTGGTTCCCTACTGTCAGCCAATCCACGTACATGCCTCATCTGAGCCGCCCCCCTGATCCAACGGCTAGCTGGCCACCAGTTACGTCGTGCCTTCGCGTGGGCAGAATCCTTCGGATCTCTGCCTCCGATGGCTGTCGTTTGTTGACAAAGTTGACCACGCCGTGCCAAGAGAACCAACGCGATGAGCGATGGCGAGTATTCACGAAGGGAGCGACACGGAGCAGCGAAGACACGATGAGTGGATGCGTCACGTGGAGAATCTGAGGTTAACTTGGTTCGGTACGTGGTGTGAGGTTGCCATCGCGGTGAAGAACAAAGAGGTGTTGGTGAGTAGAGGAATGACACGGATGGCGTTTGGGAGTAGAGTGGGCGATTGAAACTGCTTGACGGCAACTGGCTGGACATGGGAGGCGGTGGCGAATTGGTACTATAGCGTGATTGGTTTAGACTCTTTGAAGCAAGAATATCCAAGATTGAAGAAGCACTACAGCCGTTAGATGGACATCCAACGGCCACTGATGCTAGCATCGTGTCTTGACTATAAGTTTACAAAGCCTTCCATACGCCTTAGTAGGCCCACAAGCCTTCTGTATGCGTCCCTGACTATAATTCTCAAAAAAAATAGTAGGCCCACAAGTGAGCATCATATCTATGGCAGAGAACATATAGCCCATTTGCGATTTGTAATAAGTGTACAACCCATTTTTGAATTTTAATGGAATTTACTACAACCCATTTACTGATCTGTTAAAATTACAGCCCATTTTCTAGTCAAGACAACGATTAATAATTTAAACCAACCTCTCAAAATAGAATTCAACCAAAAAACCCCACATTTTGATGGGATCCGAAAAAATTATCGAAATTTGAGTCGGGTTAAATATAATTTCAAAATGAATTTGTATTAGGTAAAAATCTAAAGAAATACGGTGCACTCAATAAGTAATGAAATGAAAATTTCCAAATTCAAACAATAATATTTTGAAACTAATTACCTACTTGGTGCGTTTTTGTATATTTACAGCCCAGTTTTATAATTACATCCCATTCATTATTTCTTAAAGCACATTTTCTTGTTAGGCCTAATGCATCCCTCATAGGAAAGATTTACAACCCAGCGGGGCGAAGAATAACAAGTTGACCTAGGTTGGGTATTCCGCAAAAAAAGTATAGCTGTGCTAGAAATTTTCACCTTGAAAAAATAATATCTGGGATGGATATTTGATGGACATAAAATAATAGCACTGGGCTAGGCAGACCCACAACCCTTGATTGATACCCTGCTCCTCTGAACAAAAACAAAAACATCGCCAACAAAAAGCCTGCTTACACCTAAAAAACAAATACTACTCGAGCTGCTGGGTCCCAACTGTCGGCCGCTCCTTGTGCAATTCTCTCATTTATTAACTATATAGGTTGATGATGGTGTGGGACCGTGATGTCAGGAAACCAGGAGGAAGCAAAAAAAATATAGTTGTATATAATAAGGATGAACTTGCGTACCTACGGCTATGGCCGTGGTGGGTCCCTCTTGTCATCCGGTCCAAATAAAGTCATCTCTAATTCCTCATGTTCGTTGACCATGTTGACAATGCTCGGCACCACTGGCGAGCTCAACAACCTCGAAGGGCAGACGGATAGGGCCTTCTTGAGCCCTACAGATGAGTACGATACAGCGCCCACTGCTCATTGAGGAAGCCGGGATCGCCGGACACCTATGAGCACCTTGAGAGGCGAGGCGGCATGAAAGCAGTGAGCCCGCTTAGGAGCTCTGGATTGTTTCACACCTATATTAAGATACAAGTGTAATTTACTCATCATTGGAAACAACAGCGTAATATCTGGTAATGAATGAAACCGAGGCCGAGGGCGATAGCGAAAACCGGCGAGTTACGCGTGTAATTTGAGAGACCGATGTATATTTCACTAGTCGAAATCGACCAACCAAGCGCTTCGCCCAAGACCATCTATTTTATTTTACAAGCGTCAGTTTTACAAGCGGTTTTGGTTGGAAAATGACGATCCAATCACAGCCTAAGATGATGAGTTGGTGGGAAGATCATATGGTTTCACGTCTAACCTACCCAGAGTTGTGCGTATAGGCTATGAATGAAACATAAGACAATGAACTTCTTAAACACAGAAACAACATAAGAGGATGATCTTCTTAACATGCAAATCCACGGGCATTAGATCAACATGCAAAACAATATGAAGCATTATTCTCAGGAGGCACGGTGAACAGCTCGTGATGCCGCATGGCACAACATGCCAAGCTCAACTTTGCAATCAAACTCACAAGGCCTGCATTACATAGACAATATTCAAAACAAACTCTTAAAATACCTTACATAAGTCAACATTCATGTGACTATGCATCTCAATGAGTAAATATTTACTTACAGGCTGAAGGCGAGGAATAGGAAAAAAATGATCGACGCCGCTCACAACAAAAGGCGTCGGGCTCAAAAATATCAAATGCATGTCTTACGGCTAACATCAATGAGCAAAATTTGACAAGGTTTTCCAATTCCAATATATTAAACTAATGTCTTGTACTAACATCAATGATTAAACTTTGAAAACCTTTTCCCATTCAAAATATGTAATGCCTATGATTGTGGAGCAGGCGGGGTTTGTCAGCGATTTGTCATCTAATAGTCCGGTGGCTCAAGGTGACGATGAATGATTAGATAACCATTCGATGTATTGTGCATGATGAAGCATTATGGAGGACATGAACCATCTAAACATTTTGTGCAGTTCCACTAAAATCTAGTTGATCATCCCTGTGGATTTCGTATTTATATGCTGCAAGAAAACAACACACACATGAATATTGGCCCAAGTGTCAACCCACCAATCGGTGGACTAACAAACTAAAAGTACGATAAATAGATTACCATACCCAGATGCCCCATCATTGTTGCTTAGAGTGACATTGACAGACTTGGAGTCCTGTCCTGGATTCTTGTACTTGTTTGGGCACTTGTTTGCCCAGTGTTCCTCCGAACCACAAGTAAAGCACCCATCTCTCTTTGTCTTTCTTCTTACCCTTCTTAATGGCCGACGTTGGCAGCTCCATTCAAACAGATAGTCCGGTGGCTCAAGGTGACGACGAATGATTAGAGAACCATTCGATGTATTGTGCGTCATGAAGTATTGTGGAGGACACAAACTATCTGAACATTTTGTGCAGTTTCCACTAAAAATCAAGCTTCGGCATCCACAATACGCGCCATCTGAGAAAAAGTGTGATGAATATAATAGTGGTACTAGTTGTTTAAACATAAACTTACAACTATAATCATCTTCATTATCTTTAACAGGAAAAGATAGCAATACAATAGCTTGAATTAAACATTTATTCAAAACAATACAACAATATAAGTAGCACAATGACATAACAAAGCACAATCATGTGGATGAAGGCCGATACTGACCTCATTTGTTACAGATGTGTAGGCAACTGACTTGGTCATACCTTTCCTTGTGGAGTGAATTTCCCATGCTCTCTGTAGACTAGTCATGTCACTAGTGTTTACTAATACTCTGTAAAGTTTCTCGATCATTCCTTGTGTAATGTAGCGCAAACAATGACTGCTTCTTTCTGCAAAGTGGTAAGGCCAACTGGACCCACTAATGCAACAGTTTGCCTTAGACAGATTGGCTCCTTTTGTGCAGTTCAACTAAAATCAAAGTCGAAATAAAACCGAGCAGAAATTTTGATATCCCTGTAAGCAACAATAGGTATAAGGGAAACAATTACTGAGAAATAATGGTTGATGACTTGTACTCCCAGAAGAAAAACATCTGCTGATCTACCTTATCTTAATGGGAAACAAAGCAGGATAGTATCTCAATCGGTGTGATTCGTTCATATTAACTGAGACATTATCTTAACAATGCCTTGTTTCAACATGTATAAAGAACGTCAAAGCAGAAAAGTACCATTCCTAAAACAATGCGGTGATTCATTCTAACGAGAGACATTATCTTAACAATACCTTGGTTAAACATGTAGAAAAGAACTACAAAAGCGAGGATAGTACCATTTGTAAAACACTCTAAGCGATATATAATAACAAAGACATTATCTAAACAATACATTTCTTAAACATGTACTTTGACCAGATCCCTAACGAAATGGTAATCCCGCCGATCCTAACAAGTGTTGCAGTTTTGAACTAATATATAGTAGTTAATTCTAGAGAGTGGCATTGCTTAATTTTACTAGTGGCATTAGGTTCACAAAAAGCATAAGCAGTTCGAGGGGAGAGTGGGCAACAACACCATCTGCTTCCATCTACTTATAAAGGGGGTGATGCAGAGTTTTGTTGTAACAAAGAAACAAGCATCATGTCTGGGTTGGAACATTTTTTGCTCATTTAATGGTAAAAGACAGCAGTTCAATAGCTTCAATTCAACATTTATCCAAAAAGCGTACCAATACAAGTAGCACAACATCTCAAAAGCACACTTTAGCATCATGTGGATGAAAGTCGGTACCGACATTTCTTGACCAAGATTTGAAACAAATCGTGAGGAAGACCTGAAAGAGATCTCAACACATATATGGAAATTGGTCTCCTTTTGTGCAGTTCCACCAAAATTAAGCAAAAGTCATACGGTGTGACATTCGGGTTGAGCTGCGAGAAAACACTCTTAAAACAAAAGTGTTTAAGCGTGGCGAAGCAAAATACATAATAGCAACAAGTTGAATAGATATCCTTGTTTTAAGAGAGGCAAAAAGGAATCAAATCTTGGCCAACAAAGGAGGATGAAACATGCGGCCACAAAATGGTACTCCGCCGATCCTAATAAGTGTTGCAGTTTTGAACTAAGATTCGATGTTAATTACGAGAGTGCCATTGCTTAATTTTACGGTGACATTAGATTAACAAAAAGCATAAGCAGTTCGAGGGGAGAGGGCGCAACAACACCATGTGCTTCCATCTACTTATAAAGGGGTTGATCACGAGTTTGTTGTAACAAAGCAACAAGCATCACTACAAAAAAAGGCGCATCCGTGACATTTTGGGCGAATGAAATTTTTACATCATACATATGACACTTCTATGGCGATAATTGTGACAAAACCGGTATCATCATAGATGTGGTGGGCTCCTATACGTGACAAAAAATCATGACAGAAAATGGGCTTTTCGTCCTGGGCGGGCCGGAGACGCAGCTGCATGACATTCTTTGAGCCGTCCATGACGGAAAAACCATGGTAGAAGCAAGGGGGAGGAAAATTTCGGGGAGTTGCCGGTTACGGTGGGAGGTCGGGGGCCGAGTGATGCACGTTTCTCTCGTACACGTACGCGCGTGTGTGTGAGGCGTTGTCTCTAACTGAACCCGAGCGAGGCGTTGGGCTCTAAACTGAACCCGAGCGATTGCACTACAGGCTACGCGTTACTGAACCCGAGCGATTGATCGATGGCTGTTAATTGAACCCGATTGAGCGATTCCTTCGCTACTGCTGCTAACTGAAGCTGATTGATTGGATGAACAGTGAGCGTTGCGGGGGGGTTTGGATGAACAGTGAGCGGTGGCGTTGCCTCTGGATGAACAGGATCCCGTGGTGCGGAGGGCTGGATGAACACTAGACGGTGGAGGGGTGCCCGTGGAGGGGTGGTTGAACAGGACCCCGTGGTGTGGAGGCTGGATGAACAATGAGCGGTGGAGGGTGGTTGAAGCGGGATCCGGTGGAGTAAGCGGCGTGGTGGAGGCTGGATGAGCGAGGGCCCGTGAGGTGGAGGAGGTCGGCCGGTGGAGATGAGCGGTATCCGTGGAGTCCCGTTTTGCGGTATGCCACACCTCCCGATGAAACGGGACCCTGTTTCGACCGTTGCTCTCCAACACAAGTCCGTTTCATCCGTTTTGCGATGCGCCACACCTCCCGATCAACGGGACCCCGTTTCGACCGTAGGAGGTCCGTTTAAATCCATTTGCGATGCGCAACACCTCCCCGATCAAGCTGGACCCCCATTTCAACCGTGGGAGTGCATTTCCTCCACGTTTTGCGATGCCACACCCCTCCCGATCAACAGGACCCCGTTCCGAACGTAGGAGGTCTGTTTCCTCCATTGTGTGGTACGCCAGGCCTCGTTTCCATCGCCTGTTCCGTCCAAGCTCTCCTGATAAACACGACCACGCATTCCGTTCCGACCCAGCTGGTTGGCTCCCACGTGTTCCGTTGCCTCCCGATGAACACGACGCATTTCATTGCCTCCCCATGAACACGATGCATTCCGTTGCCTCCCCATGAACACGACGCATTCCGTTGCCTCCCCATGAACACGAAGATAATGCTGTTTCTCCGTTCCGACCCAGCCATGTACACGAGCCCTCGCCCGTGCGTGTCTTGTGATGGCGTTCGAGACCCGCCCGTATGTACACATACGTGGCCGTATTCTTTCTTGCACCACGGCGTTGTAAATGCGTGTACATGCTACATGCGCGCCGCTACTACACCACGTGCGCGCCTCTACATCCACCAGTATATATGTACAAACACGTTCGCGACCAGAATGACAACGCTATGTACGCTTCGACCAGGTGGGTCCGGACTGTCAGGCACTTCCTTGCCTACGAAGATGTAGCTGGTGGGTCCCAGCGATTAAGCCCAGGCGAATTGTTTTGGATTTTTTTTCTGGACACACTTCCTTGCGTGCGAAGATGTAGGCTGGTGGGTCCCAGCCGGTCGAGAGGCGAATCGTTTTTCCAGGCAGCACTTCCTTGCGTCGCGAAGGTGTAGGCTGGGTCCCAGTCCCGGTCGGGGAGAAGCGTTTTTTCACAAAATATGGTGGCCCGTCCGGTGGGTCCCTATTTGTCGGAGTGGAGGAATAATTATTTTCCAGCGTAATAAGGAGGCACTTCCTTGTTGCGGCCGTGGACCCGGTATCGACCTCTCCACGCATACGATCCACGTCCGATGGAAAGTCGTTCCTTGACCATATTGACCACACCGCGCCAAAACACCGAGGCGGTGGGCGGCTGGCGAGCCTAGGGCAGGGGACAGCAGGCCCGGTGAAAGGCGTGGCGGTGGATGCCGCGGAGAGGAGTATGAGGTTCACTCGTTCGGGTGTGGTGTGAGGTTGTAAATCGTCGCCGCGAACTGGCCAGCGGTGGGAATAGTAGAGGCGGTGAGGCCTACTGGCTGCAGCCACGACCCGGCCACGGAGGCAGAAAGCAGGAGGCACGACCGGCGCTGCTTTGGGCGGCTGGAGCAAGAAGACCAAAGGTTGAAGAAGCACTACGGCCGTTGGATGGACATCGTACGGTCACTGGAGCTACAATCGTTCATATTGACTAAGTTGATAAAGCCCTCCGTCCCCATCGACTTAGTAGGCCCAAAAGTCAGCCTCCCACCAAGGTGGGTCCCATCTAGCAGGGGGAGTATTCATTTTTGTGTGCGTAATATAGAGGCACTTGGTGGGTCGGTGACGGTGGGGAGCGTTTTTTAAGTGAAATATGGTGGCCCGTCCGGTGGGTCCCAGTGATCGAGAAGCGTGTTTTAGCGAAATAAGGTGGCCCGTCAGATGGGTCCCTATTTGTCGGTGGAGGAATAATTATTTTACTTGCGTAATAAGGAGGCACTTCCTTGCGGCGCCGTGGACCCAATTGTCGACCTCTCCACGTCTGATACTCTTCGATGGAAGTCGATTCGTTGACCACGTTGACCACGCCGCGCCGAGAGCACCAGGGTGGTGGGCGATGGCGAGGCCTAGGAAGGGGCGGCGGGCAGGGAAGACACAGTGGAAGCCCGCTTGCGGAGAGGACTCTGAGGTTCACTTTCGTTCGACCATGGTGTGAGGCTGCCGTCGTCCTTGAGAATAACAGGGGTTGTGGGTGAGTGGAGGGATGGCACGGCCAGTGATGGAAGTAGTATAGAGGCGGTGGCGCCTCCGGCAACCTGATCGGCCACGGGAGGTAGGAAGCGGTGACACGGCCCAGGCGCTGCTTTGGGCAGCAGTACCAAGAAGACCAGAGGTTGAAGAAGAATTACGGTCGTTGTATGGACATCCTACGGTCACTGAAGCTAGAATCGTTTATATTTACTAAGTTTACAAAGCCCTTGGTACGCTCCAACTTAGTAGGCCCACAGGTCAGCCTCCGAAACGGTGCGCCCTAGATGTCGGGGAGGAATCATTTTTGGGCGGCGAAGCTAAGAATATCCGAGATTGAAGAAGAAGCCACGACCTCCGTTGGATAGACATCCAACGGCCCTTTACTAGAACCTTGTGTTGACTATAATAAGTTGACAAAGCCTTGCATATGCATCAACTTATTTTTTTAGGGGACGCGTCACTTAGTAAGCCCACAAGTGTGTGGCAGAGAACTTATAACCCATTTGCGTTTTGTAAGAATGTACAGCCAATTTTTGAATTCTAATGGAATTTACAACAGCCCATTTACAGTTTGTTAAAAGTACAGCCCATTTTCTAGCTAGGACAACGATTAATAATCTCAACCAACCGTTGAAGATAGAATTCAATAAAATTTCCCACATTTTGATGGGATCCGAAATATTTTTATCCGAAATTTCTAGTCGGATTATATATAAATTTCTATTACGTAAAAATCCAACGAAACATTGCAGCATAACAATGAAAATTTAAGATTTTCAAAATCCATAAATAATATTTTATAAACTAATTTTGTGTTTGGTGCATTTTTTATAATTCTTGCCCAGTTTTTATAATTACATCCCATTTATTATTTTTTTAAAGCCCATTTTTCTGTTAAGCCTAATGCATCCCTCCTAGGAAAGATTTGCAGCCAGTGAAGCGGAGAATAACAAGTTGAGCTTGCACTGGTTGTTCCTTAAAAACAAGTATAGCTGGGCTAGCCATTTTCATCTTGAAAAAATTAGTATCACGGGATGGATATACGGCACAGCCTAGGCAGACCACAGACCCGCCGATTAATACCCTGCTCTCCTCTGAACAACAACGAAATCATCGCCAAGAAAAACTCTCTGATTACTCACGCCTCAAAAACACAAATCTTTGCTCGAGTTGCTTGGTCCCGGTATCGGCTGCACCTTGTGCAATTCTCTTGTTTATATTGACTACATAGGTTGACAATGGTGTGGGACCGTGATGTCGGGAAACCGGGAGAAAGCAAAAAATATATAGTTGTACATAATAAGGAGGCACTTGCGTGCGTGCGGCTATGGCCCTAGTGGGTCCCTAGTGTCATCCAGTCAAAATAAAGTCATCTCCTGAATCCTCATGTTTGTTGTGATGTTAACAATGCTTTCGGCGCCAAAGCGGCGCAACAACTCGAAGGACAACGGAGAGGGCCTCCACGGGCCCTCTGAAGGTCGATCTGTGCCCGCTGCTCATTCGAGGAAGCCGGGATCATCGGACACCTATGAGCACCTTGGCCGAGGCGGCAAGAAAGCGGTAAAGGCGGCGCTTGGGAGCTCTGGTTTATTTCAAACCTGTATTAACATACAAGTGTAATTTACTCATCATTGGAAACAACGTGTAAAATACGGGCATAATGAAACCGAGGGCGAGGTCTGTAAATAAAACCGGCGGAGTTCTGGCGTGTAATTTGAGAGACCGGTGTATATTTTACGAGCAACGCTATATGGGCGACATTACCAGACGATACATGCACGGCGTGCGTATCATGCCATCCATGGGCAAGGCTGAAACAGCAATGACTAACGGCTGGATTAGCAATTGTCCGAGTGTTGTTCAGTGCTTTTATCGTGTGTGAAGTACTTCCGATATTTTACTAGTCAAAATCGACCAACCAAGCGCCTTCGCCCGAGACCATCTGCTTTAATATACAAGCGTCAGTTTTACAAGCGGTTTTGGTTGGAAAACGATGATCCAATCACGGCCTAATATCATGAGTTGGTCGGAAGATCATATGGTTTCACGTCTAACCTACCCGACATGTCGTATAGGCTATGAATGAAACATTATATGATGAACTTCTTACGCGCGAAACAACGAAGAGGATGATCTTCTTAACAAGCAAATCAACGGCATTAGATCGACATGCAAAACAATACGAAGCATTATTCTCAGGAGGCACAGTGAACAGCTCGTGATGCCGCATGCCACAACATTCCAAGCTCAACTTTCCAATCAAACACAAGGCCGGGCATTACATAGACAATATTCAGAACAAACTCTTAACACAGGAATATCTCGGCGAGTAACTATTTACTTCTAAAGCGAACACGGGAATATGAAAAACACTTTCGGCGCTGCTCACAACAAGGGCGTCCCACTCAAAAATATCAAATGCATGTCTTATGGCTAACATCAATGAGCAAATTTTGACAAGGTTTTCCAATTCCAATATATTACACTAACATCTTCTTGCTAACATCAAAGATTAAACTTTGACAAGCTTTTCCCATTCAAAATATGTAATGCTTATGATCGTGGAGTCCAGTCGTAGCTTCTTGTACTTGTTTGGGCACTTTTTGCCTAGGGCACTCCACGTGTTGTTAAATTGCCAATGGTCTCTACAGACTAGTCATGTCACTGGTGTCTAATAATACTCTGTAAAGCTTCTCGATCATTCCTTCTGTAATGTAGCGCAAGCAGGTATTTGCTTCTTTTACGCAAAGTGGAGCGACCAAGCTGGACCGATAGCAGCAGTTTGCCTTGGACACATTGGCTCCTTTTGTGCGATTCAACTAAAATCGAAGTCGGAATAAAACCGAGCTTTAATTTTGACATCCCTATAAGCAACAATAGGTATAAGAAACAACTACTGAGAAATAACGGTTGATGACTTGTCTTAATGGGAAACAAAAGCGGGAGAGTAGCAATTCTCCATCGATTGTGATCCATTCATATTCTTTGAGACATTATCTTAACAATGCCTTGTTTCAACATGTATAAAAGAGCGACAAAGCAAAAAAGTACCATTCCTAAAACAATGCAACTGATTCATTTTAACGAGACATTATCTTAACAATACCTTGGTTAAACATGTAGAAAGAACTACAAAAGCGAGGATAGTACCGTTTCCTAACAAGTGTTGCGATTTTGAACTAACATTACGTAGTTAATTAATTACGAGAGTGGCATTGCTTAATTTTACCAATGACATTAGATTAACGAAAAGCATAAACAATTCAGGGAGAGTGGGCGCAACAACATTATGTGCTTCCATCTACTTATAAAGGGGTGATCACGAGTTTGTTGTAACAAAGCAACAAGCATCATGTGCAGGTTGGTCCCATTTTTGTTCACTACTTAATGGGAAAAGACATCAATACAATAGCTTCAATTCAACATTTATTTAAAAGCAGTACCAATACAAGTAGCACAACATCTCAAAGCACACCGCACAATCATGTGGATGAAGGCACATCTTGACCTTTCATGAGAACACCGGGATAAAATACGAATCTGCCAACATGAATAGGAAATCCAATATCGTTTTGTGCGGTTGCACCTTTGAAATCAAGCAAAGTGTTTAGCATAGCGAAGCAAAATGTCATAATAGCAACAAGTTGAATAGATATCCCTGTTTAAGCAGAGGCAAAAAGGAATCAATTCTTGGCTAATAAAGGAGGATGAAACATGCATACAAAAATGGTAATCCCGCCAATCCCTAACAAGTGTTGCAGTTTTGAAATAAGATTGATGAGTTAATTACGAGAGTGGCATCAATTACTGGCTTATAAAGGGGGTGATGCTTAATTTGTTGTAACAAAGCAACAAGCATCATGTCTGGGTTGGTCCCATTTTTGTGCACTACTTAATGGGAAAAGACAGCAATACAATAGCTTCAATTCAACATTTATTTAAAACAGTACCAAAACAAGTAGCACAACATCTCAAAGCACACTTTGCACATCATGTGGTTGAGACCAAGATTTGAAACAACTTCGCCCGGAAAAGGCTGAAACAAATCTTGATCTCCTTTTGTGCAGTTCCACCAAAATTAAGCAAAGTCACCGGTGTGACATTCAAGTTGAACTGCACAAAACACTCTTAAAACATAAGTGTTTGAGTAGCCAAGCAAAATGTACTTAATAGCAACAAGTTGAATCGATACCCTGTTTTAACGAGAGGCAAAAAGGAAACAATTACTTGCGATAAAGGAGGATGAAACAAACGATGTGAAAGAAGCATCTAACTTATCTTGGATGGAAAACAAAGTAGGATAGTAGCATTTCTAAAAGCGGTTGCATTGATTCATATTAATGAGACATTCTCTTGAAACAACATTTGTTAAAAAATGTAATTTACTTTTTAACGGTGGCATTGGCTTCAATTTTTCGGCGGCATTCTTAGACTAACAACAGCAAAATAGCTGTATGGTACATGCTAGCACCATGTGCGTCCACACATATAAATGGGTGATGCAGAGTATGTAGCCAAGCAACATATCTGTGTTGGTCCCATATTTGTTCTCTTTGAACTTTTTTCCTATGTGAGGGCAGCAAATCTAGTCCTTCACAAACTACCCGACCCCCCTGTTTCTTTCCCTTTTCAACAAAGAGATCGGTTCCTTACAGCTGTGTGTACTGGGTTACCCCCTTTTTCCCTTTTCGACCAACAAAGCGGCTGGATAGCCAGTCTATACTACTTTTCCTCCCTCCTTTCCTCATTGAACCACGTCCTATATTCATGCTCCACCCCACCACACCCTTCTTTCATCTTTGAAACAAGACCTAGATTCGACTACAGATTGAAAAAGATCCACATGCAGCTAGAGCAACAACGGTTTCAAAGAAACTTACACCTTAGGGTCATCGGGGTGTGGCAAGGCGTGCGGTGGGAGGCCGGATCTGCCCACACTATGTACGGCAGTGAGGAAGAAGGGGTCGGTGGCCCTCCCGCACAGGCGCTGGGTGAAAGAGAACAGCGCAGCCTGTAGTGGATTGCCTCCCTCGCCAAGGCAGCAGAGTGAACGCTGCACCTCCTCCCCTTCCGGTGCAACGGGATCTGACGCCTCCTTCACCAGCTGTGAGGGGGGAGAGAGAGACAAGAGGCCAACCCAGTCTTGTTTAGATCTGGTGAAGAGAGGGTGAGAGACTGTGAATATAGCAAACCCTAGCAAATGAACGTTGAGCCTTCAGCGTGTAACATATATGTAGTGCGGCAAGTGTGTGGAGAGTGCAAACCCTAGCGAACAAGCGCTGAGGCTCCCGCTTATATATATACTAATGTAGTATGGACTTAGCTCCGGTGCCTTCACTGCATCTGCTTTTGGCTGTATGACAGGTGATCCGGCCACATTTTGGGCCCACCTGTCATAAACCCAAAGGCAGGTGCACTAAGTCAATGAAGTTGCGTCCATATAGTACTATCGTGTATACCACTAATATATAGTGGAGTGGTTTTCTTATTCTCTCCCTCGTTTTAAATTGTGTAAGTACGAAACGAAACTCTTTATTTAAATTACAGTGAAGAAAACTAGTACTACTTCCGATGAACTAACGATCCACGCATGCAGCGTCTGGTCGCACTTCCTGTCCTTCACGTGTGGTACACTACCCTCCCTTAAGTGAACAACCACTCATGCGCCAAATTATAGGAAACGTGTGAGAGTGTGTACAAATAAAGCATTTTAATTTCAATTATCGAAAAGGTTTGAGAGTATTACAAAGTTTGACTTGAGTCAAATCTAATATCTTAGAGTAAATAAAAATGGAGGGCTACTAAGTCCATCTGGGTTTTAGTCCACACCATTTTTTAAATCAAAGTTAATAGCTGGACAAATAAAATTACTGAGGGAGCTGGAGACAAAGTTGTGAGAAGGCTTAGAAATCAATACAACTCTGATTCTCTTAGTACCAAAGTCGATCCTTATTATAGTAAACATTTGGTTCATAGCCAATTATGTGATAAAATTGCACCAACGTGAAAGACGACTGCGTCTCCAACGAAACCAAGGTGAACTGACGAAGGATATCATCTTTGTGCATAACAAGCAAAGAGCACTGATGGAAGACAACTGGTTTTTCATTGAATATCGATCAGCTTCACCCGGCCGGCGCAACCATGAGGCGCAACCATGAGCATCGATAGGTCATCGTGGTGATGCATCATCCATTTGGCATCAAGTTTGGGTGAGGCACCTATGAAGTTCGACAAATCCTCACCGTTATGCATTTCTTCTCGGTAATCAAGCTCGAGGAAGGAAGAACCACGTGGCGAGAGGACGGTGAGGTGGAACAACAATGGCCATCCAATTTTGTGCAGTTCCACTAAAATTGAGGAAGACATGCCGGGTATGGAGACACGCATCGCTGTTTCCAAAAATATAAAAAAGGGTTAGCAACGACATCTCAATTGTCAATAAGAATTAATGAAAAGTACACCAACAAACAGAAGCATCATAATTATATCTTGATGGGAACTAAACCAGGATACCCGAGAAAAAAGCATTTCTTCATTTAACCAGTGACAGTACTACCACCATATGGACAATGACCGCACAACCACTGTCGTGGAATTGTCATGGCAGATGTCCTTAGCGTGAGGACTTAGTCGCGAGGCCAACACATCTATTGTGGTAGCTTGAGAGGGGTTGGGCGGAATCGAGAGACTCAACACAAGACAAATATTTAGACAGCTTCGGGCCCTAGGAAACATCATCCGGAATAGCCCTACATGATGTTTGTGGCTAGGTCTCATTATGATCATGAGGGAGTCGCCGGTAAGCCGGCTTTTTGTGTCTAGCCCTGGAGATTGTTTCTTGTTGCCTGTCCTTCTTGGGGTGCCCTGCCCCTCCTTATATAAGTTAGAGGGGCGGGTTACATGTGGAATCCTAGTAGGACCAGGACTAGTCTATCTTATCTTACAAGTTAAATACAAGTCCGGGTCTTGCTTCCTCATAAAGGAAATATTTGTCATCTCTTTCCTCTTAAGCCGGCCCATCATAACATGAGCCGGCCTTCTGGGCTTTGGGCCTTGTTGTCCATCTGACCCGCCCGCCGGGTTACTAATGAGTCGCCAATATCGGACGGGTTATCTATGAATCGCCTAGCTCAAGGCGGGTCACCAGTGAGTCGCTACGCTCCAGCTAGGTCATACATCCAGCGGGTTACACCACGGGGTATATCCCCGACATTAGCCCCCGGTTTAATTTGGATTTATCCCTGTTAAACTGATCCTGTAAAACAAACACAAGAACAAATTTGACAGATTGTGTTCCGGGTTAAAAATTCTTGTAAGCCGGCACCTGATCATCCTTAATTCCTTGTGCTCCGGGTTAAATATTCTCCTGAGTCGGGACTTGATTATCCTTAAGTCCAATTGTCATTTCCTTCATCTAGAAAATCCGGGTCAAATAAGCTAGCTTCATACTCAATTTGCTGATGTTGGTTTCTCACAGAAAAATATTGTGAAGAATAATCCACTTGAGTCGGCTTCCAATGTGCCGGGTTAAATAATTTTGGTCTTCAAATACTCATCTGATATTCAGCCGGCTTGAAGATGTAAAACTTGCCGGTTTATCATTACCAAAAACTGCCGGATTATAAAACAGACGATGCCGAGTCATAATTGTTGTTGACACCGGTTTATGTAATTGATCCTCCTGATTTGCTCAAAACTGATAATTTGAAGATTTTTCTCCCTTATATCCACATTACTTGTAGCCCCCAACTATTGAGCAGAACAAAGTGATGGTTTAAGACTTGCTCCAATAAATGTTGCAACCTTGAAGAAATCCGGCTTATTCATCTCAATCATATAAACTGAATATTCCACACATGTAGCCCCCCAAGTGTCGGGTTGTCATGCTTGCGACAACACAGGACTTGTAATTCCTTTATGCTCATGAAAATTTCAACCAGTGTAGCCCCCAAGGGCCGGGTCATTATGCAATAATGAGCAGGGACTTTGTAGATATAACCATGTAAATTTGAACATCAGTGTGTAGCCCCCAAGGGCCGGCTTAGTAAAATAATACTGAGCTGGGACTTTGTATATAATTGACAACAACATTATATAATATAGTCTCCACCATGGAGCTTGAACCCATGTCCACAAAGTTAAGAGCTTTGTACTCCACCAACTGAATAGTGGACCGTTCAATATAATGGATTTAATGCTTGTGTACCTTGAATTTTTGACAGGAGCAATTGGTAGCCCCCAAGGGCCAACTCATTTAGAATGTGATTTGTCGGGTCTTCAATGAGGCGAACAAAAACAACATTGCATTAGCCCCCAAGTGTCATTGTGCATGCTTGCAGCGACATGAGACTTCCATATTTGATGTAACCTCAATTTGAATAATGTAGCCCCCAAGTGCCGGGTCGTAAGCCTGCAGCGACTCGGGACTATTCCTTTCATTGTAGATTAAATCATATCCATTAATAAAATAATAACCATTGCGCCAAAGCGACTTTGAATACCTCATCTGTTGATAAGTAAATCCAGAGTTTAAATACCCGGCGGCTCTTGGCCAATGGCGATTTAATACACCTCCATTATGGCGAATTTTTATAACCCGGCGGCTTATAGCCTTGGAGAAAAATCCAGAACGGATAATCATTTTGAAGCATCAAATTTGGTAATGAGCTTGAACTTAATCATTTACATGTCATATTTCTGCAAATCCTGCAAAGATTTTAAACAACATATGCCCTGGCGACTTAACGTCAAAAACCAGGGCGGGTAACCACCGAAATGTGGTCTTATCCTGCACACAAGTAGATCACAAGATCCCTATGATCCTTTGAATGATACCGCCGGCTTATGTGACCCAGACAGTGAAGTTGATAACTCAACTCTGTAAGAGCCGGCACATATGATATTTGTGACAACTCAAATACTTGCGATTGTATAAAAACAGATAAATTTTTTGAGGCTTCGATTGAATACGATCGATGAAACCGTTCCAAAGGGGTTAAGCTAAGATTGAATACGATCATATAGCCCCAGTGGCATTGGCGTTGCCGATCAAAGTGGGTATCGACAGCTATGTTCTCTTTGGTTCGAATACGACCTATGTTTGAGCAGAAGCCCCCAAATGACCTTAAAAGTTGTTTAACAACGCTGATTCGAATACGATCCACGTTGATTCCCAAAGGGGTTGAGCTATGATTCGGATACGATCAAGAAGCCCCCAAGTAGGTTCAGCAGTTTGCTAATCAAAAGGGTATCGACAACTATGTTTTCTTTGGTTCGAATACGACCTATGTTTGAACAGGAAGCCCCCAAGTGACCATATAAATTTTGGCATTGCGCCGATCAAGAGGGTACTGATAGCTATGCCCGATGAGCAGAAAGCCCCCAAGTGACCATAATAAGATAAGCCGTAAGGCAGGGTACCTATGTTTGAACCGCGCATCATGGCAGCAAGTTCTTTTTGGCAACTTTTAATTTTTCTTAGAACTCGAACTTGCGAGAAATTAATTCTTTTTCAACCGGAATTTTAACCGGATTTGAAATCTTAAAAAATTTGTGAGGGGCAAATTTACCTTGAGCCGGATTTTGAACCGGATTTGAGAGCTTCAAAAATTTGTGAGGGACAAATTTACCCTGGGCCGACTTTTGAACCGGATTTGAGAGCTTCAGTGCTTTGTGGGAGAAAGATGTCTCTTGAACCGGATTTTAAACCAGAGTCCTTATTTTGAGCCGGAAATCTTCTGACGGCTTTTAAATTTTCATCGATCTAGCAGTAATCTTCGGGGCCCGGGTTATTTTTCCCTTCAATGACCCGAAGTTCTTGAATTCACTGAAACTGGCTAATTTTGCCGAGTCATACCATTGTAGCCCCCGAGTCTCAAGACGACTCGAGGAGTTAGCTTGAGATTCTCCATATTTGACCATAGCACGATGTTTGTGTCTAGCCCTGGTCCATCAATAACGTGAGCCGGCCTTCTGGGCTTTGGGCCTTGTTGTCCATCTGACCCGCCCGCCGGGTTACTAATGAGTCGCCAATATCGGGCGGGTTATCTATGAATCGCCAAGCTCCAGGCGGGTTACCAGTGAGTCGCTACGCTCCAGCCAGGTCATACATCCAGCGGGTTACACCGCGGGGTATATCCCCGACAACCACCATGTACTTTTTGTCGAAACAACATGTATACCTCCACCGAGGCATAAATCAGGACAACTTTTCGAGTGGCATTTCCTCTATAATAGTACTAGTAGGTGATGTTGGACCAGCCGACGAACACTAGCTACTATGCATGGGGAGCTAGACCAGTACAAGATGTTATACCTCAGGTGGGCGAGATGTCGTTTAGGCGGGCGGGCGGGATCTGCCCACACGACGACAGCGAACAAGGGCGCGGAGGATGTTTGTCCGCGCCAGCGCCGGCTCCGAGAGGACGGTGCGCATCGGCTTCCTCCATCACCGACGGCGACAACATCAACGCTGCACCTCCTCACCTCCCTTGACGGGCCAGACGGATTCGACCGGATCTGTGACCCCGGTGAGGAGAGAGATAGAGTGGACCTTTGTCATCTTGTTTTGATACGGAGAGGGTGAGAGAGCGAGACGCGAGAAACTCTATCAAACAAGAGGCTATAATGGAGTAAAAAAATCTCTCCATAGCAGTGGTTCTAAATAGAATATGAGCGTTCCTGGAAAAAAGAAACGAAAATTGGTGGAAATTTTTTTAAGGGTCTATCTAGGACACATCTAGATGTGACATAGTTATGTCACATCTAAGTTGATGTCCATTCTGTTTGTGGTCTATTTTTTTGTCCTAGTTTTTTTTTTGTTTCTTGTTGCTACATTATATAACTGTGGGAGCTTAGATGTGATATCCTTAAATAACATCTAGATGTGAATTAGACAAACTGATTTTTTAACGTACCAAGAAAGAAAACTCGATCAAAAACACGCATATCCGTGTTTACGTAAAATTCCATTTCCATCTCCATCTCCAATTATATTTGTCCAACTAGCACATTATTTACGTTGTTAATTATATACGCAGCAATATTAACATACAACATCTCTTGTTTGCGCACGTCCGGACCGCTGCAACGGCCGGTCCTGACCAACCCGAACCCTCTTCATCACCCGCGCGTGCTTCCCGCCCGAAATGGTCAAGGCCGCATTCATGCCCGGCCAGGCGGACGCGACCTCTCACTAAGCGCCCGGCATTGAGCGTAGCGCCGGCAGAAGGCGTCGCCCGCGCCGCTTTCGGGTGCAGGCAGCTGCTCCGCGTTCAAAGGTCGCAATAGCCGGCTATAACATGCATGTAAAAAGTTCTTGGGAGTCCGTGCTACAACATGTTGTCCTCCCCCAACTCGTCAATCTCTTCCAGTAGTGCTAGTACTCCATGGCGCGATCCATCGACAAGTAGGCGGGGAAGTTATCGTATAGTCGGTTTGCGGTGAGTGGCATGCCGAGCGACCATGTGGGGTCGAGCCGCGGAGGAGAGTGAGACACGAACACGACAGACGTGATTTAAACGTTGGTTTTGCTCGATGGCGCGATCCAACAAAATGAAAGGTTGGTTTCTCTCTGTTTCCATTTTTCTCCGGAAAAACGGAAACTTTCCACTCCATTTTCATTCCTATTCCAAGGTTGCCCCATTACAACATTCCGTCAAATACAAAGGAAAACTAACACGCATGCTGATGCATCTCAATGATTCACAGATCATAGCCAATATTTACTTCACAACTAAAGAAAAAGTTGTGAGAGCGTGTACGAAAGAAAAACTACTGATGGGGTCACTACGACTTAAACCCTAAACCCTAAACATGATTTAATTCCCTGGCCAGGTAGAACCTGTCGAAGGAAAGACGGCTGGCACCCTCATATCATACGATGCTTTTGTGCAGTTCCACTAAACTCGACCTGAGCATCCCTGATGGCAAAGATATTGAAGAAGTGCGATTAGAATAATAGTACTGGCACTAGTTCATGAGACATAAACTCATCACAAGTAGAAGCCGGTAGAAGTAGAGAAAGATCGACATGGAGATGGAGCTACGGCGATGGAGCAAGCCGGCTCCAAAAGGAAGATGGACTACACAGGACGTCGGGCTGTAGCTAGAAGAGGCGGTTGGGACGCCGACATCGGCCCATCTTGCGGTGATCCCCGATTGGGGCCTTGACCGTGGGTTTTCTCCTCGCCGATGTCGACCGCATCTACTCAGAACATTGTTCCCTTCCCCTAGCTGCGGGATCAGGCCCGTCGTTCTATGCTTGTGAAGAGAGCAACCTTAGCAAGCAGGCTTGTAGCTTAGGCTCCTACTAGTGTATATATAGTGGTTTTCTTTTTCTCTCCATATCAACCATTTTATATTGCGTACGTGTCATTCAAGAGTGAAATGATGGTTGCTTCTTCCGACTAACTTACTGTGTGATTTGACTGCTCCTTAGTGCCCCCTACACGTACTCCCCCTACGTGTATGCAACAGTCACACGTACACATGGACGCAAAAACGCGCGCGACGCCCTAATGCATGCATGTCCGAGCACACGACGGAACACACACGGTCACGCTAAGTGCTCAACCTACACGTGCATGCACACACATAATCAGTCAGGGTGAGCTAGTGACCGTATAAACACCGGACTATAGATATATATATATATATATATATATATATATATATATATATATATATATATATATATATATATTGAGTGCAATGAGCGTATTCTCAAGTCCACTGACCGTATTTTTACAAATATACGGTGTGACAGTGTATTTATCTCGTTTGAAATTAAGCCATATTAACTTTGAGAGGAGGCGGTATGGACTAGCATTACTTTGGCCTTGTTTGGATACTCTAACTCAGTTAGAGGTTAGAGTTAGATTCTAAACCTGAACTAACCGTGAACTAACTATAGACAAAGTGGAGTTTAGATGACAGGGGTAGATGGAGCGCTGATACGTCGAGGCTCCTTCACCTGCAAGCATGAGAGGGAGGAGGAAGAGGACGAGAAGCTTCGAGGAAGTGGCGAGGATTTGCTGCAAGCGAGAGCGAGAGAAAAATGTGTTTTTTTAGTGCTCCAGAGAAGAACTAACCCAAATAAGCACCTCTTGGGTGGGTTAGATTTTTTGGATGGGTTAGATGCTTCTAACCTGTCGGGGAGGCTGATCGGACCCACGAACACCTATGGGGCCGGCGGACCAGGCCCCTTGTGGTTCGGAGGGGGCGGAGATCGCCTGAAGAGCGGATCGAGGCGAAGCACGAGCGGTTTTACCCAGCTTCGAGCTCTCCCGAGAGATAAAACTCAACGCTGCTTGTCTGGTTTGTATTGTGTTCTTGCTAGGGAGCGATGAGAGCTACAAAACCTAAGCGTGAGTGTCTCTGGTCTCAAATGAGTCGAACTGGCGAACCCTTTCTACGTTGCATGGGCCTCCTTTTATATGCTCAAGGGGTCTCGACAGTGGCAACGTAGATGAGGGTATAAATGTAAAACAGTAGTTGGTACACCTACTTGTACAAAGTGTACAAGGCAAAATACCTAACTCGACGGCAAGGGACAAAGCATTAATTGCCCGTCCCTGTCGCCTAAACAAAGGCAACAGGGACCGTCAGTGCGCCTCCGCTTGCCACGATGGTGGGCTTGTCACGCCGCTTATCATCGCTCCCGCTGGCTGCACAGCCTCTTGACACGCTGCGCATGGAATGATCCTATGGCGACACGCGTTGGTAGATGAGCTGGAGCGGAGATGAAGAGAAGGTTACTGCCGCGGCAAGTGCCTTGCCGCGCTGAATCCTGTCGCGCCCGGAGGCTTGTCGTGCTCCGAGCCTTCCGGCAAGCTCCTCTTGCCGGGGCCTTGTCTTCGCTGCGTGCCTTGAGTGGCCTTCCGGCAAGCTCGTCTTGCCGGGCCTTGTCTTCTTGGTCAAATACTTTGTTCTTGAATGGCTCCAAAGGAACCACGGAGGACCTTGGCGGTGACCAGCAAGCCACCTGCCGCTGGGGTCAGCAATCGCTGCCCGTGCACGAGTACGGGATACTAGGGTACCCCTACTCTAGTACACCGGCAGGAGCCCGGGCTGGGCGCTACGGTGCCAGCGCTGTCGGGCCAGGCCCAAAAGCAGTGCTGCGGTCACACGCGGCCTTGATCACGCCGGTACTTGCCCCGGACCCACCACGTCCCCCACTAACGGCATGCACCGAACGTGGCGTCGTGTGAGAGATCATGGGCGTGGTCGTGGGGGTTTCTTTATTAGGAAAAGCGGGCGTCCGCCTCCCCTCCTTATAAACAGGGGAAACAGGGCAGCCCGTCCACCTCGCCATTGCTTTGTCTTGTCAAGAAAACCACCGCCGCTCCCCTTCTTCTCCAGGTCTGAAGAGAGCAGCGCCCCGCCCCCTTTCGCCACAAGCACACTCACCACCGTCGACCTCCTCCACCGCCTCCGCCATGGCTCCGAAAGCCGACAAGGGAAAAGGCGTGAAGTCGGCCGAGGCGCAGCGGCTCGTGGCGCTGCGCAAGGAGCGGGCCATCTTCTCCCCTCGGCTCGACGCAAAGGAGCTGAGGGAGCTCTTCCACCTCTTCTGGTCGACGGAGACGCGTGCGCATCCGCGACCGAAGGTACTCCCCGCCACCGCGTCGGATTTAGCCCCAACTGGGTATCCTTTCTTTGCCCTTTTCTTCTATTGCGGGCTCTGCCCGCCCTTCTCTGAGTTCTTTTGCGACAGTGTGAACACATACGGGTTCCGCCTCCTTGATTTCACTCCCAACGCCATTCTGACCATGGCAGTTTTTGCACACCTTTGCAAAAACATTGTCGGGATCTATCCCAACGTAGCCCTCTTCCGCCACTTCTTCATGCCCCGCGTTGAGAGAGGGGAGCCGCTTGCCGGAGGGATAGCTTGGGTCTCCAGGGTCGGCAAGAAAGAAGCGTATCTGGAAGGAGAGTTTCGTAGCTAGTGGAAGGAGTGGAGAGCCAACTGGTGTTGGATCGTAGAGGAGAACCCGCAGCCCTTTCGATCGCCGTCGCCAAACCCCAATAGTGCTTGTGCAACAGCGATTGGAGTAGCTTAGTATTTGGAGGATGCTAGGTTGAAGATAGCTGTGACCCGGATTTTGCGCCTCGGGCTTGCGGACTCACCGTGAGGCGCAGCTTGCGCAGATTTCCTTCACCGCCGCATCGCTCCTTGCAGGAGAGGAGGAGACCCGCTTGGGAGTTCCAAAATGCGGCGGACATCATGAGGTTGCGCCCGGGCCTGAACTGGAATTTCACCGTCTTGGAGTTGGATGCGATGCTGCTAGAGCTGTTCAAGAATGACCCCGATCACCCCGAGTGGTTTAGGTTGCCGAGGGGGGTCGTCCCATTGTGCAACAACTCTGCACTCGACCGCATCCGGGCCATGATGCCGTTGTGTGATTCCCATGGGATCGTTCCAACCTGGCAGGAGCCTTCCGACGACATCGTGCATCAGTTCTTCGACAACTTGGAAGAAGTGCCGATCCGCTCCGACGAGCAGAAGAGGCTCACCCGCGACACCACCGACGAGGAGATGGTGCGCGTGCCACCAGTGGAGGAGGCGGCAGCGGCTTCTGCTGCCGGGCGTCTTCGGGTACACCGTGGAGGAGGCGGACGCAGCCGAGGCGGCAAGCCTTTCCGAGCGAAGGGAGTTCGCCGGTGAGGAAGAGCTTGCCGCACCCGAGGCCGAGTCGAGCGGACCAGCCGAGGGCGCTTCTTCTCCACCGCCCAACGACTTGCCGCCAACGGAGCCCCCGGTTCCGCCGAAGAGGCGTCTTCGCAAGGCCGGAGACGAGACGGGGCGGCAGACGGGCCCACAGCCGCAGCGCCGCGACAACTGGGGCGGGATCTTCTCAGGCCACCGCCGACGTCTCCGCCAAGCGGCCAAGAGAGCCCACTCCTCCACCTCGTCGCACCGGAGGCGAGCCGGAGTTTGACTTCTCCACGCTTAGCTCCGAGGAGGAAGAAGAAGAGTAAGCTTCAATATTGTGCTCATATTTCTTCAATTTTGTTGCTTTATCTTGAATCTGATTTGCTTTGTTCTGAACTTTTTCCTTTTTAGGACGCTAGCTCAGAGAGCGTCGAAGAGGGCCAAGACCCCAGTGGTCGTCGTTGAGGATGATCCATCCGTGGTAACAGGAGGCACGTCTGAGACCCCCTTGCCGGACCCGGCAACCCTTCTTCAGAGCAGCCCCCAGCACAGCCCCCAGAGTAAGTATGTGGTTTTCTCCTTACTGTTAGGTGTGCGTGGGTGCTCCTTCTTCGTTGATATCTGACTGTTGGTTTGTGTAGGAGCAGAGCAGCCTCATCAGGAGGGCCCGGAAGTCGCCTCAAATTCTCTGCATGCCGCCCGACTACGCCGCCAAGGGAGGATTCTCCGGCGAGGGAGCGTCCTCCGGCAAGGGAGGCTACCCCGGCAAAGGACAGCACCAGTGATCCTCCAGTGGTCGAGACCATGGCTGCGGATCCCATTGCAGGTAATCCCCTTACGCGAAAATTTCCCTTGGGCTTGTTTTCTTCTGTTTTTCTTTGAATATTTGCTTGACTGTTTTTTCTTTGTCCGCCATAGAGCCGATGGAGACCGAGGTCGTCAGCGAGGAGGACGCGCGCAACAACACTGACGAAGCCGCCGCCGTGGAAGAAGAGGCCGGCACCGACGAGTCTGTCGGCGAAGAGGCCACCGAGCCGCCACCGAATGCCGGGCGAGGGTTCCAGCGATCGACCGACGGCCCACGAGGCCGCAGGGAGCGCCACGCGCTACACCGACCGGGCCGATTCCCCGCCTGCTCAGTAAAGGCTGCTCTGAAGAGCCCCACCGGGCGCCTACTTGAAGGCCGGCGACGGCGTCTTCATCAAGCTCCCATGGGAGTCGAGCTCCAGGGCGCCGGTCGAAGGAGAGACCTTGACGGAGAGCTGCTCGCCTCCTCGGGGGTGACGTTGGTGGACGCGCCAAGCAGCGGCGGCGAAGTCTAAGGAGGAGCAATTGTTGAAGAAGCTGTTGTCGCTCTACCGCGCCCGGCAAGCCAAGTTGGAGTCCCGGAAGCACTTGTCGCGAGGGCGGAGCGGACATGGAGAAGCGCCGCAGAAGAGCTCGGGCGCCAACCAAGAAACTCTCCCCGAGAAACGTGGCGAAGCTGGAGCAACTTGTAGAAGAGCGCACGGCCTTCATCCTTCAGAAGGCCGCGGCTGAGGAGGAGCAGCGGCTGGCCGCCGAGAAGCTGTCCGCGCAGGAAAGCGAGCTGGCGCAGCGGAAGATCAACCTGGACAGCCACGAGGAAGATCTTGTCGCGCGTGAAGAGTCACTTGGCGGGGCGCTTAAGGAAGCGAAGGATGCTGCCGAGGCCGCCAAGGAAGAGTTGAAGACGAAGGTGGCGCAGCTGGAGGCCAGTCTCCAGAAGAGCGGCGAAGGGCTTGCCTCACTCAAGCACGAGCGTGTGAAGGACGCTTACACCCTTGGCGAGCTGCAGGGCCGTCTCGCCGATAGGGGCAAGGAGCTCGCCGCTGCCAAGGATTCCAAGGCGGATCTTGAGCTGAAGCTGACCACCCTGACGCAGACGCTGGACGACGCCAGAGAGCGGGAGGGGGGCCTGCTGGAGACGATCAAGGCCAAGGAGGAGCTGCTGGCGAATGCTGTTGATACCCAGAGCGCCTTGAGGGAGAGTGTGGAGCATTGGGTGAAGGTCTTGTGGATCTACTGCCGACATCCACAACGAGCTGATGGAGTTGGGGATGGTGGATCTTGCATACTCCTCGACGAGCATCTCCAACCTAAGCGCCAAGCTTAGCTTATTCTTCAAGGGCGTGTTGGCGGGCCTCCAATGACTCGGGAAGAGGTCCCAAAGCAGCTGGCCGAGGAATCACGCCCGAGATCTGTGCGAGAGCCCTCGAGAAGGTGTTGATGAAGGTGGCCTTCCGCAATCCAGGCCTCAACCTCAACGGCGTCCTCAGATCCTTGCCGCCAGATGCCGACGTGGAGGCGCTCAAAGCCCTTGCCGCACCCATTGTGGACAAGGTGAACAAGATCAAGCGGATTGATGGCTACCGCGTAGACTAGGCCGCCAATTTTATCTTTCCCTTGTCGCTGCTGATCATGTTTAGAACACTTTGTTAGATCAGCGACAAGTTATTTTGTAATATACTCTATCTTAGGCGATCATTGCAATGTTATTTCCTTTACTCGATTCCTTCCTTTGTACGTTTTTACCCTACGCTTTTAGGGAGCTTGTGGGTGCAGGCACCTTTGCATGGCCCGAGTCTTGAATGTCGGTGACTTCTTTGGCGATGCCGCCTCCGACAAGCAACCTTGTCGCGACTAGCTGCAGCTCACTTAAGTTGTTGAGCGGACTCGAAACAAAGTAAGGGCGCGACTAGCCGCGAGTTGGTTCCTCTACGCACAGGTTTTCCATATAAAGTACTATCGTTCGAGAAAAATTTAAAAACTGATTGCTCAAACTTTGGCAACTTAGCTTTTCTGTCGTTTGCTTCCCGATAAGGCGAAACTTACTCGAGTGACGCTTGGTCCATGGTATTATCTTCTCCTTCCCCCCTGGTTAACTTGTGTGCGAGGGAACCTTCCTTTCTTTGAGAAAGAGAAAGAAGAGAAAATAAAGTCATGGAGCCTAGTGGCTCGATATTGCTTACCGGGTGTGGGTGCTGCACAAAGTGTTAGCCAAAACATGCAATAAAATGATGAAAGCATGAACTTGACAAGTTATGCACAACACATGAGCTTTACTGATGCACGGGGTCTGCACCCGGCTTTGTACAAAGGATTACATGCAACAGCGGCAAGACTTGTACAAAAGGTGGTTGCCGGAACAGGTTCCGGCAACCGCGCATCTGAGTAAAACTTACGAAGATGCTCAATGTTCCAGGAGTTGCTCACCGAATTCCATCTTGATGCGGCGGCGGACAGCGCCGAGGCCTAGTGACTCGTTTCACCCGATAAGGGCCTTCCCACTTCAGCGTCAACGTGTTTGAATTCTTGGCGGACTGAACGCGCCCAAGAACAAAGGTCGCCTTCCTCGAGACTTCTGGCACTAACTTTGCGGCTATGGTAGCGGCGCAAAGCTTGCCGATAACGAGCGGCTCTGACAATGGCTGAGATCGATCTTCCTCAAGGAGCAGCGCTGCGTCATCTTGTCGCAGCTGCTCTTGCTCAAGCTCATCATAAGCGAGCACTCGAGGCGATCCGTATCTGAGTTCCGTGGGGAGAGAACTGCCTCTGCTCCATAGACTAGAGCAAAGGGTGTCCGGCGATGGCTCGATTTGGCGTCGTCTGATCGACCAAAGAACCACCGGCAGCTCCTCAATCCGGTTTCTTCCGCACTTGTGCAGCCTGGCCGAAAGTTCTGGTCTTGAGCCCGCGCAGCACTTCAGCATTGCCCTCTCGCTTGACCGTTGCTTCTCGGATGAGCAATGTAAGCAAAGGCACCTTGGCGCCAAGATCTTGGACGTACTGCATGAAGGTGCGACTCGTAAATTGTGTGTCGTTGTCGGTGATGATCCTGTTAGGGATTCCGAAACGGCAAACAATCGACCTGAAGAACTTGACTGCTGACTGTGCTGTCACCTTCCTCACTGCTTCCACTTCCGACCACTTTCTCGAACTTGTCGGTAGCAACGCATAAGTACTCAAAGCCCCGACAGCTCGGGGAAGGGGCCGAGGATGTCGAGCCCCAGACGAAAATGGCCGGGATAAAGGGATCGTCCCGAGAGCTTGAGCTAGGCTGGTGTATCTGTTTGGAATGGAACCGCACGCTTCACACTTGGTTACTTGTGCAGTTGCATCACGGAGGGCTGTCGGCGAAGAAACCTTGCCGGAAAACTTTGCCGGCAAGTGCTCTCTTCTTGCCAATGTGGTGACCACATATGCCTCCGTGTATCTCTGCCAACAGCTTTTGTCCATCTTCCGGCAAATACACTTCAATTTCACACCGTTGAGTCTTCTTACATGCAGTATCTTTGTCGACAAACTGGTACATACTTGACTGCCGGGCTACTCTTTCCGCTTCTTCTTGCTCTTCGGGAAGTTCTCCTGTCTGAAGGAAATGGACAATCTGTTGCGCCCATGCTGGAGCTTGTGGCTCTACAACAAGGACTAAAGGCACATCTGCTGCTACGGGAGCATCAGCTTCCACGGCAAGAACCTGCGGCTCAGCCGGAGCTTGATGTTCCCCGGCAAGCTTGCCGGAGCAAAACTTGTCGTGAGCGTCTGCTTCAACGAAACAAACCCTGGGGCTTGTTGGAGCAGACTGCCCCTCAGCTTTGTTGGTGTCGATCCTGGGGACCTTCTTGGCTGCGGCTTCGGAAGCTCTGCGGAAAGTAGTTACCAGAGATCAACTTCCTCTTCTTGTTCTGTCCGATTGATGGTGTTACGGTTGGTTGAGTCAGCTTGAGCACGAAAATCCCTGGTTCCATTGTGCAACTTAAGTGCAGCGCACTTTGACAAAGCCATCGGCAATATCATTACGAGCTCTTGGAACATGTTCCATTTGCAGGCCGTCAAAGTGCTCTTCTAGCTTCCTCACCTCATCAACATAAGCTTCCATCAATGGACTCTGATAATCTTTTTTCACTTGGCGGACGACAAGCTGCGAGTCACCCCTGACAATAAGCATCTTGATCCTGTGGTCCATCATGATCCTGAGACCGGCAAGCAAACCTTCATACTCTGCAGTATTGTTTGTCGCCTGCTCCTTGGGAAAGTGCATCTGGACTACGTACTTGAGGTGCTCTCCGGTGGGTGCTATAAGCATCACGCCGTCACCGGCGCCTTGCAGCGAGAAGGCACCATCAAAGTACATCAGCCACTCTTTGCTTGCTTCCTTGACGGGAAATCTCGTCTCTGGAATTTCTTCATCTGGCGTTGGCATCCATTCTGCTATGAATTCTGCCAATGCTCTGCTTTGGATAGTTGAGGTGCTCTCAAATTTGAGGCCAAAGCTTGACAGTTCCAGTGCCCACTCGACAATCCTGCCTGTTGCCTCTGGATTCTGCAGTATCCTCTTCAGCGGAAAGCGAGTGACAACTGTGATCTCATGTGCTTGGAAGTAATGGTGCAGCTTTCACGAGGCCATGAGAAGGCCGAAAAGCAATTTTTGCACACCAGAGTACCTTGATCTAGCCCCCTGCAGAAGGGAACTGACAAAGTAAACTGGGCGCTGCACCATCCTTTTCTGCATCTGCTCTTGCGTCTGCTGCGAGATCCGTTCTTGTCGGGACCAGAGCTTGCGTGAAGCCCCACCTTGTCGCTGGATGTGTCTGTCGTGGTTGCTAGCTCGTCATCTGCCTCCCTCTCCGCTACTAACGCAACACTAACCACTTGATTGGTTGCTGCTATGTATAGCAGCAACTTCTCTTGTGGCTTAGGTGCGACAAGTGTTGGAGTGGAGGACAGTACCTCTTCAAGTCCTGCAGCGCAGCCTCCGCTTCGAGTCCATTTCATTGGACCTGCCTTCTTCAAAATCTTGAAAAATGGCGGTATGCGTTCAGCGAACCTAGAGATAAACCTGCCGAGAGCGGCCATGCAACCGGCACGCCTTCGTACATCCTTGACGCGCTTTGGTGCTCCAATCTGCTCAATGGCCTTGATCTTGTCGGGATTGGCTTCAAGTCCCCGCTGAGACACGAAGAACCCGAGAAGCTTGCCGGAAGGGACTCCAAACACGCACTTCTCGGGATTGAGCATGAGGTTGATCTTGCGCAGATTTGCAAAGGTCTCGTCCAAATCTTGAACCAGAGTTGCTTTGTCCTTGCTCTTGACCACTATGTCATCCATGTAGGCTTCTACATTTCTGTGCATTTGCGGCTCAAAAGCATCATGGACTCCTCTTGCAAATGTTGAACCATCATTCTTCAAACCGAAAGGCATCCGTATGAAACAGTATGTGCCACATGGAGTAATGAATGCGGTTTTCTCCTCATCCTCTTCAGCCATGAAGATCTGATGGTATCCTGAGTATGCATCAAGAAACGAAAGCAAATCACATCCAGCCGTGGAGTCAACAATCTGGTCGATGCGCGGCAAGGGAAACGGGTCTTTGGGACAAGCTTTATTAACATCCGTGAAGTCAATACAAAGTCTCCATTTCCCATTTGCCTTGCGCACGACTACAGGATTGGCCAACCACTTAGGATGGAGCACTCCTCTGACAAGGCCTGCTGCTTCCAGTTTCTTGATCTCTTCTGCGATGAACTCTTGGCGCTCCACTGCTTGCTTCCTGACTTTCTGCTTGACGGGCCGCGCATGAGGACAAACGGCGGCGGTGCTCAATTACTTTCTGGGAACACCGGGATGTCGGACGGTTGCCATGCAAACATGTCGACATTCACCCGCAGGAAAGCAACGAGCGCCTTCCTATTTAAGTCGAGAGAGGCACCGATGGTGAAGGTACCACCAGTGCCGCCCTCCTTGGCGGACACCTTCTTGGTCTTTGGCGGAGCTGCCATCTTCTTCTTGCACTTGTCGGTGGAGCTCGATGGTGCGTCCTCGACGATGGCGCAGCACTCCGAAGAGGTGCGCTTGCCGGAGTGGGCATCGAGCTCTTGCCGGACTTGGACTTGGTCTTCTTCCCTCCGGAGCTTCAGCCGCAAGTGTTTTGCTTTCATCGCAGCTTTGCATCCCGGTAGATCTTGTCGGCGCAGATAAGAGCATCCTTCTTGTCGCCATGGACAGAGATGATGCTTATCGGGCCTGGCATCTTGAGTAGGTTGTAGGCATAGTGAGAGGCTGCCATGAACTTGGCGAAGGCTACCGATTTGCCGAGTATCCCATTGTAAGGCAATGGGAAATCAGCAACGTCAAATGTGACCCTCTCAATCCTAAAGTTCAGCTCGCTGCCAAATGTTACCGGCAACGATATCTTCCCCTTCGGCTTGCTCCTTCCTGGGTTGATTCCTTGGAAAGTGCCAGTCTCTTCGAGCTCGCTGTCAGGGATCTGAAGCTTCTGGAGTACCACAGAGGAGATCAGATTTAAGCCGGCCCCGCCGTCAACTAGCATCTTGGTGACCTTGAGGTTGCGGATGGTTGGTGAGACCAACATCGGCAAGCACCCGACCGCAGTTATGCAATCAGGGTGGTCCTCAATATCAAAGATGATAGGCGTGTTGGACCACTTGTAGGCTGCGTGACTCTACGGATGGTTCCGCTGCATTGACCTCCCACATCCATTGCTTGAGTTGGCGGTGGGAAGTATGCGAGGAAGCACTTCACAACGCAGAGGACCTCTCAGAGCTTCAAACTCCTGCTCATCGGCCTCGCTGCCTTCCATATCTTCATCGTCATCGTCTGCCGTCCTTGTCGCGCCGCTGGGAGGTCTGTCTCCTTGCCGCTGCTTGGCCTTGCCGCGCCCTCCCCGGCCGGGCGTTTCTTGCTTGCTCCCCGGCACTTTCCTGGGCCTTCTCCTTGTCGCCGCTCGTACTCAGCCTTCTCATTGTTCGACAAGCTGCTCGACCTTCTTGCAGCTCTGGAGGTCATGGCCCTTGGTGCGGTGGATCTTGCGATCGCTTGCGGAGCCATCACTCGCTTGTCGGCGGCCGCCACAGACTGGTGGTTGTCGCTAGCGGTAATCTCCTTGCCGGAGCCACCAGCCTTGGCGTTCTTGTCGCCACCTCCGTTGCCGGACTGCTCAACAGCTAGCACTTCTCTGCCTTTCTTCTTCCTGTTGCCCCGCCGCCGGCTCTTCTTTGCCGGGGCGGTCTCCTCACTGTCAGATCCTGCTTCTGCATTCTCTCCGGGGAGTCTCCTCCCCTCCTCAGCACGTGCACACTTGTCGGCCAAGGCATACAGCTCACTGACGTCCTTGACTTTGCACATCGCCATCTCCTCCCTCATCCTGCGGTTCCGCACGTTCTGATGAAACGCGCTGATCACCGCGGCAGGGTGGACATCTAGGATGTTGTAGTGCACACGGCTGAATCTCTAAATGAACTTGCGCAGGGACTCTCCTTCCTTCTGGGCGAGCAGATGAAGGTCACTTTCTTGGCCATGAGGCTTGTGGCCGTCTGTGAAGGCGCCAACAAACTGATGGCATAAATCTGCCCAAGAGGATATGGAACTGTCCGGCAAGTGCATGAGCCAAGACCTGACGTTGGGCTTGAGCACGAGCGGGAATTAGTTGGCGAGGATCTTCTCGTCTCGTCCCCCTGCAGCCTGTACCACGATGGTGTAGATGCTGAGGAACTCCGACGGATGCGTCCTGCCATCGTACTTCTCGGGCACATCTGGCTTGAAGTTCTTGTTCTTTGGGCCTTTGGACTTGCCGCAGCTCACGTGTGAACGCAGGGCAACCTACCGCGACGGCAAGTCGCCTAGTTCCTCCGGGCGCGTGCATGTCAACAGGGCCCGGCGGCGCTTGTCGGATTGACGTCGCGCTTCTCTTCGGCGCTCGATGCGAGTTCGAGCGTCCTCTTGTTGTCGTTCATGGAGAACTTGGCGCTGATCGCGCTGGACTCGCGGATCCGACGACGCAGTGGAGTCGCTGTCGAGGTGGATCCGGCGAGTTGGCGACCCTGGCCTTCGGGGCGGAGAGTGCATGGTGGTTGCACCCCCACCGGTCTCGTCGCCACCGGCTCGCGTTTGGCGTTCTTGCCGCGGCAGCGACGCACTCGGTTGCCGCGGAGCGTCGCCGTTGGCGAAGCCGATGAGACTCTGGATGGTGGCCCTCCACTCGTCGACCTTGTCGGCCGTTGGAGGGTAATCGAGGAGCAGCTAAGCTCGCCGGAGCTTCGCTGGAGTAGTGGGTGGCGATGGCGAAGCGGCGCGAGGAGCGGGATATGCTCGGACTTCTATCTATGTTAGAAGGAGCAGCATCCCGCCCGGCGACCGTGCCTCGCTTCGCTGCCGTGTTGGCGCCTGCTGGTCTTGAGGGTCTCGAGATCCTCCAGCTCCATCTCGGTCCAACGAGCGTATGGCATTGTGAATGCCATGACGCTGTTGATCCCGCGTCTCCTGAGATGGGCGCGGGGCATGTGCGGACGCCGAGGTTTGCGCGGCCTTGTCCTTGGACTTGGCAGCGTCACGAACTCCTTCACCGGCGCCCGTTCTTCCGCCAGCGTCTGCTCCACCACCCGTTTGCTCCGGTGATGGTGGATGCAGCCTTGACGGCTCCGCTGCCGCCGAAGCCTTCTTCTTAGGTGGCATGTTGATGAAGACGTTGAAGATGTCGCTCGTGTGAACGCCGGATCAGGTTCACACAACCTCGACGCCCCCTACCTGGCGCGCCAATGATGTCGGGGAGGCTGATCGGACCCACGAACACCTATGGGGCCGGCGGACCAGGCCCCTTGTGGTTCGGAGGGGGGCGGAGATCGCACGAAGAGCGGATCGAGGCGAAGCACACGAGTGGTTTTACCCAGCTTCGGAGGTCTCCGGAGAGATAAAACTCCTACTGTTGCTTGTCTGGTTTGTATTGTGTTCTTGCTAGGGAGCGATGAGAGCTACAAAACCTAGCGTGAGTGTCTCTGGTCTCAAATGAGTCGAACTGGCCGAACCCTTTCTACGTTGCGCATGGGCCTCCTTTTATATGCTCAAGGCATCTCTGACAGGTGGCAACGTAGATGAGGGTATAAATGTAAAAACAGTAGTTGGTACACCTACTTGTACAGTGTACAGTGCAAAATACCTAACTCTGACGGCAAGGGACAAAAGCATTAATTGCCCGTCCCTGTCGCCTAAACAGTGCAACAGGGACCGTCAGGTGCGCCTCCGTTTGCCACGATGGTGGGCTTGTCAGCGCCGCTTATCACTGCTCCCCGCTGGCTGCACAGCCTCTTGACACGCGCGCATGGAATGATCCTATGGCGACACGTTGGTAGATGAGCTGGAGCGGAGATGAAGAGAGGTTGCCTGCCGCGGCAAGTGCCTTGCCGCGGCTGAATCCTTGTCGCGCCCGGAGGCTTGTCGTGCTCCGAGCCTTCCCGGCAAGCTCCTCTTGCCGGGGCCTTGTCTTCTGCGTGCCTTGAGTGGCCTTCCCGGCAAGCTCCTCTTGCCGGGGCCTTGTCTTCTTGGTCAAATACTTTGTTCTTGAATGGCTCCAAAGGAACCACGGAGGACCTTGGCGGTGACCAGGCAAGCCCTTCCGCGGGGTGCTGCAACTGCCCGTGCACGAGTACGGGATACTAGGGTACCCCTACTCTAGTACACCGACATAACCCAAACTAACCCTCCTGTTTGGATACTTTTGGGTTAGTTGAGTACAAACTAACCCAAACTAGCTCTAACCCATGATTCCAAACATGGCCTTTGCTGTGTCCCGTCAACTTGCTGAATGAGGAGAAGGTTGCAGGACTGGAGAAGCTTGCGCGCGGTGACTCGCAGGACAAGGAGAAACTTTTGTCTAATGCAAGCTCTCCCTCGCTCAAAGCGGTGGGCGATGCAATGATTAATTCAAAGGTCAGATTGCCAGAAGCATACACTATACTACTAGTTCTACTATTGTTCGACTTCCCGAATAGGCGAACAGCCAAGCGCAAAGTTTACTAGTACTAGTACTACTGCTATAGTCTATAAAGGTACGTACTATACTAGTACTAGGAACCGGATGGACCAGCGTCTGCACTCTTATTATAATTTTAAAATGTGATAAAGCAATCTTCAACACAGTTGGTTCTCTTTGAGGGTTCTCGCATGTGATAATGGAAGTTGATTGCATGGAATGCTTGCCACAATTCTCGCTTAATTCTGGCTCATATCCTGTTACAAATAGTAGCGCTCGGTAATATTTCCTCTTTTTTGTTATTCAGCATGTAAATAGGTCAGCAAACCTTGCGGCGCATCTTCGTGCGAACCATGCTTGCTGCACTTTGAATGTGGCCGAGAGCTGGCTTGATGAAACACCTCGCTTCCTACTTTTTTTACGGGGTACCTCGCTTCCTAGTGACCAGTGTCTTGGCTGATTGTCCTAAGAATGCTTATATATGAATAAAGCTCTCTCATTTACCCGCAAAAAAGATTAAGCCATAATGCTTACCGGAAAGGAGGGAGTATGGACTAGCACTACTTTTTGTGTGTCCCATCAACTCGCAGAACGAGGAGAAGCTTGCAGGACAAGGTGAAGCTCTCTTACGCCTTTTGACTAATGCAACCTACCCTTGGTGGACATGCATCAGTCCATTCGGTGTCGGATTGTCAGAGGCATACAATATAGTACCCAACATGCGGAGTACCATCATTGCTCGACTTCCCGAAGAGGCGAAGAGCCAAGCGCAGTAGTACGAGTAGTACTACTACTAGAACCGCATGGTGGAGCGTCTGTACTCTTATTTTTTATCTCTGATAAAGTACACGTTTATTCCGGAGAAGGGCGGAAAACGGCAGCCCAACATGTAATGAATGATATCGATCAACCAACCATGCTCGAATATATCTTGGCCTCTGTGCGAGCCCGTCTATGTGTTCTCGCTCCTCATCTCTCTCAAGGAACGGCGGGTTGGCTCTTTGCCGTCAATTGAGATCGGTTTGCTCACACTCCTGTCCCACATGTCAGTGATATGCCAAGAGGAGGTGCGTTGACCGACCGCCATACTGTACTTGGTTTTGCACCTTCATACTACTCCTCCCTCCGTCACAGTTCTGTATGCGCTTCATTATGATGCATTTCTCTCAATGCATTTCCACCACCAGAGAGACTTTAAACGCGTTTGGTTTAATGCTCAATTAATTAGGGTGTGGTAACCGCAATCAAGTCCACAATTTTCTCTCCATGTACTCTGTACTACTACGGAGTGGAGTAAGTGCATGCATGTGTGTACCCGGGGTGGAAGCACTGCATGCATGTGTGTACGCATTATTCCCTCTAGTAATAGACGTCGTGCTATAACTACCAATGCTATTTTTCAGGCCGATCACTAGTCGCCTTGGTCCCACATTTTTTTTCTTTTTTCTGAAGGCGCTGTATAAATAATGACGGATGCAGTAGTATGAGCGGATTCAAAGAAGAGCATATTGATGGTTGCTTCTTCAGAGCAACTTACAGTGGGAAAGGTGGGGCTTATGATTTGACCGCTCATTACTCACTATTCATGCGGCGCAACGACCGGGCTGAGTGTCCCATGCGGTTGTGCACTACCCCCTCGGTTCTTAAATATACTCCGGAGTATTTGTCTTTCTAGAGATTTGAATGAGTGACTACTCAAATATTTGTCTTTCTAGATATTTCAAATGGACTGGCACATACGGATGTATATATACATATTTTAGAGTGTAGATTCACTCATTTTGCTCCGTATGTAGTCACTTGTTGAAATCTCTAGAAAGACGAATAGAATATTTAGGAACGAGGGAGTACACATACGAAGCAAAATGAGTGAATCTACACTCTAAAATATGCCCGTTTGAAATTTGTAAAAAGATAAATATTTAGGAGCGAAGGAGTATAATTTTGTGCATGGCACATGGACCCGGATGATGAAGAGGCTTACGGCAATGCCATCAAGCTTCCATCATTTGTTTACATAATTGACGTACTATACAAATAATTTTCCAAATGACATGAAATTGTACAATGGTGTGAGCTTTCAGCTTTTGTTTCGCGTGTCTTGCCATCGATGCTCTTTTGGAAACATTAAAAACTAACTTCCTTGCTAATGCATGTCAATTATTAGCGGTCGAGCTAAGAATTACATCACAACTGAAGACAGAGTTGTGAGAAGGTGTTAAATTAACATTGATCCATGCTTTCATTGGCAGGAACGTCCCCCCAGCTCTGTCTAAATCAACAAGGCATGTTGGGAAAAAGTAGCTATCTGGAGCATGCAACATTCCGATCATTTTGTGCAGTTCCACTAAAATAGAGCTGAGCATCCCTGTTCCAAAGATATTAAGTGTGATTACGATAATAGAGGACTGCTGATGAAACAATAAACACACGAATAGAAGCTTGTCACCTTTGTAGTCTCTCTTAAGACTAACTAGTTGGAGAAGATTAGGCTCGTAGTTGGATGAGGAGGATAGAGCAAAACCAATCTCCCTTTGTGCAGTCCAACTGAAATGTAGAGACGTTGCCCGTGTGACATTTTAGTACAACTGCACAAAACACTCTTAAGAAAAAAGTGATTTGTGCAGTTCACCAAAAGGTCGCAATAGCAACGAGGTGAAATGGATAGCCCTGTTTGCAAAAAGAGGTAGAAAGTAAACAATTACTGGCCAATAACAGTTGATGACACATGCGGTGACAAAAAAGAAGCATATTCCTTGCCCTAAGGGAAGATAACAACACGGTTGTGTTTGTCTAAAACGGTGTGAGGACGAGAATGCAATATGGAAAGTACACCGGACGAGCTACATTTTGGGCAAAGAACTATGGAAGATCCACATGCAGCGAGGTGGGAAGACGGGCAGTGGAGCAAGGCCGGAGGGGATACCTGGAGGTCGTCGGGATGTAACTAGGTGAGCGGCGGCGGGCGGAATCTGCGAGCAGGTGGCGTAGGCCATGCCGCGCCGGAGCTTGGTCAAAGATAACGGCGTGTACCGCAGATCGGGACGTGCTGCCTCGGTGCCGTCGAACGGAGAAACGATGCACTTCCTCCCTTTCCTCCTGCGGACGGGATGCGACCGGATCAGTGACCAACGGTGAGAGAGAGAGAGGCCACCACACTCCCTTTCCCCCGGCGGACGGGATGCGGCTGGATCAGTGACCAACGGTGTGAGAGAGAGAGGCCACCACAGCCTTGTGTGAGATACTCTGAAGAGCGACAAACCAGGCACGCAGGGCTCCATTTTATATAGTAAGCGGACTACCTTTTTCTCCATAAAAATCGTTTTATATTCTGTGTACGTGCCATTGAGCGCTATAACGTTTTTTAAAAATAACGCGGCAATGCATCAAGTTGAACTTTGTTTCGTGCACGCGTGGTACACGACCTCCCTAGGTAAACAACCGCTACAGGCGTTCAAATTAGCACGTGGGCTGCCATTTCATAAAGAAATAAGCTCCACCGTGTACCTGCGCGGGTGTGGCTGGGCACGAAGCGTGAGTACGTGCACGGTGCACCTATTCTCTTCTTGTATACGTACACCACCTACGTGGGGTTGTGTGAGAGAGACACAAACCTAGAGAGATATAGTGTGTGGGTTCTTGAGAGTTTTTTTGGGGGGAGGGGGGGTCAATCAAAAAATGTAACATATATGAAATGTGTGTGAAATAGAGTCCTAGATATAACATATATAGAGGGGGCGTTCCATGAGAAGAGAGTGGAGGTATCGTCGGCTTGAGGTGTCCATAGAATCGAAGAGAGGGATGATGTGTGTGTGTGTGTGTGTGTGTGTGTGTGTGTGCGCGCGCGTGATCGATAAAGAGTGCCATCGAATTTGTGTGTGCCCACGTCAAAGATATAGAGTGGCTGGCCTACTGGAACGTGAGAGGGGACATGTGCAGTTTGTCTCTATTGCATGGATACCTACCTGCAGCGCTCGACTATCAGTGTGTGGTGGGGGAAGAGGGAGGCCCAATTAACTATAGAGGTACAATGGTTGGTATATGTGTGGAGGGGGAGAAAGGCCTACCTCATGTATTAAGGAGATCGATCTGCCTCATGTATTAAGGGAGATCGATCGACATCCATGCATATGTGCAGGAGAGGAATAAGGTTGGGAGAGAGACAGAGCTAGAGTGTTGGAGGGGTGGTAGTGGAGTTGCTTCTAACGAATGGTGGGATAGGCTTGCTAGACAAACGGAGGGCACGCCCGCAATATCAATAAGAGAGGAGATGGTTGCTTGTTGTCTGTGCACGTGCGTGTGAGAGACGGGTCAAGAGGCATGCACGAATGATGAGGGGGGACGATGTGGCTGTGGTAAGCAGACGTAACTGCATAGGAAGATCAATCGCCCTTTGTTAGAGAAAGGAGAGACATAACTTGTGAGGTACGTTGATCGATGGGGGGGGTAGTTAAAGTCGATCTAGGTATATGTTGGGAGATCGATCGGTGTACATGCATGTGTGTGTTAGAAGCAAATGAGGCACGAGGAGAAGGATAGATAGAGAGGGATGCATGTAGGAGGTGGTACAAGAGGCATACTATATCGAGGGGGAGGAGTGTGCGAGTACGAGAACGATGAAAAGAGTGGTGGGAGTGAGGCATGGACGGTGACAAGAGAAGAGGGGAAGCTTGTGTTTGTGCTAGGCACACCTGGCTAGAGAGGCATATCGATCGATGTGTGCCGTAAAGAAGGAGCTGGGGGGCCTACACACACCGTGGGTGAATGACCTAAAGTGAAAAGACGAATTTGCGCGATGGAGCTAGAGAATGCTGAGGGAGGGTGAGAGGGATGCGGGCATGTGCATGCACAAGAGAAAGTTAAGCGCTAGCTACAAAGATAAGAGGGTTGTGTGGGTGTAAAAGGCGAATAGAGATCATATATACTTCATTATAAAAGCGAATTCGGATATTTGAAGAATTTATCATAGTGTGTTAAACCGACGCATGTGTGAATATATATAACGGTGATACACATGGTGTGTTTATGAACATGTTATACTACATTTAATATATTTTATCTCTACTCTTATAAAAAGCCGGAGTTGTTGATGATGGTGTGCCTTCCATCCTGCATTATAGGCCGTCCGATTTATATCTGGTGGATAGCAAGGAAACTATGATGGTTGAAGTTGGCAACAATCATGATTGTAGATTCTTATTGAAATAGAGAAACGAATTCAAATTTAGTTTGGATTGCAGCGGTAGTATAGACATTTGGAATGCACTAAAATGTTGGTATGAATAGGTTACATGCATTATAGAGCAAGCGAAAAAAATTAATCGGACATAACATGGATTCATACTCCCTCCTTCCATCTATATAGGGCGTAATGAGATTTTTAAGACCGCCTTTGACTATTGACAAGATTAACAGTACATGCATGCACAATGTGAAAATTATATCATTGAAAGAACCTTTCACAGACGAATTTAACGGTGTGCTTTGTGTAAGTTGCATGTCATATATCATTGCTCTAATATTTGGTCAAAGTTAGCATCGAAAAACGCATTAGGCCCTATATAGATGGAAGGATGGAGTAGCTTTGAATAGCATTTGTATAGTAAAACGGGGCAAGACTCTCTGTTTGTGTGGTGTGAATAGTTTTATTTTTTTCGTTTTCTTTTTGGTTGAGGGAAGTGCGAATTGATTTGGTAGGTACAAGTACAATATTACTACACGTTAGGCTTGTCCCTAAAATTCAACCCGCGTCTTGTTATATCCCAAAAATTCAGATATCGTGCTCCCAAAACTGGCGCCTTCACAACCCGCGCCTTGCTATCCCAAAATTACAACGCACGCGAAAACTCCCTCCAGTTGCCAAATCCCGACACGCGAAATCCCCCTTCTAACCCTGAGCCGAAAGGGCCGCTAGTTCAAATCGGAGGGGGGGTACTTTTGTAACACACCCTACATTTTGGACAAGCGCGTCCCTAAGTCATGCTTCACCCCCTCCCATCGCCCCCTTTTCTCCATTCGAAATCCCAGGCCGCCATAAGCTCTCCGCCCCACCCTCCTCCGTCCGCCACGTTACCGCTGCCCAGCCGGAGCCTCTTCCCCAACGACGTCATCCACCGCAACAGCTCGACGTCCCTCGTCCACCTCCCCGGATGAGGATCCGTCGTCCATCTCGCCGTCCCGCCGGTTCAGCCGCCCCGTCCACCACCTCCAAGGAGCTGCTCCGATGATCGCCTCGTCTATCACAGCTACTCCATCCCAACAGCACCGCCTTAACCTGCTCCACCGGAACCGCAACATCCTCACCGACTCCTCGGACGAAGCTGAGGCCTACTCGGCGCCACCAAAGAGGTTGTACACTCATCGCATTGCACCTTCTCCTTAACTCGACCTCCCGGCGCCGACGGTGCTCCATCCCGCACCCCCATAGAGTGGCTACCTTGAAGCCGGTGCCGTGGGCGACATCTCCACGGCGGCTCTCCCCCAGTGCGAGGCCCCTTTGGCGGCGGCGTCCATACCAGCCGGATCTGCTGCTGCTGCTCCGGCTCTCGCTCGCTCGCGCTGCTGCTGCTGCTCCGGCTCTCACTCGATCGCTCGCTCGCCCAGCTGCTGCTGCTCTCCCCCTCGCTCGTGCTGCTGCTCTGCTCCGATTAAGCCACACTTCAGTCGACTGAATCGACTTTTGGGTCAGTCGATTTTCAGGGGTTGGGGGGGCTCACCGGAGTTAAGGAAGAACCACCCGCAGCGGGGACGGGGGCTCGCCGGAGAGGTACCCCACTATCTATCTTAGGGTTCAGAGTGGGGGCGGGAGGCCTAGAGGGCTGGTCGGGCGGCGGTGGCGAGTTGTTTCGGGGCGGCGAGGCGGCCAGGGCCAACAGTTCGGCCGGTGGTGGTGGCGGCTCGAGGGGTAGGTTGAAGATGAACTGCAAGCCCTCCCTAAATTACATGTCAAGTGCCTCTGCTACCATTATGCTCAGTTTCGACAAGAGCATTCAGATTCCACAGTAAATTTCAGTTTCGACAGTTCAGTTCAGAGTCAACAATTTTTACCTCATCTGTTGTAGTCAGGTGGTTTTTGGTGACGTTAATTTTACATCCACTTTACATCATCTATTGGAGATGCTATTAGAATCCCACTTGAGATTGACGATGTCTGTCTTGTGCTGCTTCAGCCTTGACGTCTTACTGCTCACCGGAGCTTCTCCAACGACAGGACGATCCATCACAACAGAGCACTGCCCTAGACGCCGTCTACAGATTCCTCAGATCTTCCTCCACACCTCCGACAGCCACCTCTGCCTCAACTACTTCAGCGATCAACCCAATGATGCTGAGGTCAACACGGCTACGGCAAAGAGGTTGTACACTTGTTGCATCACTTATTACTATACATTCACGTCGATCCATTAGGGCTATTTTGGTTCAACGGAAAAACGTTGATCCACTGGTTGTTACCATCACTCTAAATTTCTGCATTATCTTGTTTACATAATCTCACCATATTTTTTTCGTATGCATGTCAGATATTGTACACAGTCATGCTGAACATGTAGAGAAAAAGAGAAGAGTTTTGCGCGGCAATACAATGTCATGCAGACATCGCTCAATGGTGGGTTCTATGGCAAGCCCTCCCCACCCCTCTCAGTTGTAATCCAGAGGAAGATATCTGTTCGAGGCGGATTCGAGGCCACGACCACTCCTATTTACCTCCCTAAGGTGTTTGCTCTATCTTGGCATGATGATGTTAGTCATATCATGCACACGTTGCCTTGCACTGCCTACTTTTGACATCATATATGTCATCTATATCATATATGGGAATTATGCAGTCTCATGTCTTTTAGCCAGCCATAATATATGTGAAATATGCAATGCCATCCTGTTTAACCAGGCATCATATATTTGAATGATTCTTGCCCATACTTTTCTTCATTACATTTCCATTTGTCGACAATGTTTGTACATTAAACTACTCTTCCTGTGAATCAGCCACTTGGGTGGGAGATGGAAAAATCTAGAGTGGAAACAAGGCCTTCAGAGCGCATGCTGCTACCCGTCAAGGCAGATCTCTTGTTGGGTCCCGATAGCTCCTCAGAGATGGATTCAGAGACAGATGACCAGCCCTATTCCCCCACTGAGGTGTATGCTCTAACTTGGCACGGTTATACTGCTCATATCATGCATACGGTGTCTAACTTGGCACGGTTATACTGCTCATATCATGCATACGGTGTCTTGCATTGCATAGTTTAGACATCATATACACAATATTCAACCCCATGTTCTTAGTTCAGATATCATATCGAATGCCCTCTGTTTAGCATATAAATCACATATGTGAATTAAATGATGCAATTGATTACTTAGATAACATCTAGGTGAATTATGTCATGCGATCTTGTTTAGTTATTCATCATATCTTTGAATTATGTTATGCTATGCTATCCAGTTTAGATAGACATCATATATGTGAAATTATGTCATGCTATCCGTTTTAGTTAAACAATATACATGTCAACTATTTCATGCCCTCTTTTTTCCACACTATCTATTGCATCTGCCTCTCATACAATGTCTGTACATTCAACTATGTTTCCTGTTTATCGGCCATTTGAATTGGAGCAGGTGATGCCAGTATCTAGCAGAATAAAAATACGGTCTTCAAATAAAACAGTGCTACCTCTTGGTGGAGATAGCACCCCGGTTGTACATGCACAAGAACCAGCCCTACCACACATAACATAAACTCTCGCAGATTGTACCCCTACTGCGATGGACAGAGAACCAGCTTCACCCAATCTAACCCCAACCCCAGCCGATAGTAACCCAGTTCCTGTTGACACAACACCATCTCCACCATAGAGCTCCCAAACAAGAGCAGTTAGTAAGGCAGCTCCAGTGCCCAAAGGGCCAGTACTATCACGGCGAACCCCAACTCCACCAGTTAGTACGCCTATTCATGTGGAGGAAGCACAACCAGCTTGTCGTAGTTTAGCATCTATCGCATTTGATGTTGTTAAATCGTATGTGCGTATCTTCCCATCTTGGAAATATTATACTGAAGATGCCAGTTATAGGTGTTCGTCCAGGAGTTATGTGTAAGTAATGTTATTCATGGCAATTACTTTGCTTCATCCCATACATCCTACCTCCATGATGATTATAATACAACAAATTTTCCCATTGTTCTCTATAGATAAGGACCGATTTGGAAACTCAGGATGAGGTAACTTGTGCTAATACCTCTACTATCTTCAAGAATGCTTAGTGGCAGTATCCGAATTACCTGAAGAAAATGTACTTCATCGACAAAGAAACTCATCAAATTCCCTTACGTTCTCCTGAGACACATTTACCGGACGATGACTGGGAACGCCTTGTTCTATACTGGTCCCGAACCAAGAATGTGGTAAGGTGTATGAGCTCATTTTCTATTTTAAAGTATTATATTCTTGCGTCTTACTGTACTCTGTTCATGTAGAACAAGTGCCTAAACCTGAAGAACAACTGTTCTACTTTAAGATTCCATTGCTATCATAGTTCAGAAAAGCGCTAGGCGTTAATTATGCGTTTTGCCACCGCCTTGCGCTTCTTGACCAAAGCGCATGCTTATGCGATTATGCCTGATTATGCGTAGTTATGCGCAATGCGTTTTGCCAACGGCTAGAGCCTAGGCGCGCTTACGCGCTCTCTTAGGCGCGCCTTTTTTAACTATGATTGCTTTGCTCTTGTATCACTTTATTTACTCATACAAACTTATTTTTGAATTGAAGGATCCAATCGAAACTCCAATGGCATAGCGGTATGTTCACGCATGTTTCTTTAATGAGGTTTGCTCTTATCAATAGCTCTGTTGATTTCAATTTCAATTGTGTATACAGTTGACTTTCATATCATGCACATTACTAGCATCACAACAGAGCCAATAGTGTTGTTGTACATGTAGACCCGTGGTACCCATCTGAAATCTTGTTGTGACGTGTAGTTTCCCACGCTTTGTATTCTTTCACTGCTGCTTTGTCTTGAACTGACATGATTTGAACCGTGTCTCTATTTTGATTTGGCAAGACAATGCAGTGACCATAGGACATAGATATATGTTTGTTTGATGCTTTTATTATGTACTAGTACTTGACAATAGAAGACTTGGTAGTTTAATCATGTCCACCTTACTAATGAACTGGTTCACCGAAATGAGTTTCATATACTAGTACATGCTAAACTTGTTATGTGTCTGCTTATTTCTTCTTTTAGAATGCTGACAGAATATTGGGGAAGAGTGCCTTATTAAGCAATGGTAAAGGAAGTAATGCAGATAAGGTTCAGGATAGTGACACATCCTTGTTGGTCTCCAACAAAGCTGATAAAACAGCTAAAGAAGACTATCTTGAAGATAGCGAGACAACCCCAAAGTCCTGTCTTGGTTTAGTGTTCGAGTTACTGGCCACTACCGCTTGCACAAGCTATTCAAACTCACTGTCTGAATCAGTTCGGTTTCTTGAGTCTCAACTACAAGCTGAAAGACATCAATCAGCTGTGCCACGATAAGAAGCGGAAGGACTGCGGAAGTCCCTGGAGCATTCATATGCATACTTTTTGGTGCAACAACAAGCGTTGGAGGATTTTAGCGCCAAACAAGACAAAGCTAATCAGCATGCTAAGCTTATTGCCAGCATGGTGGATACCCAGGATAACATTTCTTGAGCTCTTCTGAAGTTGTTTCAGTTATGCTCTTGTTTTGCTGCCGCGTTTATTTGCACTGGTGGCCAATTTTGACGGCCAGTGTATGTAATATGCTCCTTTGTTCCCTATATTTGCACTGGTGGCGAACTTTCATGCCCAATGGATGTAATATGTGTAATAGCGGTAATAGGCTAGCGTTAATTGCTTGCTTATTTATTTCCTTATTGTCTTGTTTAGTTGTTTGCTTGTAGTCACTGCAGTTCTTTTTCTGTGTTTCTATAGTGGCAACAATAGCCTATTTTTGGTAACTAGGCCAAAATAATCATGGCAACACACGGACTGTTGTAACCATGGGCCTCCTATAGGCCGTATGATCCATGGGCCTTCGTCCGGCCGTAGGATCCATTGGCCTTCTATATGGGCCGTAGGATCCATCGGCCTTTGAGGGAGTCCCGGACTAGGGGGTGTCCGGATAGCCAAACTATCATCATCGGCCGGACTCCAAGACTATGAAGATACAAGATTGAAGACTTCGTCCCGTGTCCGGATGGGACTTTCCTTGGCGTGGAAGGGAAGCTTGGCAATACGGATATGTAGATCTCCTACCGTTGTAACCGACTTTGTGTAACCCTAGCCCTCTCCGGTGTCTATATAAACCGGATGGCTTTAGTCCATAGGACGAACAACAATCATACCATAGGCTAGCTTCTAGGGTTTAGCCTCCTTGATCTCGTGGTAGATCCACTCTTGTAACACATATCTTCAATATTAATCAAGCAGGACGTAGGGTTTTACCTCCATCAAGAGGGCCCAAACCTGGGTAAAACATCGTGTCCCTTGTCTCCTGTTACCATCCGCCTAGACGCACAGTTCGGGACCCCCTACCCGAGATCCGCCGGTTTTGACACCGACATTGGTGCTTTCATTGAGAGTTCCTCTGTGCCGTCACCATCAGGAAGGATGCCTTTTCCCATCTTGAAAGACGGTACCGTCATCAAGGGAGCTTTGGCCGCTGGCCAGACTATCCGGCTAGGCGGTTTTCTTATGACCGCCTGTTCGGCCACCGCTCCGACAATGACCTCTCAAGTCATTACAAGCGATCTTACGTCAGCTCGGAATTCGCCGAGCAGCTAGATCCGATTGAGCTCTCCTCCGTAAACGAGCTCTTGGATCGCATCGCCGCCCTAGGAGTCGCTACCGACTACGATCAGATTGGGCTTAAAACCGATCTGAGAGAAATCAACTCTCCCCAGGTTACCCACCACGTTGTCGTGGTAGAGGAACAATGCGGCGACTCTTCTTCTATGATAAAAACCAACTATGTCCGGATTCCCGATCCCTCCATGCCGAATTCCCGTGGAGGGACGGACGCTAATCAAATACTGAACCTAAAGTCAGGCATCGGACCAGATTTGTGGGAAAGCGTCCAGCAAACCAAGCTTCCGAATCCGGAAGCTTCGTGGCTTTTGAGCCTCAGATTGGACGGGGTTCCGAACTTGATTCCGCCCGCCCACCCAAACATAAGCGATCTATCTCAAATACGGCAAGAGCCCGATGAAACAGTACATAATTACTGGGCCAGATTCCTCCGGGTTATGGACAGGATAAAGGACTGCTGTGAAGAAAGCGCGATTTCAATCTTCTGCAACAATTGCACGAACAAGGGAATCATAAACGCCATCAGTCGTCGCGAAGTTACCTGCTTCGCCGACCTAACGACCATTGTACAAAAATACTGCGCGATGGAAAGTGCCTGGAAAACCGAAACTAGGTTTTGGGACAATCCGGCCCTGAATACAACCCCAGTCCGAAATAAAAGGGTGCGTCATACTCAAGCACTTGGGTTAAAAACCAAAAAAGAAAAAAACCCATAAAGGGTACGGAACCGTACTGGAGGGATGGCTCAACGGACCCTGCAAAATCCATAGTACGGAGGGCGCCACTCCAACACATAGCCTTCGAGCATGTTGGATACTACGGCAAGTGGCCAAAAGTGGCGAAGGCTTTTTAGCCCCGCAACCAGCCCAAAGACACCAAGACGGTATTAACAGTCTTCGAGACTTTCGCATCAAATAACATGCGGAAACGAACAATCCACAGTCTTGCCGAAGTCTACCAAGTAACAACAACAAATCCGTGGAGCGACACGGCTATCACCTTCAATGCCAGCGACGAACCTAAATTCCGAATAGCTAGAGCACCAGCCGCATTGGTCCTCAGTCCGATAGTGGACGACTTTCGTCTTACCAAGGTACTCATGGATGGCCGCAGCGGATTAAACCTCATTTACGAGGAAACCCTTCAAAAAATGGAAATTGACTGGAGCCGCATTGAGCGAAGCAGCACAACCTTCAGGGGGATAATCCCTAGTCGAGAAATGCGCTGCACAGAAAAATCACACTAGATGTAGTGTTCGGCTCGCCGGACAATTATAGGTCCGAAGAGGTCACGTTCCAAGTGGCCCCATTCGGCAGCGGATATCACGCTTTGTTAGGGCGAGAAGCATTCACAATCTTCCAAGCTATACCCCATTACGGGTACATGAAGCTCAAAATGCCCGGACCCAATGGAATAATCACTCTCGCCAGTGATCCAGATATAGCACTCCACGCTGAAAATAAGACAGCCGCACTGGCACTAGAGGCATTATCCGAAGCCCTAGTGGCAGAGGAATTAACTGCGCTGCGCTCCACGGTGGATAGGGACGATGTGATACTCGATAAGAGGTCCATGTCCACCTCTTTCAAACCAGCAGACGAAATAGTCAAATTTCAGGTCCATCCAACGGACCCCACAAAAACGGCATCCATTGGGGCACAATTAAATCCTGATGTAGAAGCCGCACTACGAGAATTCCTTCGGGCAAATTGGGACATTTTTGCCTAGCACCCTTCAGACATGCCAGGAATCCCACGCAGGCTGGCAGAGCACAGCCTAAATATCCTAAAAGGATTCAAGCCAGTCAAACAAGCTCTTCGGCGATTTTCCGAACCTAAAAGACAGGCAATGGGAGAGGAGCTAGCCAAACTCTTAGAAGCCGGATTCATCAGAGATATCAAACATCCGGACTGGCTAGCCAACCTAGTAATGGTACCAAAAAAGGACAAATCCTGGCGCCTCTGCGTTGATTTCAAAGACCTTAACAAGGCCTGTCCAAAGGACCCTTTCCCTCTCCCTCGCATCGACCAAATCATCGATGCTACCGCAGGGCACGATTCATTGTGCTTCCTCGATGCATACTCCGGATACCATCAAATCAAGATGGCGGAAAAAGACCAGGCCGCAACGTCATTCATTACTCCATATGGGCCATTCTGCTTTAACACAATGCCCTTCGGACTCAAAAACGCCGGCGCAACATATCAGCACATGATTCAGACATGTCTGGCTACCCAGATAGGCAAAACAGTAGAGGCATACGTAGACGATGTGGTCGTCAAGACCAAACACGTCAAAACTCTAGTAGACGACTTGAGGGTGACATTTGACAACCTCCGAGCATATGACATTAAGCTCAACCCGGAAAAGTGTGTCTTCGAAGTACCAGCCGGAAAGCTTTTGGGCTTCATTGTATCCAGTAGAGGAACTGAAGCAAACCCAGCCAAGATCCGAGCTCTGTCACAATTGGATATCCCAAAAGACCTCAAGCAAATACAAAAACTAACTGGGTGCGTAGCGGCTCTAAGCCGCTTCATCTCCCGTCTGGGAGAAAAGGCTCTGCCCCTCTATCGCCTCCTCCGGCGCACCGAACACTTCGAATGGACGGATGCCGCCACGGCCGGACTCGAAGAAATCAAGGCCATACTGGCAACAAATCCGGTCCTGGCCGCGCCCAACCTGGGCGAACCTATGTTATTATATATCGCAGCAACACATCAAGTTGTCAGCGCGGTACTCATCGTCGAACGAGAAACTGAAGGGCACAGATTCCCTCTTCAAAAACCAGTGTACTACGTATCCACTGTCTGAACTCCATGCAAGTCCCGATACCTACATTATCAAAAGATAGCGTATGCGGTGTTCATGGCATCCCGGAAGCTGCGACAATACTTTCAAGAGTGTTCCATAACGGTGGCCTCCGAAGTACCTCTCAACGATATTATAAACAATCGCGACGCAACGGGCAGGATTGCAAAATGGGCCATTGAGCTCTTACCATTTGACATAACCTACAAACCTCGGCGAGCTATAAAGTCGCAAGTCCTGGCTGACTTCGTTGCCGAATGGACCGAAGCCGAACTCCCTAAAGAGTACGACACGTACTCCAATTGGATCATGCATTTCGACGGATCCAAAATGTTGGCTGGCTTGGGGGCTGGTGTCATCTTGACGTCCCCAACTGGAGACACAGTCCAATACGTACTTCAAATAATGTACATGGACTCCAACAACGCAGCCGAATACGAGGCCCTTCTACACGGCCTCCGGATGGCAATCTCCATGGGCATTCAACGCCTAGAGGTGCGCGGGGATTCAAACCTCGCAATATCCCAAGTAAATGGATACTTTGACGCCAAAGATCCGAAAATGGCAGCCTACGACAACACCGTCCTAAAAATGTCAGCTCGGTTCGAAGGACTTGAATTCCATCATGTAGCCCGGGATAATAACCAGACAGCAGACGTGTTAGCATGCATCGGCGCAAAACGTGATGCCGTCCCACCAAACATCTTCCTGGAACGACTATTTAAGCCATCTGTATTATGGGAAGAGGAGTCCGGAAATAACAATCCGGAGCCAGCTGCATCACCTAACTCAGACAATTCTGACACGATCGGCGGCTCAGCCAATGAAATAACACCTTCTGCCCACGAAATAATGGCAATAATTGCCCCGTGGACGGAACCATTCCTAGCCTACTTAATTAGGCAGGAACTTCCCGAAGACCAAAACGAGGCCCACTGCATAGTTCAGCGATCTAAAGCCTACAAGGTCCATGAGGGAGAACTTTATAAGAAAAGCACAACCGGAGTCCTTCAAAGGTGTATCTACGAAGAGGAGGGGCGAAATCTCCTGGCTGAAATTCACGCCGGACTCGGTGGGCACCACGCCGCAGCCCGGGCCCTTGTAGGCAAGGCCTTCCGTATAGGATTTTATTGGCCAACAGCCCGGGCAGATGCTCAGGACTTAGTCCGACGATGCGTCGGTTGCCAGCTCTTTGCTAATCAGAGCCACATGCCACCCACCGCCCTCAAAACTATACCCATCACCTGGCCATTCGCGGTCTGGGGGCTTGACATGGTTGGCCCCCTTAAAGGGGGAAAACACAAGCGCAAATACTTATTGGTCATGGTGGACAAATTCACCAAATGGATTGAAGCCAAGCCGGTTAAAATGGCAGAATCCGGACCTGTGATAGACTTAATATCCGGGGTAGTACACCGTTCCGGCATCCCCCACAGCATCATCACTGATAACGGCACGAATTTCACGGCCGACGAGGTTAAACTCTGGTGCAAAAACATGGGCATCAAGCTCGACTACGCTTCAGTCTATCACCCTCAAACTAACGGTCAAGTCGAGCGAGCAAACGGTCTAATCATGAGCGGCATCAAACCCAGACTAGTGCGGTCCCTCAAGGAATCTAACACGCACTGGGTAGAGGAGCTCGACTCCGTACTCTGGGGTCTGCGGACCTCGCCAAACCGAACTACCGGATTCACACCATTTTTTATGGTGTACGGCGCAGAGGCAGTTCTGCCCTGCGATATAATTCATGACTCACCCCGCATGCGCATGTGCTAGGAAAGAGAAGCCGAGTTAGATCGGCAAGACAGTTTGGACGCTTTAGAGGAGGAGTGCGACGTGGCAAAATCCCGTTCCACATTTTATCAACAGCCGGCTCGAAGATATCAAAGCAGAGAAGTACGGGCCAAAACTTACAACGTTGGCGAGCTAGTTCTACGCCTGCCGGACAAGAAAAAGGACAAACTTAAGCCCAAATGGGAAGGTCCCTTCATCATTGACCAAGTCCTTACTGGCGGTGCATACCGTCTACGCAACGCATCTGACAACCGACTCGAGCCAAACCCATGGAACGCAGCCCGTCTCCGAAGATTTTACACCTAGCGCCGGACTAAGGGTTCGTCTCCTTCCTCCGTCCACCTTTCATATTTTTTCGCTGTCTTTGTTTTGCCTCCTTTCTCCTCTCCTTTCTTTAGCTCAAACCTCTCGAGGGTTGATCTGCGCTTTGTTTGCAGTTACTCGATGTGCTACTCGCACTCGTTATACCTGGGGGCTTCTTTAACAGAAGCTTATTTATACGGGCTTCATGCCCAACACATGTGTCATACTTCCGCATGTACCTTTTATTCACCATTATATGCATCGATATGACTTAAGTTTTGGCCAAGCTGGGTTGCTGGCTCTGTGCTTACCCCTCGTTCCCGATTGTTCGGCTAGGAGGTAAAGGGAGCACGTCTGCGATTGTTATTGCCGGGTCAGCCGGATGTGTACCTCAGACTGGGTGAAGCCGAAAGCTAGCGTTCTTAAGAGAATATTCGGTCGGTGACTTGAAAGATGATTTATTACTTACTTATTTATTTGCCCCCAGATGCTTTTTCTGCTATTTTCGCAGTCCGGACATGCACTTTAGGGCATGCCTCCCAGGGAAAGGAACCCTTAACGGAACTATTCTCCCTGGAAGATGTTTCTTACTAACCATGTAATATAACATAGCTAGTTGGGCACTTGTCTGATAAAGCAATTATGACCCCGACGCCTTGTCTCCACGCATGGCCCGGTTCTTCTATAACAGTAAGGGTATTCGGACACACTCCGGACTGTTGGGTCCCGAGGTCGGGCTAAAAGGTCCGCAAAGACAAACGATCTACAATCCGGCTAGAAGGCATTTTACATGTCATTTCAAATTACATCACAAACCGACCGATTGTACTCCTCTTCAATCCCATCTAACAGGCTGTCTAATTCTACGATCCTGTTGGGAATATTTCATGACCAGTTCTACTTGGCCGTACATCAAGCTCACAGGGATCTCCTTCCCATCAGGCCCCGCAGGTCCGACCTCGGCCATGTGGTTTGGGTCAGCCTTCGGGTACCGCGTCTTCACCATGGCCCAGGCCTCCCTGGCGCCCTGACGGCAGGCCGATATTTTCCACAGACGAAGACGTCGCCGTGCTCCCTGAAGCTTCTCAGCAAGCTCTCCAAGGCCCTCGGGTAGGGAGACGGAAGGCCATAAAGCCTGAACGACGCCACTCATCGCCTGCCAGACACGTTCGAGCAGTTGAACCAGCTCGGGAAGTTGGTCACCCGTTGAACCAGGCATTTCCTCCGCAGGGCGACCTGTGAGCACACCTAAAGACACATTTCTGTCAATCGACTTCCTCGCCGAATTCTTCTTTTCAAAAGAGTTTGCTCAAGCACTTACTATAGATGCTGCGATGAAGCCGCTGATTCTCCTTCAAGGAGCCAGACAGCTGGGCCCGAACACATTTTAGCTCTTCTCCAAGCTGGGTGCGGGCATCTTGGAGTTTGTTCCTCTCCTGCTGCACCTTCGTAAGCACCCTCTCGCTAGCCTTCAACTGGCGCAGTAGCTGTTTCTTGTCCGGATCTAGTCCGGCGCCCTCTGCAATATTATTGGCAGACTATACACACACGCCGCATTTTGCTAACTACTTCTCTTTTCAAAAATATGAATTACCAGAGGGGGTCTCCGTGGCTCCCCCGGCAGCGGCTAGTGCGGCCTCAAGTTGGGCCTTGCACTCTTGAAGCTCCTGAGACAGTGGGTATTCTTCTCAAGAAGATCCTCAAGATAACAAATGATCCTTAAATCAGTTAGTTTAACTATTTTAAGTCTCGGGGCTACTGGCATATATAGCCATTAAAATTCCTCACTCGTATGTCCTTTACATACTGCTCCGTGGCTTTGGTTAAACCATCTTGAGCAGCACGGAGGTGTGCGTCTCCCGCATTAAAGGCATTTAACGCCTCAGAGGAGAAACATGCGTCACAAAGAATTGTCCGGCGGCGCCTATGATTCATGGCAATTTCCACCTCAGACCTGGTGGCAGACAACCTGTCGGCATCCTCCGTTGGAGGAGCGTCCGGCTCGCGCCTTGTGCTAGCCTCACCTTACGGACCAGGCGTTGGAGCCTGGCTGGCGGAGGCTTGGTGGGCACCCTCTCCGGACTCAGTCCGGCGAGCGCTTTTTCTCCGGGAAGAATCATGAGCATTAATATGCCTCCCAGGATTTTTTCCCTTAAAGGACAATGGTGCGCCATACCTTTGCGGCGACGTTTCGATTCGCGCGGCACTCCTCTTCCGCCTGCTGGGCCGAACTGACCTCGTCTGGTCAGTCGCCGCAGGCCCGGCTTCCTGCCATGAAGGCACCGCCTGCCGAGCACCATTGGTGCACGGTGGTCAGAAATAAGCATTAACAAAGCAACGATGTCAGAACTTCGGTCGTACTCACCTGGGAAGCCGGACACAAACCAGGGTAATCAGCCGTAATGACGACCAAAGCATTATCTATGCTGAGCTGGTGGAACACCCCGTCAATTAAATCCACCTTTATGTCCGGATCCTCTTCGGAAGCCGGATAAAGGGATCTTCCCTGATCCTCGGGTTGTGGAGCCGGACTGTGTATGCGCTCCACATCCCGACGCAGTTCTTGCATCAAAATCATAGAGTAAGGCATTTAACTTCGAAAGCACGGGTCGAATGAATAAACGTTTGCTTACCCAGCTCCAAGGGTTATTCATGGAGAACCCATTCAATGGGCTCATCTGGAGAAAGTCTTCCTTCTCCCCCTTGTACAAGCCAGATAGGATCTTCACCAGATCCGCGGCCGATCCTGGCCCCTTGCGGCCATGACGGGTGGCGTCGTTCTCCCCGTTGAAGTCCCACATGGGGTGGCCCCTATATTGGAGCGGCTGCACCCCTCGCATAATGCTGCGTGGCCATGATTCCAATCATGGTCAGTCCGGAGTGGGCCAGTAACCTAATCCGGCCCATCAGATAATGGACGCTCCCATCATCCTCCCGTTGAGGGCTCCGTGGGCGCCAACTCAGGCGTTTCTTCAAGGGGGCATTGCTGAACTTCGGGAGGCCAATCCGAACTGGATCTGGCAGACGAGCGTCCTCCATATAGAACCATTCCAAGGCCAGTCTTCGGACGCCTTCTTCGGGGTGCCGGATGGATATCCGGTCCCGGCGATGCGCCATATTTTGGCTCCGTCCACTTGATATATCGACCCCTCGTGAGAGCGGGTGCGAGGCAAAACAATCTCTTCCACAAGGCAAAATGGGGCTCGATGCCCAGGAACAGCTCGCAAAGAGCTACAAAGCCCGCGATGTGCAAAATGGAGGCAGGTGTAAGGTGGTGAAGCTGGAGTCCGTAGAACTCCAGGAGCCCCCGGAGAAACGGATGTATGGGAAATCCAAGTCCCCTTATTAAATAAGGGACGAAGAATACCCGCTCCCCTTTGGAGGGGTTGGGAACGCTCTCCGCCTGCTTTCCACCCCGGAAGGTGGCCAGTCCGGCCCGAACCGGAACCATGAAGGCCGGGGGAAGATATCCCTCGGTTTGGAGCGCCACTAGCTCATTTGTGTGGGCCAGGCATCTCCCCCAATCTCCTGGCTTAGGGCTGGGAGCGCGAGAGGAGGAGCCGCGTCGACTGTCCATGATGGAATGGATTTTTGTCAAAGGCGCTTCGATGAGTACTTGCGGAAGGAGGATGGTGTGAGTTGGATCTAGATCCTCACCTCTCTTATAGGCGGCTCGTTCACACAGCTGGGGTGAGAAATGTAAAAATACCCTAGCTTTTAGCATTCATACGACACGTGGAAGAAGGCCATTATTGGGCGCAGAAGCCAAGGAGCGCAACATTTATAAGGAAGCCGGACACTATTCGATAGGAACATGAAGTTTGAAGGAGAACCCGCCTTGCAACGCCGAAGACAATATGCGCGGACTCGTCGTCAGCTGAAGCCCGGTTCGGGGCTCTTGAGGAGTCCTGCACTAGGGGTGTCCGGATAGCCAAACTATCATCATCGGCGGACTCCAAGACTATGAAGATACAAGATTGAAGACTTCGTCCCGTGTCCGATGGGACTTTCCTTGGCGTGGAAGGCAATCTTGGCGATACGGATATGTAGATCTCCTACCATTGTAACCGACTTTGTGTAACCCTAGCCCTCTCCGGTGTCTATATAAACCGGATGGCTTTAGTCCATAGGACGAACAACAATCATACCATAGGCTAGCTTCTAGGGTTTAGCCTCCTTGATCTCGTGGTAGATCCACTCTTGTAACACACATCTTCAATATTAATCAAGCAGGACATAGGGTTTTACCTCCATCAAGAGGGCCCGAACCTGGGTAAAACATCGTGTCCCTTGTCTCCTGTTACCATCCGCCTAGACGCACAGTTCGGGACCCCCTACCCGAGATCCGCCAGTTTTGACACCGACAGCCTTCTATACGGGCCTTAGGGTCCATGGGCCTTCTACGGGCCGTACGATCCATGGGCCTTCTATGAGCCGTACTATCCATGGGCCTCATACGGGTCGTAGGATCCATGGGCCTTCTACGGGCCGTATCATCATTTCGCCAATCATGGGCCATACTATTCGTGGACCATAACAGGCTGTTAATAGGCCGTATTTGATAACTCTATGAAAACATCAACGGTTTTTTTACATGAAAACGGCCCAACGTATTAACGGTCCACAAACGGGCCAAGCAGAACGACGGGCTGAATTTGGCCCTAAGCGAGAAAAATGACAATAACGGGCCGTATGTAACGAATCTTGCAAATGAGCCGAAGAATGAATGGGCCCTGAGAAGGCCGAAAGATAACTTGGGCTGGAAATGGCCCAATGGAATAACGGGCCGTTAATGGGTATAAAGTGATACACTGTTCATTACAGGCCAGTTTCATCATGGGCCGTTAATGGGCCAAGAGTTACAAAGGTCCTCATATGGGCCGAAAGAAGTCATGGGCCACACATGGGCCGGAAGTTAAAACGGGCTGAATCATATTGGAGGCCCAGATGACGCTACTGGGTCTAATTCGGATAGGGCGTAACGGGCCCTGGGTTAGCGGGCTGTAAATGGGCTATATGCGAACAGGCCGTTAACAGGCTTTCCGTGGGCCGGGCCGCCACCTTTTGACCAAGTCAAACGGGCCGGCCTTTTCACAGGAATGGGCCTCTATTGGGCCATGCCACGTGTCGCCGTATCATAGGTGACTTTGGTCCAATGAGCGGATGACGTCTGTCCCAACGGTGAGCCGACACGTGTCCTCCAGCCAATGATGATTTTACACGTGGAAAATCCACATTGGTCGGGGCTGTTAACGGGTTATCGGATCCAAAACCCGACCCGATAGCTTAACGGTGTTCCGTTACGGTGGATGCCATGTGTCGGTCACCCTTGAAAAAAGCACTTCTGTGACGCGTGATTTATCGTCATGGAAGTGGACACTTCCGTGATGATAATTTTGGTAATGTCATGGAACACTTCTACAACAGCACAGGTATGACTATCTTGATTCTGTCATAAATTTGTCATGGATGTACATGCATGACAAAAAACGCGACCTACTGTGACAAACACGTATCATCACGGAAGTGTATTTTTTTGTAGTGCATCATGTTTTGGTTGGACCCATTTTTGTTCACTGCTTAATAGGAAAAGACAACAATACAATAGCTTCAATTCAACATTTATTTAAAACAGCACCAATACAAGTAGCACATCGTCTCAAAGCACACTACACAATCATGTGGATGAAGGCCTGTACTGACCTTTCATGAGACGAACAAGATAAAGTACGAATCTACCAACACAAATAGGAAATCCAATCTCATTTTGTGCAGTTGCACTGAAATCAAGCAAAGTTACCGGTGTGAGATTTAAGTTCACTATAGCAACAAGTTGAATAGATATCCCTGTTTTAACAGAGGCAAAAAAGGAAACATTTACTCGCCAATAAAGGAGGATGAAACATATGGAGAAAAAAAGAAGCATCTAACTTATCTTGATGGAAAACAAAGTAGGACAGTAGCATTTCTAAAACAGTTGCATTGATTCATATTAACAAAGATATTCTCTTAAAACAACATTTGTTAAAAATGTAATTTACTTTTAACAGAGGCATTGCTTCAATTTTCCAGCACCATTCTTAGATTAAGAACAACAAAATAGTTGTATGAGACATGGACATGGGACATGCCAGCACCATGTGCGCCCATGCGTATAAACGGGTGATGCAGAGTATGTTGCCAAGCAGCATATCTGCGTTGGTCCCATATTTGTTCTCTTTGAAGTTTTTTCCTATGTGAGGGCAGCAAATCTAGTCCTGCACAAACTTCCCGACCCCTCAGTTTCTTTCCTTTTTCAACAAAGAGACTGGTTCCTTACAGATGTGTGTACTGGGTTACCCCCCTTTTTCCCTTTTCGACCAACAAAGTGGCTGGATAGCCAGTCTATACTAGTTTCCCTCCCTCCTTTCCTCATTGAACCACGTCCTAGATTCATGCTCCACCCCATCGCACCCTTCTTTCCTCTTTGAACCAAGACCTAGATTCGACTACAGAATCGATCGAGATCCGCATGCAGCTAGAGCAATGATGGTTTCAGAGAAATTTATACCTTAGGATCGTCGGGATGTGGCTAGGCGTGCGGCGGGAGGCTGGATCTGCCCACACTACGTACGACAACAAGGAAGAAGGGGTCGGTGGACCTTCCGCACAGGCGCTGGGTGAAAGAGAATAGCACAGCCAACAGTGGATTGCCTCCCTCGCCGAAGGTGATAGAGTGAACGATGCACCTCCTCCCCTTCCCGATGCGAAGGGATCCGGACGGCTCTTTCACCAACTGTGAGGGGGAGAGAGAGACAGAGACCAACGCAGTCTTGTTTAGATCTGGTGAAGAGGGTGAGTGACTGTGAATATAGCAAACCCTAGCAAAGGAACGCTGAGCCTCTAGCGTGTATATATATGTAGTCCAGCGAGAGTGTGGAGAGCGCAAACCCTAGTGAACAAGAATTGAGGCTCCAGCTTATATAGTACTACATATATAGTACGGACTGAGCTCCGGTGCCTTAAATGCACCTGCCTTTGGTTGTATGACAGGTGGGCCAGCCACCTGTTGGGCCCACCTGTCATACACCCAAAGGCAGGTGCACTAAGTCAATGAAGCTGCGTCCATATAGTACTCGTGTATACTACTAATATATAGTGGAGTGGTTTTCTTATTATCTCCATAACAATCGTTTTAAATTGTGTAAGTACGAAACGAAACTCTTTATTTAACGTACCAGTGAAGAAAACTACTACTTATGATGAACTAACGATCCACGCATCCTGGTCGCACTTCCTGTCCTTCATGTGCGGTACATTACCCTTCGTTAAGTGAACAGCCACACATGCGCCAAATTATAGGAAACGTGTGAGAGTGTGTACAAATAAACAATTTTAATTTCAATTATCGGAAAGGTTTGAGAGTATGTACAGTTTGCCCTCTCTCAATAATTATGGTTTGTTGTGTTCGGCCTAAACATGGTCAAACTTTACAAAGTTTGACTTCAGTCAAATCTAATATGTAGAGTAAATAAAAATGGAGGGCTACTACGTCCATCCGGGTTTTTAATCCACACCATTTTTTAATCAAAGTCTGACCACATACTTAGTTAATAGCTGGACAAATAAAATTATAGGGGAGCTGAAGACAAAGTTTTGAGAAGGCTTAGAAATCAATACAAAACTTATGCTCTTAGTACCAATGTCGATCCTTCTTTGAGGAAACATTTGGTTCATAGCCAATTGTGTGATAAAATTGTACCAACGTGAAAGACGACTGCATCTCCAACGCAACCAAGGTGAACTGCTGAATGATATCATCTTTGTGGGTAACAAGCAAAGAGTACTGATGGAAGACATCTTGTTTTTCATTGAAAATCGATCAGCTTCACCAGCCGATGCAACCATGAGGCGCAACCATGAGCATCGATAGGTCATCGTGGTGATGCATCATCCATTTGGCATCAAGTTTGGGTGAGGCACCTATGAAGTTCGACAAATCCTCACTATGGTCTGTTTCTTCTCGGTGATCAAGCTCGAGGAAGGAAGAACCACATGGCAGAGGACAGTGAGGCAGAACAACAATGGCCATCCAATTTTGTGCAGTTCCACTAAAATTGAGGAATACATGCCCGGGTATGGAGATACGCATCGCTGTTTGCAAAAATATAAAAAGGGATATAGTGTTGTTACATTGTTTTGGCAGTGGTACAAGATTAATAGCGACATCTCAATTGTCAACAAGAATTAATGAAAAGTACACCAATAAACAGAAGCATCATGATTATCTTGATGGGAACTAAACCAGGATACCCGAGAAAAAAACATTTCTTCATTAACCAGTGATAGTGTTAGATTAGCAACAGCAATAGGGGCATATGGACAACGAACGCACAACCACCATATACTTTTTGTCGAAACAACATGTATACCTCCCCTAAGGCATAAACCAGGACAACTTTTCGAGTGGAATTTCTCTATAATAGTAAAAAATACTCCCTCCTTCCATCTATATAGGGCCTAATGTGTTTTTCAAGACAACCTTTGACTATTGACAAGATTAATAGCACATGAGATGTATACTATGAAAATTACATTATTGGAAGCTCCTTTGACATACAAATTTGAAGTTATGCTTTGTGTAAATTGCATGTCATATATTATTGCTCTAACTTTTGGTCAAAGTTAGCCTCGAAAAATGCATTAGGCCCTATATAGATGGAAGGAGGGAGTATGTGATGTTGAACCAGCCGACAAACCCTAGCTACTATACATGGGGAGCTGGGGAGTAGTCGCATAGAAGAAAACCCGCATGCAGCGACCTGGGGAGCTGGACCAGTACAAGAAGTTATACCTCAGGTGGGCGAGATGTCGTTTAGGCGGGCGGGCGGGATCTGCCCACATGACGGCAACAAACAAGGGCACGGAGGACCTTCGTCCACGCCAGCGCCGGCTCCGAGAGGATGGTGCGCATCGGCTTCCTCCATCGCCGACGGCGGCAACATCAACGCTGCACCTCCTCACCTCCCACAGCGGACTGGATTCGGCCGAATCTGTGACCACCGGTGAGGAGAGAGATAGAGTGGACATTGTCATCTTGTTTTGATATGGAGAGGGCGAGAGAGCGAGACGCGAGAAACCCTATCAAACAAGAGGCTATATATACAATGGAGTAAAAAAATCTCTCCATAGCAGTGGTTTTAAATAGAATACGCGCGTTCCCGGAAAAAAGAAACGAAAACAGGCGGACAATTTTTTTAACGTACCAAGAAAGAAAACTCGATCAAAAACACGCCCCCGCTTCCAGGTCACGAGAGTCGTCATGCACACACAGATAGACATAGACATGCATATCCGTGTTTACATAAAATTCCATCTCCATCTCCAATCATATTTGTCCAACTGGCACATTATTTACGTTGTTAATTATATAGACAACAATATTAACATACAACATCTCTTGTTTGCGGGCGTCTTGACCGCTGCCACGCCCGCTCCTGGCCAACCCGAACCCTCTTCATCACCTGCGCCTGCTTCCCGCCCGAAACGGTCAGTGCCGCATTCATGCTCGGCCAAAGCGGATGCGACATCTCACTAGCATTGGCATTGAAGCGGAGCGCTGGCCGAGAGAGCGTCGCCGTGCCGCTTCCCGCTGCACGTGACTGCTCCGCGTTCAAAGGCCGCAATAGCCGTCTGCAACATGCATATAAAAAGTTCTTGGGAGTCCGTGCTACAGCTAGCTGTCCACCCCCTCCTCGTCAATCTCTTCCAGTAGTGCCAGTACTCCATGGCGCGATCCATCGACAAGCAGGTGGGAAAGTTATCGTATACTCGGTTTGTGGCGAGTGGCATGCCGAGCGATCGTGTGGGGTGGAGCCGTGGAGGAGGGTGTGAGACGAACGTGACATACGTGATTTAAATGTTGGTTTTGCTCGATGGCGCGATCCAACGAAACGAAACGTTGGTTTATCTCCGTTTCCATTTTTCTCTAGAAAAATGGAAACTTTCCACTCCATTTTCATTCCTACTCCAAGGTTGCCCCGTTTACAACATTCTATCAAATACAAAGGAAAACTGAAGTGCATGCTGATGCATCTTTAATGATTCACATATCATAGCCAATATTTACTTCACAACTAAAGACAAAAGTTATGAGAGTGTACAAAAGAAAAACAACTGATGGGGTCACTATGACTTAAACTCTAAACCCTAAACATGATTTAATTTCCTGGCTAGGTAGAACCTGTCGTAGGAAAGACGGCTGGCACCCTTGGATCATACGGTGCTTTTGTGAAGTTCCAATAAAATCGAGCTGAGCATCCCTAATGGCAAAGATATTGAAGAAATGTGATTAGAATAATAGTACTGGCACTAGTTCATGAGACATAAACTCATCACAAATAGAAGCTGGTAGAAGTAGAGAAAGATCGGCATGGAGATGGAGCTACGTGGGGAGCTGCGGTAGTGGAGCTGTAGGACCTTGAAGTATGTCTAGAGGGGGGGTGATTAGACTACTTGACCAATTAAAAACTTAACCTTTTCCCAATTTTAGAGTTTGGCAGATTTTAGCTATCTTAGGACAAGTCAAGCAATCATCACACAATTCAAGCAAGCATGCAAAGAGTATATAGGCAAAGTGGAAATTAAAGCATGCAACTTGCAAGAAAGTAAAGGGAAGGGTTTGGAGGATTCAAACGCATTTGGTGTGACGGATGTTTTTGGCGTGGTTCCGATAGGTGGTGCTATCGTACATCCACGTTGATGGAGACTTCAACCCACGAAGGGTAGCAGTTCTTGCCGAGTCCACGGAGGGCTCCACCCACGAAGGGTCCACGAAGAAGCAACCTTGTCTATCCCACCATGGTCGTCGCCCACGAAGGACTTGCCTCACTAGCGGTAGATCTTCACGAAGTAGGCGATCTCCTTGCCCTTACAAACTCCTTGGTTCAACTCCACAATCTTGTCAGAGGCTCCCAAGTGATACCTAGCCAATCTAGGAGACACCACTCTCCAAGAAGTAACAAATGGTGCGTTCATGATGAACTCCTTTCTCTTGTGCTTCAAATGACAGTCTCCCCAACACTAAACTCTCTCTCATAGGATTTGGATCTGGTGGAAAGAAGATTTGAGTGGAAAGCAACTTGGGGAAGGCTAGAGATCAAGATTCATATGGTAGGAATGGAATATCTTGGCCTCAACACATGAGTAGGTGGTTCTCTCTCAGAAATGGTAAGTTGGAAGTGTAGGTTTAGTCGATGGCTCTCTCCACGAATGAAGAGGAGGTGGAGGGGTATATATAGCCTCCACACAAAATCTAACCGTTACACACAATTTACCAAACTCGGTGGGACCGATTCAACAGACTCGGTCGGACCGATTCAACAGACTCGGTCGGACCGATTCAACAGACTCGCTCGGACCGATTTAGTAAACCTAGTGACCGTTGATTTTCGGTGGGAATGACATGCAACTCGGTGAGACCGATTCGGTTAGGGTTAGGGCATAACGTAATCTTGGTAAGACCGATTACACAAACTCGGTGAGACCGATTTTGGTAATAAGCTTTCCAGAGAGTTGGTCAGGTAAACTCGGTGGGACCGATTTGCCCTTTTCGGTGAGACCGAAATGTTACAAAAGGAAAACAGAGAATTTACATTGCAATCTCGGTGGGACCGATCGCTCACTTCGGTTAGACCGAAACGTTACGAAGGGAAACAGAGAGATTACAATCCCATCTCGGTGAGACTGAGATCCCTATCGGTAGAACCGATTTGCCTAGGGTTTGTGGCGGGGGCTATGACTTTTGAAATCGGTGGCGCCGGATAGGAAGAATCGGTGTGACCGATTTTGGCTTTGGGTTTAGGTCATTTGTGGATGTGAGAAAGTAGCTGAGGGTTTTGGAGCATATCACTAAGCACATGAAGCACGAGGCTCATTAAGCAACACCTCATCCCTCCTTGATATATTGGCTTTTCCTATAGACTCAATGTGATCTTGGATCACTAAAATATAGAATGAAGAGTCTTGAGGTTTTGAGCTTGAGCCAATCCTTTGTCCTTGATATTTTGAGGGATCCACTTTCATCATCCATGCCATGCCATTCATTGAGATTTCCTGAAATAATAGTCTTGGAATAGCATTAGCTCAATGAGCTATACGTTGTTATGAATTACCAAAACCACCTAGGGATAGTTGCACTTTCAGGAGCAAGCCGGCTCCAAAAGGAAGATGTAACTGAGATGTCGGGCTATAGCTAGAAGGGCGATTGGGATGCGACATCAGCCCATACCGCGGGGACTGATACGTCTCCATCGTATCTACTTTTCCAAACACTTTGGCCCTTGTTTTGGACTCTAACTTGCATGATTTGAATGGAAACTAACCTAGAGTGACGATGTTTTCAGCAGAACTGCTATGGTGTTATTTTTGTGCAGAAATAAAAAGTTCTCGGAATGACCTGGAAATCCACGGAACAACTTTTTGGAAAATATAAAAAATACTGGCAAAAGAATCAAGGCCAGTGGGCCCACACCCTGTCCACGAGGGTGGGGCGCGCCCCCTCCCCCTGGGCGCGCCCCTTGCCTCGTGGCCCCCTGGATGTGCACCAACCTCAACTCCAACTCTATATATTTCCTTTCGCGGAGTATAAAATCAGAGAGAAAGAATCATCGCGTTTTACGATACGGAGCCGCCGCCAAGCCCTAATCTCTCTTGGGAGGGCTGATCTGGAGTCCGTTCGGGGCTCCGGAGAGGGGAATCCGTCGCCGTCGTCATCATCAACCATCCTCCATCACCAATTTCATGATGCTCACCACCATGCATGAGTAATTCCATCGTAGGCTTGCTGGATGGTGATGGGTTGGATGAGATTTACCATGTAATCGAGTTAGTTTTGTTAGGCTTTGATCCCCAGTATCCATTATGTTCTGAGATTGATGTTGCTATGACTTTGCTATGCTTAATGCTTGTCACTAGGGCCCGAGTGCCATGATTTCAGATCTAAACCTATTATGTTTTCATGAATATATGTGAGTTCTTGATCCTATCTTGCAAGTCTATAGTCACCTACTATGTCTTATGATTCGGCAACCCCTAAGTGACAATAATTGGGACCACTCCCGGTGATGACCGTAGTTTTAGGAGTTCATGTATTCACTATGTGTTAATGCTCTGGTCCGGTACTCTATTAAAAGGATGCCTTAATATCCCTTAGTTTCCATTAGGACCCCACTGCCACGGGAGGGTTGGACAAAAGATGTCATGCAAGTTCTTTTCCATAAGCACGTATGACTATATTCGGAATACATGCCTATATTACATTGATGAATTGGAGCTAGTTCTGTGTCACCCTATGTTATAACTGTTACATGATGAACCGCATCCGACATAATTATCCATCACCGATCCAATGCGTACGAGCTTTTCATATATTGTTCTTAGCTTATTTACTTTACCGTTGCTACTATTACAATCACTACAAAACCCAAAAATATTACTTTTGCTACCGTTATCACTACTATCATACTACTTTGCTACTAAATACTTTGCTGCAGATATTAAGTTATCCAGGTGTGGTTGAATTGAAAACTCAACTGCTAATACTTGAGAATATTCTTTGGCTCCCCTTGTGTCAAATAATAAATTTGGGTTGAATACTCTACCCTCGAAAACTATTGCGATCCCCTATACTGGTGGGTTATCAAGACTATTTTTTGCGCCGTTGCCGGAGAGCATAGCTCTATTCTTTGAGTCACTTGGAATTTATATCTGCTGGTCCCTATGAGGAACTTGAAAGACGAGAAAACTAAAATTTATCCCTCAACTACGAGGGGAGGTAAGGAACTGCCATCTAGCTATGCACTTGATTCACCTTCTGTTTTGAGTAAGCTTGCGACACCTAAACCTGCTTCTGCTATTAATTCTGATATGTCGCATGTTATTGATGATGCCACTTCTGCTATTCATGATCCTTATGATGAAACTACTTCTATGCTTGATACTACTGTGCCACTTGGTGAATTTCTTAATGAACAACTTGCTAGGGCTAGAGAGAATGAAATTATTGAAACTGATAATATTGATGAAAGTGATGATGAAGATTCTCCCCCTAAATATGAATTACCTGTTGTGCCTGAGGGTTATGTTATGGATGAAGAAACTGCTAGAGACTTTCTTGCTTGCAATGATAGAAGTGATCTTAAGAAATTATTATCTAAGCTGAAACAAAAAACTCTGAATGCTAGAATGAAATATGATCCTGCTTATGCTACTTCACCTATCTTTGTTACTGATAAGGATTATGAATTCTCTGTCGATCTTGAGATAATTACTTTGGTTCAATCTGATCCTTTTTTGGCTATGAATCTAAAATTGTTGTGGCACATCTTACTAAACTGAATGATATAGCCACCCTGTTCACCACTGATGAGAAATCTCGCTACTATTATATCCTTCAGATATTTCCGTTCTCATTAAAGGGTGATGCTAAGACATGGTTTAATTCTCCTGATCCTGGTTGTGAGCGTAGTCCCCAGGATACGATTTATTACTTCTCTGCTAAATATTTCCCCGCTCATAAGAAACAAGCTGCTTTAAGGGAAATATATAATTTTGTGCAAATTGAAGAAGAGAGTCTCCCACAAACTTGGGGGAGGCTTCTCCAATTACTTAATTCTTTGCCCAATCATCCTCTTAAGAAAAATGAAATACTTGATATCTTTTATAATGGACTAACCGATGCTTCCAAGGACCACTTGGATAGTTGTGTTGGTTGTGTTTTCAGGGAAAGACCACCTGATGAAGCTGAAATTCTATTGAATAATATGTTGACTAATAAAAATAATTGGACACTTCCTGAGCCAACTCCTAAGCCAATTCCTGAGCCTATTCCTAAACCAACTCCGAAGAAAAGGGGTTTTATTTTTCTCAGTCCTGAAGATATGCAAGAGGCAAAGAAATCTATGAAGGAAAAAGGTATAAAAGCTGAAGATGTTAAGAATTTACCTCATGTTGAAGAAATACATGGTCTTAATTTATCGCCTGTTGAAGAAACACATGGTCTTGATAACCCGACACACGTAGTAAAGGTAAATTCTCTATATAGATATGATAAGGCTGAAATCCCTCCTACTAAGTTTGCTAGCCAATGCTTAGATGAGTTTGATGAATTTATGGTTAAGCAAGAAAACTTCAATGCTCGTTTTGGTTGAGAATTAAAACGCAATGCTTATATGATTGAACACATGAGTGATTATATGTCTAGATTTAAATGTGAACTTAAACTCATTAGTAAACATGCTTATATGGTTACCACTCAAGTAGAACAAGTACTTAAAGCTCAGAATGATTTGCTCAATGAACTTAATAGTAAGAATAATGACTTTGTTGTTAGAGTTGCAACTAGGGGAGGTAGAGTGACTCAGGAACCTTTGTATCGTGAGGGCCATCCTAAGAGAATTGAGCAGGATTCTCAGAGAAATAATTTAGATGCACCTAGTCCTTCTAAGAGGAAGAAAAAGAAAAATGATAGGACTTTGCATGCTTCTAGTGAACCTATTATTGAAATACCTGAGAATCCCAATGATATTTCTATTTACGATCTTTGAAACACAATGCAGTAATGAACATGAACCTAGTGATAATGTTAATGATGATGTTCATGATGATGCTCAACCTACCAATAACAATGATGTAGAGATTGAACCTGCTGTTGATCATGATAACCCACAATCAAAGAATCAACATTATGATAAGACAAACTTTGTTGCTAGGAAGCACGGTAAGGAAAGAGAACCATGGGTTCAGAAACCCATGCCTTTTCCTCCTAAGCCATCCAAGAAAAAGGATGAGGAGGATTTTGAGCGCTTTGCTGAAATGATTAGACCTATCTTCTTACGTATGTGTTTGACTGATGTGCTCAAAATGAATCCTTATGCTAAGTATATGAAAGAAATTGTTACTAATAAGAGAAAGATACCGGAAGCTCAAATTTCCACCATGCTTGCTAATTATACTTTTAAAGGTGGAATACCTAAGAAACTTGGAGTTCCAGGAGTACCAACTATACCATGCTCCATTAAAAGAAATTATGTTAAAACTGCTTTATGTGATCTTGGAGCTGGTGTTAGTGTTATGCCTCTCTCTTTATATCATAGACTTGATTTGAATAAGTTGACACCTACTGAAATATCTTTGCAAATGGCCGATAAATCAACGGTTATACATAAGCTATTTGTGAGGATGTGCTGTTATTAACTTGCAAATGTTACTATTTTAACGGACTTTGTTATTCTTGATATTCCCGAGGACGATAGTATGTCTATTATTCTTGGAAGACCCTTTTTGAATACTGCAGGGGCTGTTATTGATTGCAATAAAGGCAATGTCACTTTTCATATTAATGGTAATTAGCATACGGTACACTTTCTGAGGAAACAACGTCAAGTCCACAGTATCAATTCTGTTGGAAAAATTCTAACTATCATTATTGGAGGTTTTGAATTTCCTCTCACTACTGTCAAAAAATTATGATATTCTTATTATTGGGGATGTGCATATCCCCATTGAGGTAACCTAGTGCTATTTGAAAATTCTCCGATTTCATGCGATTCGGAATGAGTTTGTTAACAAGACCTGATCAACCTTGTTAGTGGATTCCTTTTGATGAGAATGAGATGGATGAAGTTAGAAAGCACAACCTTGTGTACCCTCCTTTTACTTTCTGTTATTTAGTTGAAATAAAGCAAAAATTAGTATTTACTGTGAGTTTTCTGATTTATCCTTGCAATAAAAATACCCCGAAAATAAAAATTCTCCAAATGCCCCAATATTGAAATATGATTTTTTCTGGAATATTTGAGAATATCTGGCACTGAGAACACAACAGGGGGAGCAAGCACCTGGCCACGAGGGTCCAGGGCGCGCCCCCTGCCTCCTGGGCCCATGGTGGCTCCCCTCCACTTATTCCTGCACCCACACACTCCTCCTTCCTCTAAAAAAATCATCAACCAGCTCAAGCACGAGTTCTAGCTCATTTTGCTGCGATTTTCGATCTCCTTGCTCAAAGCCCCATTCACAAAACTGCTTTGGGGGATTGTTCTTTGGTATGTGACTCCTCCAATAGTCCAATTAGTTTTTGTTCTAGTGCTTTATCTATTGCATATTTTTGCTGCTTAGGTGACCATGTTCTTGAGCTTGCATGTCAAATTTCTTTGGTCCCAAGTAGTTCTAATGCATGATATAGTCTCTAGGCACTTGTGGGAGTAGTTGCTATCAATTTTGTTAAGTTTGATTCACTTTTATTTTGAGTTACTAAAAAAAATTCAGAATTTTTTTAGAGAAATAAATATGTTTAGGAAAATGTACCAAGGTGGTTCTTCAACAAAGAAAGGACCCAGGCGCGCTATGCATGAGCAAGACGATGAACCACCAAGGGAAGCTGATGTGCGGCCTTGTGAATGGCCGCCAGAAGAATTTATGGTCAATGCAGGTATAAAGGATGAATTTGATGCGTATGTGCATGATGCCGACCTTGAGGAATTCATGCAAGATAAGTGTCCTCAGTACTACTATTTAACTAATTCATTCATGAGAAGGTTTAAATTTTCATCCTCGCGTAATTCTCAAAGTGTCCTGTTTGATAGTTATGATCAATCATATACCATGGACCTAGAGGATTTTACTACTGCTTGCAAACTCCCACAGTGGGGTAGTGTTAATGAACCCCGTAAATCTGAATGTAAAGACTTTCTTGCTAGTATTACTGTGGGAGAATCTAGAGATATAGCACAAGCTACCATAGGGAGCATTCATTATCCTGCTATACATTATTTTTCTCGCTTCATTGGTAGATGTATTAATGGTAAAGATGAAGCATGTCACATGTGTGTTCCTGATCTTTGTGTTCTCAAGAGTGATGTATTAGGTAATAAAGATTACAACTTGGGGGCAATAGTTGCGCGTAGGTTGCATAATAATGGTTTATCTGGAGATTTGTTTGGAGGGATTTATGCTACATGTGTTGCTAATTATCTTGGTATACCTCCACGTGAGGGTGATAGGGAGTTGCCTCCCGCTTATTTAGACTATAATGCTATGGTCAGTCATCATTTTCTTGTGAGGAATGAACAATTCCTCCAGTATCGACTAACCTTTGATAGACGTCGCTCTGTCCATGTTACTCTCCCTGCTCCTGCCCATTTTGTTTATCAGGCAAAAAGAAGATATGTTGTAACCAGGGAGGAGGCAACCGGACATGAGAGGAGAGCGGAGGCAGCTCGCCACCATGCCGCAGCTCAGGAGGCAATGGCTGCTGCATCTCAGTACGACCCCAGTTACAACTTCGGATATCAGCCAGGCTATCCATGGCAATAGACCAACTTAGGCCAAAAGCCTAAGCTTGGGGGAGTACGTATCTCTCACCGACATTACATTCATGTTCACACACTCATTCTAGTTGTTGGTGCTCATACTTTTTCATTGTACTATCCATGCTAGTTTATTTTGTTTTTCTAGCTTTTTTCTTGTGTGTTTGAAAAACCTTAAGAAAAAACAAAAAAAATCAGTAGTAGCTTCTAGCTAGTTTACGTCCATGCTTGTAGTAATAATAATTAAAAGAAAACCCAAAAAGATTTCCCGTTCTTCTTTTGCTTGTTGGGGGCTTTCCCGTGTAAATAGTTTTATTTCTTTTCTTTTCTTTAGGGGTTGATAGGAGAAGACCATAATGAAAATGTTGAAGTGGCTCTCGTATGCATTATTGTTGATTTAACCAAGAGCTCATATTGCCTTGTCTTCTCCTGTTTATTGAATGCTCGCACATTCCAGCTTAGTCCAATGCACGTGCACTATTATTGTTTTACACATCGTTCAGTCGTGCAAGTGAAAGGCAATTATGACGATATATGATGGACTAACTGAGATGAGGGAAGTTGGTATGAACTCGACCTCTCTTGTTTTTGTAAATATGATTAGTTCATCGTTCCTGAGTCAGCCTATTATGAATAAACATGTTTGCAATGACAATAGAGATTATAGTTGCTCATGCCATGTTTAATTTGCTAGGAGTTTATAATGGTTTACCTTGCGTACCAACATGCTATTAAAATGGTTGTGATGTGGTATAATAGGGTGGTATCCTCCTTTGAATGATTTAAGTGACTTGACTTGGCACATGTTCACACATGTAGTTGAAACGAAATCGACATAGCCTTCACGATATTTATGTTCATGGTGGATTATATCCTACTCATGCTTGCACTCAATGTTTATTAATTTTAATGCATGTTCATGACTGTTGTCGCTCTCTAGCTGGTCGCTTCCCAGTCTTTTGCTATCCTTCACTTGTACTAAGCGGGAATATTGCTTGTGCATCCAATCCCTTAAACCCCAAAGTTATTCCATATGAGTCCACCATACCTTCCTATATGCGGTATTTACCTACCGTTCCAAGTAAATTTGTAAGTGCCAAACTCCAAACCTTCAAATGAAATTTTGTTTTGTATGCTCGAATAGCTCATGTATCAACTAGGGTTGTCTGTATCTTCCATGCTAGGTGGGTTATTCTCAAGAGGAGTGGACTCCGCTCCTCATTCACGAGAAAATGGATGGTAATCGGGATGCCCCGTCCCATGCTTTAAGCAAATCAAATCAAATAATTGCAAACAAAACTCCCCCAGGGCTGTTGTTGGTTTCGACGGTACCCCGTTGTTTCGGATGGCCGTGTAGTGTGCTTGTTGGTGGTGGAGGAGTATAAACTTTACCATTCTGTTTGGGAATCGCCTATGATGTGTGTAGCATGGAAGATATCGCCATCTCTCAGTTGTTATGTTGACAATGAAAGTATGCCACCCAAAATATTATTTATCTCTATTTCAAAATCGAGCTCTGGCACCTCTAGAAATCCCTACTTCCCTCTGCGAAGGGCCTATATATTTAATTTTATGTTGAGTCATCACCCTCTTATTTAAAAGCACCAGTTGGAGAGCACTGCTGTCATTTGCATCCATTACTATTAATTTATATTGAGTATGACTGGATCTCTTTTACCATGAATTACAATGTCTAGTCAGTCCTTGATCTTTAAAGGTGCTCTGCATTTATGATTTGCGGTCTCAGAAAGGGCTAGCGAGATACCATCTTGTTATATCATATTATGATTGTTTTGAGAAAGTGTTGTCATCCGAGATTTATTATTATTGCTCCTAGCTGATTATGCCATTGATATGAGTAAACATGAGACCTAAGTGTTATTGTGAATATGGTTAGTCATAATCTTTGCTGAAAACTTGAATGTTGGCTTTACATATTTACAACAACAAGAGCAAACAGAGTTTGTAAAAGTTTTTCTTTATCACTTTCAGTTTATCAACTGAATTGCTTGAGGACAAGCAAAGGTTTAAGCTTGGGGGAGTTGATACGTCTCCGTCGTATCTACTTATCCAAACACTTTTGACCTTGTTTCGGACTCTAACTTGCATGATTTGAATGGAAACTAACCCGGACTGATGGTATTTTCAGCAGAATTGCTATGGTGTTATTTTTGGGCAGAAATAAAAAGTTCTCAGAATGACCTGGAAATCCACGGAACAACTTTTTGGAAAATATAAAAAATACTGGCAAAAGAATCAAGGCCAGGGGCCCACACCCTATCCATGAGGGTGGGGGCGCGCCCCCTGCCTTGTGGGCCCCCTGGATGTCCACCGACCTCAACTCCAACTCTATATATTTGCTTTCACGGAGAAAAAAAATCAAAGAGAAAGAATCATCGCGTTTTACGATACGGAGCCGCCGCCAAGCCCTAATCTCTCTCGGGAGGGCTAATCTGGAGTCCGTTCGGGGCTCCGGAGAGGGGAATCCGTCGCCGTCGTCATCATCAACCATCCTCCATCACCAATTTCATGATGCTCACCGTCGTACGTGAGTAATTCCACCATAGGCTTGCTGGACGGTGATGGGTTGGATGAGATTTACCATGTAATCGAGTTAGTTTTGTTAGGGTTTGATCCCTAGTATCCATTATGTTCTGAGATTGATGTTGCTATGACTTTGCTATGCTTAATGCTTGTCACTAGGGCCCGAGTGCCATGATTTCAGATCTAAACCTATTATGTTTTCATGAATATATGTGAGTTCTTGGTCCTATCTTGCAAGTCTATAGTCACCTAGTATGTGTTATGATCCGGCAACCCCGAAGTGACAATAATCGGTACCACTCCCGGTGATGACCGTAGTTTGAGGAGTTCATGTATTCACTATGTGTTAATGCTTTGGTCCGGTACTCTATTAAAAGGAGGCCTTAATATCCCTTAGTTTCCAGTAGGACCCCGTGATAACCCGCAAGTATACGGAATAATTGTAGCCTCTTTCGATAAGTAAGAGTGTCGAACCCAACGAGGAGCTAAAGGTAGAACAAATATTCTCTCAAGTCCTATCTACCACTGATACGACTCTACGCACGCTTAGTGTTCGCTTTACCTAGAACAAGTATGAAACTAGAAGTACTTTGTAGGTGTGATAGGATAGGTTTGCAAGATAATAAAGAGCACGTAAATAAAAGCTAGGGGCTGTTTAGATAAAGAAGCAATAAAGTACATATAGCAAGTGTGGAAAAGTGGTGGTAGGAGTTGTGAAATTGTCCCTAAGCAATTGACTACGTTACTAGACCGGTAATCACTGTTGCAATTCTATTTGAGGGAGAGGCATAAGCTAACATACTTTCTCTTCTTGGATCATATGCACTTATGATTGGAACTCTAGCAAGCATCCGCAACTACTAAAGATCATTAAGGTAAAACCCAACCATAGCATTAAAGCATCAAGTCCTCTTTATCCCATATGCAACAACCCCCTTACTCGGGTTTGTGTTTCAGTCACTCATGCAACCCACTATAAGCAAATCATGAACGCATTGCAACACCCTACAGCGGGAATCCCTCGTGCTTGCGCGACACGGAGGGCACCATAGGACAACACCAATAATAAAACATGCAACTCAAACCAATCATAGCAATTCATCAATAACCGATAGGACAACGAAAATCTACTCACACATCATAGGATGGCAACACATCATTACATAATAATATGAAGCATAAAGCACCATGTTCAAGTAGAGGGTACAACGGGTTGCGGGAGAGTGGACCGGCTGGATATAGATGGGGGAAGGTGATGGACATGTTGGTGAAGATGGCGGAGGTGTTGGTGAAGATCGCGGTGATGATGATTGCCCCCTGCGGCGTTTCGGCACCACCGGAAGCAAGGGGAAAGAGCCCCCTTCTTCTTCTTCTTCTTCTTCTTCTTCCTTGACCTTCTCCCTAGATGGGAGACGGGTTTCCCCTCTGGTCCTTGGCTCCCATGGTGTGGGAGGGGCGAGAGCCCCTCCGAGATTGGATCTATCTCTCTGTTTATGCGTTCTCAGATTCTGCCCCTTTACCGTTTCTTTTATATATGGAGATCCGTAACTCCGATTGGGGTGAATCTTTTGCCCAGATTTTTCTCATAAAATTAGCTTTCTTGCGGCAAAAGAAGAGCGTCAACCGCCTTACGGGTGGTCCACGAGAGTGCCAGGCGCGCCCAGGGGGAGGTCGCGCCCCCCGTCTCGTGGCCACCTCGGGCACCGTTTCGCGTTGATTCTTCCTCTGAAAAATCCCAAATATTCCAAAATAATTCTTCGTCCGTTTTTATCCCGTTTGGATTCCGTTTGATATTTGGTTTCTGCAAAACATAAAACATGCAACAAACAGGAACTGCATCGCCTTTGGATCAATATGTTAGTCCCAAAAATAGTATAAAAAGTTGCCAAAAGTATATGGAAGTTGAAGAATATTGGCATGGAATAATCAAAAATTATAGATAAGACGGAGACGTATCAGCATCCCCAAGCTTAATTCCTGCTCGTCCTCGAGTAGGTAAATGATAAAAAAGATAATTTTTGATGTGGAATGCTACCTAGCATAATCTTGATCATATGTCTAATCATGGCATGAATATTAAGACACGAGTGATTCAAAGCAATAGTCTATCGTTTGACATAAAAACAATAATACTTCGACCGTACCAATAAAGCAATCATGTCTTTTCAAAACAACAAGGCCAAAGCAAGCTTATATGTCGATGTACTAGAGTAGGTGTACCCTTGTATCCCGAACTCGTGCACGGGCAGTTGCAGCACCCCGCGGCAAGGCTTGCCTGGTCGCTGCCAAGGTCCTCCGTGGTTCCTTTGTAGCCATTCAAGAACAAAGTATTTAAGCCAAGGAGACAAGGCCCCGGCAAGAGGAGCTTGCCGGGAAAGCCACTCAAGGCACACGGAAGACAAGACCCCGGCAAGAGGAGCTTGCCGGGAAGACCCGGGGAACGACGAGCTTCCGGACGCGACGAGGATTCAGTCGCGGCAAGGCGCTTGCCGCGGCAGGCAACCGCTCTTTATCTCCGCTCCAGCTCATCCAACAACGTGTCGCCATGGGACCATTCCATGCGCACGTGTCAAGAGGCTGTGCGGCCAGCGGAGCGCGGCGGTAAGCGGCGCTGACAAGTTTGCCATCGTGGCGAGCGGTGGCGCCCCTGACGGTCCCTGTTACACTGTTTGGGCGACATAGACGGGCATTTAATGCTTTTGTCCCTTGCCGTCAGGGTTAGATAGAATACACCGCATAAGTAGCTGTACCAACCACGAGTCCTTTTACGTTTTGCCCTTATCTACGCTGCCACAGCCGGAGACCCTTGAGCATATAAAAGGAGGCCCATGCGCATAGCGTGGGGGTTCGATTCCGACGAAACCATAGAACACTCACGCTCGGTCTTGTAGCTCTCAGTGCTCCCTAGCAAGAACACAATACAATCAGACAAGCAGCAGTAGGAGTATTATCTCTCCGGAGAGCTCTGAAGCTGGGTAAACTGCTCGTGTGCTTCGCCTCGATCTGCTCTTCGTGCAACCTCCGCCCCCACCGAACCAAAAGGGACTCGGTCCGCCGGTCCCATAGGTGTTCGTGGGTCCGATCAGCCTCCCCGACATCTTTGGCGCGCCAGGTAGGGGGCGTCGAGGCTGTGTGAACCTGATCCGGTGTTTACACGAGCAAATCTTCATCATCTTCATTGACATGCCACCGAAGAAGAAGGCTTCGGCGGCAGACGTTCCTTCCGCGTCGAACCCACCACCACCGGAGCAAACGGGTGGTGGAGTAGACGCCGGCGGAAGAACGGGCGCCGGCGAAGGAGTTCGTGACGCTGCCAAGTCCAAGGACAAGGCCGCGCAGACCTCAGCATCCGTACATGCACCGCGCTCATCTCAAGAGCCGCGGGACCGACAGCGTCATGGTATTCACAATACCATACGCTCATTGGATCAAGACCGAGCTGGGAGATCTCGGGGCCCTCAAGACCAGCGTGCACGCCACCATGCTGGCACGAGCGAGGTACGGTCGCCTGGACGGGATGCTGCTCCTTCTAACGTAGTTAGAAGTCCGAGCATATCCCGATCCTCGCACCATTCACCATTGCCACCCACCACTCCAGCGGAAGCCTTGGCGAGAGCTCAACTGCTCCTAGACTACCCTCCAACAGCCGACAAGGTCGACGAATGGAGGGCTACCATCCAGTCTCATCGGCTTTGCTAACGCGGCACTCCGCGCAACCAACTACGCCGCTGCGCGGCAAGGCGACAAAGGCACGAGCCGGTGGCGACGAGACTTGTGGGGTGCAACCACCATGCACTCCCCACCTCAAGGCCAAGATCGCCAACTCGCCGGATCCACCTCGACAGCGACTCCACCGCGTCATCGGATCCACGAGCTCGCCGCGATCAGCGCCAAGTTCTTCATGAACGACAACAAGAAGACGCTCGAACTCGCATCGAGCGCCGAAGAGAAGCGCGACGTCAGTCAGACCAGCGCGCTGGGCCCTCTGTCGATATGCATGCGCCAGGGGAACCAGGCGACTTGCCGTATGCAATAGGTTGCCCCTCACTCACTCGTGAGCTGCGGCAAGTCCGCCCAGAAGAATTTCAAGCCGACGTGCGAGAAGTACGATGGCAGGGCGCATCCGTCGGAGTTCCTCATCTACACCATCGCGGTGCAAGCTGCGGGGGGCGAGACGACAAGATTCTCGCCAACTACTTCCCGCTGGTACTCAAGCCCAATGTCAGGTCCTGGCTCATGCACTTGCCGGACAGCTCCATATCCTCTTGGGCAGATCTATGCCATCAGTTTGTCGGCGCCTTCACAAGCGGCCACAAGCCTCATGGCCAAGAGAGTGACCTTCATCTGCTCGCCCAGAAGGAAGGAGAGTCCCTGTGCAAGTTCATTCAGAGATTCAGCCGTGTACATTACAACATCCCAGATGTCCACCCTGCCGCGGTGATTAGCGCATTCCATCAGAACATGCGGAACCGCAGGATGAGGGAGGAGATGGCGATGTGCAAGGTCAAGGACGTCCGTGAGCTGTATGCCCTGGCCGACAAGTGTGCACGTGCTGAGGAAGGGAGGAGACTCCCAGGAGAGAATGCAGAAGCAGGATCCGATAGTGAAGAGACTGCTCTGGCAAAGAAAAGCCGGCGGCGGAACAACAAAAAGAAGAAGGGCAAAGATGTGCTAGTTGTCGAGCAGTCCGGCAACGGTGGTGCCGCCAAGAAAACCAAAGTTGGTGGCTCCGGCAAGGAGGTTACCCGCTGGCGCCAGGCGGTATGTGACGCCCGACAAGCGGGACAGCTCCAACAAGCGATCTTGCCAAGATCCACCGCACCAAGGGCCATGACCTCCAGGGCTGCAAGAAGGTCGAGCAGATTGTTGAGCAGCAGAAGGCTGAATACGAGCGGCGCGACAAGGAGAAGGCCCAGGAAGGTGCTGGGGGAGTTGGCAAGAAGCGACCCGGCCGGGGAGGACGCCGCGGCAAGGTCAAGCAGGGGCAAGGAGACAGACCTCCCCGCGGCCGAGACAAGGATGAAGATGACGACGACGAAGAAGATATGGAAGACGACGAGACCGATGAGCAGGAGTTCCAGAAAGCCACAGAGATCCTCTGCGTTGACGGCGGTGCTTCTCTGCATACTTCACACCGCCAACTCAAACTGTGGATGCGAGAAGTTAATGCAGCAGAACCATCCGTCGAGTCACGCAAGCCTCTGAAATGGTCCAGCACGCCTATCATCTTTGATATTGAGGACCACCCTGATCACATAACTGCGGTCGGGTGCTTGCCGATGTTGGTCTCACCAACCATCCGCAAACTCAAGGTCACCAAGATGCTAGTTGACGGCGAGGCCGGCTTGAACCTCATCTCCTCCGCGGTGCTCCAGAAACTCCAAATCCCTGACAGCGAGCTCGAAGAAACTGGCACGTTCCAAGGAATCAATCCGGGAAGGAGCAAGCCGAAGGGGAAAATCACCCTGCCGGTAACATTTGGCAGCGAGTTGAACTTCAGGACTGAGAGGGTCACGTTCGACGTTGCTGATTTCCCATTACCTTACAATGGGATACTTGGCCGCCCAGCACTCGCCAAGTTCATGGCAGCCTCTCATTATGCATACAACTTACTCAAGATGCCAGGCCCGATAAGCGTCATCTCTGTCCATGGCGACAAGAAGGATGCTCTTATCTGTGCCGACAAGATCTACCGGGAGGCAGCAGCTGCAACAGATAGCAAGTCACTTGCCGCTGAAGCTCCCGGGGAGAAGAAGAAGACCAAGTCCGGCAAGAGCTCTGATGCCCACTCCAGCAAGCGCACCTCTTCAGAGTGCTTCGCTACCGTTGAGGACGCACCATCGAGCTCCACCGACAAGTACAAGAAGACGATGGCAGCTCCACCAAAGACCAAGAAGGTGTCCGCCAAGGAGGACGGCACTGGTGGTACCTTCACCATCAGTGACACTCTCGATACTAATTAGGAAGGCGCTCGTTGCTTTCCTGCGCGAAACGTCGGCGTGTTTGCATGGAAACCGTCGACATCCCGGTGTTCCTGTGAAAGTGATTGAGCACCATCTTGCCGTCTGTCCTCACGCGCGACCCGTCAAGCAGAAAGTTAGGAAGCAAGCAGTGCAGCGCCAAGAATTCATCGCAGAAGAGATCAAGAAGTTGGAAGCAGCAGGCCTTGTCAGAGGAGTGCTCCATCCTACGTGGTTGGCCAATCATGTAGTCATGCGTAAGGTAAACGGAAAATGGAGGCTTTGTATCGACTTTACAGATGTTAATAAAGCTTCTCCCAAAGACCCATTTCCCTTGCCGTGCATCGATCAGATTGTTGACTCCACGGCCGGATGTGATTTTCTTTCATTTCTTGATGCATACTCAGGATATCATCAGATCTTCATGGCAGAAGAGGATGAGGAGAAAACCGCATTCATCACCCCATGTGGCACATACTGTTTCATACGGATGCCTTTCGGTTTAAAGAATGCTGGTTCAACATTTGCAAGAGTAGTCCATGACGCTTTTGAGCCGCAAATGCACAGGAATGTAGAAGCCTACATGGATGACATAGTGGTCAAAAGCGAAGACAGGGCAACTCTGGTTCAAGATTTAGATGAGACCTTTGCAAACCTACGCAAGATCAACCTCAAGCTCAACCCCGAGAAGTGTGTGTTCGGAGTCCCTTCCGGCAAGCTTCTCGGGTTATTCGTGTCTCAGCAGGGAATTGAAGCCAATCCCGACAAGATCAAGGCCATTGAGCAGATTGAAGCACCAAAGCGCGTCAAGGATGTACGAAGACTTGCCGGTTGCGTGGCTGCTCTCAACAGTTTATCTCTAGGTCTGTTGAGCAGCATACGCCATTTTCAAGATCTTGAAAAAGGCAGGTCCAATGAAATGGACTCCCGAAGCGGAGGTTGCGCTGCAGGACTTAAAGAGGTACCTGTCCTCCACTCCAATACTTGTTGCACCTAAGCCACAAGAGAAGTTGCTGCTATATATAGCGGCAACCAATCAAGTGGTTAGTGCTGCGTTAGTAGCAGAGAGGGAGGTGGATGATGAGCCGGCGACCATGGCAGATACATCCGGTGACAAGCAAAGCACTTCACCGATAAGCTCTGGTCCCGACAAGGACGGATCTGCGCAGGCGTGCAAAAAAATACAGAAAAGGATGGTGCAACGCCCAGTTTACTTTGTCAGTTCCCTTCTACAGGGGGCTAGGTCAATGTACTCTGGTGTGCAGAAGTTGCTTTTCGGCCTCCTCATGGCCTCGAGGAAGCTGCGCCATTACTTCCAAGCACATGAGATAACAGTCGTCACTCACTTTCCGCTAAAGAGGATACTGCAAAATCCAGAAGCGACAGGCAGGATTGTCGAGTGGGCACTGGAACTGTCAAGCTTTGGCCTCAGGTTTGAAAGCACTTCAACTATCCAAAGCAGAGCATTGGCAGAGTTCATAGCAGAATGGACGCCAACGCAGGATGAAGAAACTCCAGAGACGAGCATCCCCGTCAAGGAGGCAAGCAAAGAGTGGCTAATGTACTTTGATGGTGCCTTCTCGCTGCAAGGCGCCGGTGCACGTGCTACTTGTCGCACTCCACCGGAGAGCACCTCAAGTACATAGTCCGGATGCACTTTCCCAAGGAGCAAGCAACAAACAATACGGCAGAGTATGAAGGTTTGCTTGCGGTCTCGAGATCGCAGATGAACCTTGGGATAAAGAAGCTCATTGTCAGGGGTGACTCACAGCTTGTCGTCCGCCAAGTGAACAAGGATTAGCAGAGCCCGTTGATGGAAGCTTACGTTGACAAAGTGAGAAAGCTAGAAGAGCACTTTGACGGCCTACAAATGGAACATGTTCCAAGAGCTCAGAACGATATTGCTGATGGCCTGTCAAAGTGCGCTGCACTTAAGTTGCCTGTGGAACCAGGGATTTTCGTGCTCAAGCTGACTCAACCGACTGTAGCACCATCAACTGGACAGAACAAGAAAAGGAAGTTGATTTCTGGTGACTACTTCCCGGCCGAACTCCCCGAAGCCGCCGTCGCGAAGGTCCCCAAGCTCAACACCAAAAATGCTGAGGAGCAGTCTGCTCCGACAAGCCCTAGGGTTTGCTTCGTTGAAGCAGACGCTCCCAACAAGTTTTGCTCCGGCAAGCTTGCCGAGGAACATCAAGCTCCGGCTGAGCCGCAGGGTCTTGCCGTAGAAGCAGATGATCCTGCAGCAGCAGATATGCCTTTTGTCCTTGTTGTCAAGCCGCAAGCTCCAACATGGGCACAAGAGATTGTCCGCTTCCTTCGAGGAGAACTTCCCGAAGAGCAAGAAGAAGCGGAAAGAGTAGCCCGGCAGTCAAGTATGTACCGGTTTGTCGACAAAGACGCATGTAAGAAGACTCAACGGTGTGAAATTGAAGTGTATTCACCGGGAAGATGGGCCGAAGCTGTTGGCGAGAGATACACGGAGGCATATGTGGTCACCACATTGGCGCAGAAGAGCACTTGCCGCAAAGCTTTCCGGCAAGGTTTCTTCTGGCCGACAGCCCTCCAGGATGCAACTGCACAAATAACCAAGTGTGAAGCGTGCCAGTTCTATTCCAAGCAGATACACCAGCTAGCTCAAGCTCTCCAGACGATCCCTTTGTCCTGGCCATTTTCGGTCTGGGGGCTCGACATCCTCGGCCCCTTTCCCCGAGCTGTCGGGGGCTTTGAGTACTTGTACGTAGCAATCGACAAGTTCACAAAGTGGCCGGAAGTGGAAGCAGTGAGGAAGGAGACAGCACAGTCAGCGGTCAAGTTTTTTAGGTCGATTGTTTGCCGTTTCGGAATCCCTAAAAGGATCATCACCGACAATGGCACACAATTTACGAGTCGCACCTTCATGCAGTACGTCCAAGATCTTGGCGCCAAGGTCTGCTTCGCTTCCATTGCTCATCCGAGGAGTAACGGTCAAGCGCAGAGGGCAAATGCTGAAGTGCTGCACGGACTCAAGACCAGAACTTTCGACAGGCTGCACAAGTGCGGAAGAAACTGGATTGAGGAGCTGCCGGTGGTTCTTTGGTCGATCAGGACGACGCCAAATCGAGCCACTGGCCAGACACCTTTCGCTCTAGTCTATGGAGCAGAGGCAGTTCTCCCCACGGAACTCGTATACAGGTCACCTCGAGTACTCACTTATGATGAGCTTGAGCAAGAGCAGCTCCGACAAGATGACGCGCTGCTCCTCGAGGAAGACCGTCTTCAGGCTGCTGTACGAGCTGCTCGATACCAGCAAGCTTTGCGCCGCTACCATAGCCGCAAATTTAACGCCAGAAGTCTCGAGGAAGGCGACCTTGTTCTTCGGCGTGTTTAGTCCGCCAAGAATTCCAACAAGTTGACGCCGAAGTGGGAGGGCCCTTACCGGGTGAAACGAGTCACTAGGTCTGGCGCTGTCCGCCTTGAGACCGAAGATGGCATTCCGGTGAGCAACTCCTGGAACATCGAGCATCTTCGTAAGTTTTACCCGTAGGGCGCGGTTGCGGAACTGTTCCGGCAACCACCTTTTGTACAAGTCTTGCCGATGTTGCATGTAATCCTTTGTACAAAGCCGAGCGCAGACCCCGTGCATAAGTAAAGCTCATGTGTTCTGCACATTTTGTCAATTTCATGCTTTATACTCTTTTTTGCATGCATTATCTGACACTTTGTGCAGCACCTACCCCGGTAAGCAATAACGAGCTGCAAGGCTCCATGACTTTATTTTCTCTTCTTTCTCTTTCTCAAAGAAAGGAAGGTTCCCTCGCGCACAAGTTATCCGGGGGGGGGGGGGAAGGAGAGGATAATGATGTGGACCAAGCGTCACTCGGGGAGATTTCGCCTTACCGGGAAGCAAACAACCAAAAAGCTAAGTTGCTAAAGTTTGAGCAATCAGTTTTAAAAAATTTTAAGTTATCTTCCTCGAATGACCGTGCTTTGTATGGAAAACCTGTGCGCAGAGGAACCAACTCGCAGCTAGTAGCTCCCTTACTTGGTTTCGAGTCCGCTCAACAAACTTAAGTGAGCTGCGACTAGTTGCGACAAGGTTGCTTGTCGGAAGCGGCACCGCCAGCGGGCTGTCGACGTTCACTTTTCGGCCTTCGCACAAGGTGCTACTTACCGACAAGTTCCCTAAAAGCGTAGGGCAAAAATATACAAAGGAAGGAATCAAGTAAAGGAAATAACATTGCAATTACTACCCAAAATAAAGTATATATTACAAGATAGCTTGTCGCAGCTCTAATAGATTGTTTTCGTAACATGACATGACCAGCAGCGACAAGGAAAAGATAAATTTGGTGGCCTAATCCACTCTGTCGCCCTCAACCCTCTTGATCTTGCCCACCTTGTCCACAATGGGTGCGACAAGGGCCTTGAGCGCTTCCACATCGGCATCCCGCGGCAATGACTTGAGGACGCCGGTGAGGTTGAGGCCTGGATTGCGGAAGGCCACCTTCATCAGCACCTTCTGGAGAGCTCCCGCGCAGATCTGGCGCGATTCTTCGGCCAGCTGCTTTGGGATCTCTTCCGAGTCATTGGAGAGCCGTCCTGCGCCCTTGAGGAACAAGCTGAGCTTGGCGCTGGGTTGGAGGTGTTCGTCGGAGGAGTACCGAGATCCACCATCCCGGCTCCATCAACTCCTTGTCGATGTCGGCGGCAACATTCATAAGACCCTCGGTCCAATGCTCCACGTTCTCCCACGAAGGTGTTACGGGCAGCGATGGCGCTTCGCCCGGCGCCTCGTCAGCCTTGACCTTCTCCAGCAAGGCCACCTCCCGCTCCTTGGCGCCGTCCAGCGTCTGCATCAAGGTGGTCAGCTTCAGCTCAAGATCTGCTTTAGAGTCCTTGGCGGCACTGAGCTCCTTGCTCCTCTCGGCGAGACGGCCCTGCAGCTCGCCAAGAGTGTAGGCGTCCTTCTCGCGCTCGTGCTTGAGTGCAGCAAGCTCCTCGCCGCTCTTCTGGAGATTGGCCTCCATCTGAGTCACCTTCGTCTCCAACTCTTTCTTGGTGGCTTGGCAGCTGGCGGCATCCTTTGCTTCCTTAAGAGCCCCGCCAAGTGTCTCCTTCTTGCGACAAGCTCCTCCTCGTGGCTGTCAAGGTTGATCTTCCACTGTGCCAGCTCGCCTTCCTGCGCAGATAGCTTCTCGGCGGCGATCCTCTGCTGCTCTTCAACATCTGCCTTCTCGAGGATGAAGGCTTTGCGCGCCTCAACAATTTGCTCCCGCTCCTCTGCCAAGGACCGGAGACCTTCCTGATTGACTTCCCGGAGCTCCTCCGCGCGCTTCTCAATGTCTGCTCCCGCCTTCGCGACAAGCGCTTCCCGAGACTCCAACTTGGCTTGTCGGGCAAGGTAGAGCGAAAGCAGCTTCCTCAGCAGCTGCTCCTCCTCAGACTCGCAGCTGCTGCTGCTTGGCGCGTCCACCAGCGTCAGCCCAACGGAGGCGAGCAGCTCTTCGTCGAAGGTCTCACCTTCGACCGGCGCCCTGGAGCTCGACGACCAGGGGAGCTTGATGAAGACGCCATCGCCGGCCTTCAGATAGGCGCCGGGCTGGGGCTCTTGAACTGGCCGCTGCAGCGGTGGCGGAGGGATCGGCGGTCGGCGTAGCGCCTGGCGGTCCTGCAGCCTCAGGGCCGTCAGTGCGATCGCCGGACCCCTCGCCGGCCTCTGCGGCAGCAGCCCTGGCGGCCTCTTCGCCGGCGGACTCATCGGCGCTAGCCTCTTCCTCCATGGCGGTGGCGTCGTCAGTATTGCCGCGCACGTCCTCCTCGTCGGCAACCTCAATCTCCATCGGCTCTGCGGCGGATGGATCTGACGACCAGAAAAAGAAAGAACAGTCAAGCAAATGTTCAAAAAGAAGAAGAACCCAAGGGAAATTTTCGGTCAAAGGGATTACCTGCGATGGGATCTGCGGTCGCGGTCTCAACCACCGGAGGGTCGCTGGCGCTGCCCCTTGTTGGAGAGGCTTCCCTTGTCGGAGAAGCCCCCCTTGCCGGAGAAAGCTCCCTTGCCGGGGGATCCTCCCTTGGCGGTGTAGTCGACGCAGATGGCGCGTCGGGAGCGGCTTTTGGGCACTCCTGGTGGGCTGCTCTGCTTCTACACAAACCAACAGTCAGATATCATTAAATAAACGGCACCCATGCACGCCCAACAGTAAAAAAGTAAAATGTATACTTACGCTGGGGGCTGTGCTGGGGGCTGCTTTGGGGAAGAGTTGCCGCGCCCGATAAGGTGGTCTCGGACGCAACCTCTGCTGCCGCGGGGGGATCGTCCTCGATGACAACCACAGGGGTCTTGGCCCTCTTCGACGTTCTCTGGGCCAGCGTCCTGAAAAGGAAAGAGTTCAGGGTGAAGCAAGTCAGATACAAGACAAAGCAACAAAAATTGAAGAAATACAAGTACAAGACAGAAGCTTACTCTTCTTCTTCCTGGTCGGAGCTGAGCGCGGAAAGGTCAAATTCTGGCTCGCCTCCGGTGCGACGAGGCGGAGGGGTGGTTTCCCTTGACCGCTTGGCGGGGATGGCAGCGGTGGCCTGGGAGGCCCGCCCGATTCTTGTGGCGTGAGGTGCTCCCAGCAACAGCGGTGCTTGCATGGTGGAGCGCGTCCCGCGGCGCGACGGCTGTTGGCCCGTCTGCCGCCCCGTTTCGTCTCCAGCCCTGCGAAGATGCCTTCTCGGTGGGGCTGGGGGCTCCGCTGGCGGCAAGCTACTAGATGGTGGGGATGAGGCGCCCTCGGCAGGTTCGCTCGACTCGGCTCCGGGTTCGGCAAGCTCCTCCTCGCCGGCAAACTCCCTTCGCTCGGCAAGGCTTGCCGCCTCTGCTGCCTCTGCCTCCTCCACGGTGAACCCGAATGCTCCAGCGGCAGCAGACTGCCGCCTCCTCCAACCTGGTAGCAATGCGCTGCATCTCGTCGTCAGTAGTGTCGCGGGTGAGCCTCTTCTGCTCGTCGGGCCGGATCGGCACTTCTTCCAAGCTGTCGAAGAACTGCCGCACGACGTCATCCGCAGGCTCTTGCCAGGTTGGAACGATCCCATGCGAATCGCACAACGGCATCATGGCGCGGATGCGGTCGAGCGAAGAATTGTTGCACAATGGGACGACTCCCCTCGGCAACCTAAACCACTCGGGGTGATCGGGGTCATGCTTGAACAACTCCAGGAGCATTGCATCCAACTCCAAGACGGTGAAATTGAAGTTGAGGCCCGAGCGCAGCCTCATGATATCCGCCGCATTTTGGAACTCCCATGCGGGTCTCCTCCTCTCCTGCAAGGGGGCTATGCGGCGGCGAAGGAAATCTGCGCCAACGGCGCCTACAGTGAGTCCGGCAAGCCTGAGGCGCAGGATCCGGGTGACGGCAATCTTCAGTTTAGCGTCTTCTGGCACCAAGCTGCTCCAATCGTTGCCGCGCACTATTGGAGTTTCGCGCTGGGCAGTGAAGGGCTGCGGGTTCTCCTCAACGATCCAACACCAATCGGCCCTCCACTCCTCCCACTTGCTGCGGAGCTCTCCTTCCAGATAGGCCTCCTTCTTGCCGATTCTTGAGATCCAAGCAATCCCTCCGGCAAGTGGCTCTCCTCTCTCGACTCGAGGCATGAAGAAGTGGCGGAAGAGGGCTACGTTTGGGTGGACTCCGACAAAGTTTTCGCAAAGGTGTGCGAAAACTGCCATGGTCAGGACAGCATTGGGGGTGAAGTCAAGAAGGCGGAGCCCGTAGGTGTTCATGATATCGCAGAAAAATTCAGAGAAGGGCGGGCAGAGCACGCAATAGAAGAACAGCGCGAAAAAAGGGTACCAGTTGGGGCTAGTTCCGAAGCAACGGCTGGGAGTACCTTCGTGCGCGGATGCGCCCGCGTCTCCGTCGACCAGAAGAGGTAGTAGTTCTCCCTCAGCTCCCTTGCATCGAGCTGGGGGGGGGAGGGGGAAGACGGCCCGCTCCTTTCGCAGCGCCGCGAGCCGCTGCGCCTCGGCCGACTTCACGCCCTTCCCCTTATCGGCTTTCGGAGCCATGGCGGAGGCGGTGGAGGAGACCGACGGCGTTGATGGCGCTGGTGGCGAAAGGGGGCGGAGCGCTGCTCTCTTCAGACTAGAGAAGAAGGAGGGAGCGGCGGTGGTTTTCGAGATGAGACAGCAAATGGCGAGGTGGGCGACCTGCCTCTGTTTCCCCTGTTTATAAGGAGGGAGAGGGGGCGGACGTTCCGATTTTCCAAATAAAGAAACCCCCCACGATCTCTCCCACGACGCCGCGTTCGACGCGTGCTGTTCGTGGGGGACGTGGTGGGTCCGGAGCAAGTTACGGCGTGACCTAGGTTGCGCGTGCCCGTGCACTGTTTTGGGCCTGGCCCAACAGCGCTCGGCACCGTGTATGGCCCAGGCCCGGGGGCTCCTGTCGGTGTACTAGAGTAGGGGTACCCTCGTATCCCGAACTCGTGCACGGGCAGTTGCAACACCCCGCGGCAAGGCTTGCCTGGTTGCCGCCAAGGTCCTCCGTGGTTCCTTTGGAGCCATTCAAGAACAAAGTATTTAAGCCAAGGAGACAAGGCCCCGGCAAGAGGAGCTTGCCGGGAAGGCCACTCAAGGCACACAGAAGACAAGACCCCGGCAAGAGGAGCTTGCCGGGAATGCCCGGGGAACGACGAGCTTCCGGACGCGACGAGGATTCAGTCACGGCAAGGCGCTTGCCACGGCAGGCAACTGCTCTTTATCTCCGCTCCAGCTCATCCAACAACGTGTCGCCATGGGACCATTCCATGCGCACGTGTCAAGAGGTCTTGAGGCGTAGCCAGCGGCCGATGGCAATGACAAGTTTGCCATCGTGGCGAGCGGTGGCGCCCCTGACGGTCCCTGTTACACTGTTTGGGCGACATAGACGGGCATTTAATGCTTTTGTCCCTTGCCATCAGGGTTAGGTAGAATACACTGTACAAGTAGCTGTACCAACCACGAGTCCTTTTACGTTTTTGCCCTTATCTACGCTGCCACCTGTCGGAGACCCCTTGAGCATATAAAAGGAGGCACATGCGCAACGTAGAGGGGGTTCGATTCCGACGAAACCATAGAACACTCACGTTGGGTCTTGTAGCTCTCAGTGCTCCCTAGCAAGAACACAATACAATCAGACAAGCAGCAGTAGGAGTATTATCTCTCCGGAGAGCTCCGAAGCTGGGTAAACTGCTCGTGTGCTTCGCCTCGATCTGCTCTTCGTGCAACCTCCGCCCCCCACCGAACCAAAAGGGACTCGGTCCGCCGGTCCCATAGGTGTTCGTGGGTCCGATCAGCCTCCCCGACATTATCCCTGCAAAATCATATAGTTTGGCCATGCTTCATTTTCATCACACAAAATGCTCCCATCATGCACAACCCCGATGACAAGCCGAGCAATGGGTTCATACTTTTTAACGCGCTACAGCCTTTTCAACCCTCACGCAATATATGAGCGCAAGCCAAGGATATATCACTATAGGTGGAATAGAATATGATGGTGGAGGTTTATATCGAGAAGACAAAAAAGGAGAAAGTCTCACATCGACGTGGCTAATCAACGGGCTATGGAGATGCCCATCAATTGATGTCAATGCGAGGAGTAGGGATTGCCATGCAACGGATGCACTAAGAGCTATAAGTATATGAAAGCTCAAACTAAAAACTAAGTGGGTGTGCATCCAACTTGCTTGCTCATGAAGACCTAGGGCATTTGAGGAAGCCCATTGTTGGAATATACAAGCCAAGTTCTATAATGAAAAATTCCCACTAGTATATGAAAGTGACAACATACGAGACTCACTATATGAAGAACATGGTGCTACTTTAAAGCACAAGTGTGGAAAAAAGGATAGTAACATTGCCCCTTTTCTTTTTTTTCTTTTTTTTTCTTTTTTTGGGTGGGCTTCTTTGGCCCCCTTTTTTATTTAGGCTTCTTTGGCCTTTCCTTTTTTTCTTCTTTCTTTTTTTTCTTTTTTTCATGGGGCAATGCTCTATAATGATGATCATCACACTTTATTTACTTACAACTCGATATTACAACTCGATACTAGAACAAAGATATGACTCTATATGAATGACTCCGGCGGTGTACCGGGATATGCAATGATCTAGCATAGCAATGACATCAAAAAACGGATAAGCCATGAAAACATCATGCTAGCTATCTTACGATCATGCAAGGAAATATGACAATGAATGCTCAAGTCATGTATATGATTATGATGGAAGTTGCATGGAAATATATCTCGGAATGGCTATGGAAATGCCCTAATAGGTAGGTATGGTGGCTGTTTTGAGGAAGATATAAGGAGGCTTATGTGTGATAGAGCGTATTGTATCACGGGGTTTGGATGCACCGGCGAAGTTTGCACCAACTCTCGAGGTGAGAAAGGGCAATGCATGGTACCGAAGAGGCTAGCAATGATGGAAAGGCAAAAGTGCGTATAATCCATGGACTCACATTAGTCATAAAGAACTCATATACTTATTGCAAAAGTTTATTAGCCCTCGAAGCAAAGTACTACTACGCATGCCCCTAGGGGATAGATTGGTAGGAAAAAGACCATCGCCGTCCCCGACCGCCACTCATAAGGAAGACAATCAAAGAAACACCCCATGCTTCAAATTTGTCACTAGCAGTTTACCATACGTGCATGCTACGGGACCTGCAAACCTCAACACAAGTGTCTCTACAATCCACAAACACCTACTAGTATGACTCTAATATCACCATCTTTATATCGCAAAACTATTGCAAGGAATCAAACATATCATATTCAGCGATCTATAACTTTTATGTAGGATTTTATGACTAACCATGCGAATGACCGATTCATGTCACCTCTCTAAATAGATATAAGTGAAGCAAGAGAGTTTAATTATTTCTACAAAAGATATTCCCCTGCTCTAACAAATATAAGTGAATAAAAAGGGCATTCTACAAATGGCGGTTTTCTATGTGAAGAGAAACAGGCAATCCAAACTTCAAATGATATAAGTGAAGCACATGAAGCATTCTATAAAGCCATACTCAAAAGATTTAAGTGAAGTGCAATGAGCATTCTATAAATCAACCAAGGACTATCTTATACCAGCATGGTGCATAAAATAAAAGTGAGAACTAAATGGAAAAGACGCTCCAAGACTTGCACATATCGCATGAACGAAACGAATACGAAAACATATCGATACTTGTTGAAGAAAGAGGGGATGCCTTCCGGGGCATCCCCAAGCTTAGACGCTTGAGTCTCCTTGAATATTTACTTGGGGTGCCTCGGGAATCCCCAAGCTTGATCTCTTTCCTCTCTTCATTTTCCTCATATCGAGACATCCTCGATTAGACACTTCATCCACAGAAAACTTCAATAGAAAACTCGGTAAGATCTGTTAGTATAATAAAGCAAATCACTACTCTAAGTACTATATCAAACCAATTCATATTTTGTTTTTGCATTGTGTCAACTGTAATATAACTTTTCCATGGCTTAATCCACTAATATCAATTGATAGATTCATCAAAACAAGCAAACTATGCATCAAAAACAGAATCTGTCAAAAACAGAACAGTCTGTAGCAATCTGAACATTCACCATACTTTTGGTACCCCAAAAATTCTACCAACCTGCGGAAAAATATAAAAGTTGTATAGAAAGACAGTTCAAATGGAATCAAAACCATTTGACGTTCCAGTTAAAAATGTAAAATCACGCACTACAGCCAAAGTTTCTGTCCTGCACCGTACAAACCAACAAGCATTGTAAACATCCTAAAGGCAAACCTAGGCACATTATTTTTATAATACAATGGAATTGTACAAGGGGATAATTATTTTTGATGAAAAGTTTCTGTCATCAAGATTCACTAAGTTTCCGTGAGCATGAACAAATTTCAAGGCTAGCTCCCACTTCAACAATGCTTGTCTTTCTCACTTTCACCTTCCTTTTTGAAAAGTTTTTAGGTTCCCCTATTTATTTTTTTGTTTATAAATTATATAAAAGCACTCAACAGAAATAAATTACTCTCTAAAACTTCTGGGTTGTCTCCCTGGCAGCGCTTTCTTCAAATCCATTAAGCTAGGCATATAGTGCTCAAGTAATGGATCCACCCGGATCCCAAGGTATATCAAAGCCAATTTTAATTAACAATGATTTGTAGTTTAGTAGTGAGCACAAAGTAACATATATCATTCAGCAACGAAGTCTAAATATCTTCCTATGCATCGGCATGTCATAAAAGAACAATTCATACACACATAGTAAAGGCCAATGCATAGTATAAGCAGTTTCTTGCAATTCTATCATATTGGAAACATAGAGAGGTGGAGATATAGTTCCTCTCGCATAATAATTGCAAGTAGGAGAAGAAAGCACATGCATATTACATTCATCAAAATTATCATGTGCAATAGTAAAAGGCAACCCATCAATATAATCATTAATAAGCACAAACTTCTCCAATATAGTGTAGTCGGGAGAATTCAAAAAGATAATAGGACTATCATGCGTGGGTGCAATAGCAACAATTTCATTTTTAACATAAGGAACTATAGCAAGTTCATCTCCATAAGCATAATTCATATTGGCATCTTGGCCACAAGCATAGCAGGCATCATCAAAAAGGGATATTTGAAGAGAATCAACGGGATCATAGCAATCATCATAGCAGTCATCCTTTGGTAAGGACAAAGGGGAATTAAACAATGTATGAGTTGAAGAGTTACTCTCATTAGAAGGTGGGCACGGGTGATCAATCCGCTCTTCCTCCTTTTGTTCTTCGCTCTCCTCATCATATTTTTCATCCAATGAGCTCACAGTTTCATCAATTTCTTCTTCCATAGCTTCTTGCAAAATATTAGTCTCTTCTTGGACAACGGAGACTTTCTCAACAAATGCATCAATATTATAATTGTATTTGTAATTTCATAGAAATATTTCAATATAGCAAAATTTTCAGGCCTATAAACATCATCATCTAAAGCTTCATACTTTTCAAACAAAGATTCAATTTCATAAGTAGCCTTAAAAGCAACAAATTCTTCAATTCGTTCAACATCATAGTAATCATATATACCATTAGCATAAGAAGCTAAGGTTTCATTATAATTAAATTTGCATGAAAAGGCAAGGCATGGAGCCTTCATCCTAGAGCAACAATTATAATCATATCTCAAGCATAGATCCCGAACATACCAACGCAACATATTAATTTGATCCCATAATAGTTTCCCTTTTTGTGTCAAGCGATAATCCCTAGAGTATTCACGTTGATCCAACGTTACTCCCATTACATAATTGAATGGGGTTTTCTCAGGATTATCAAAGTAGTACATAACATTTTGAACATAGCGAGCATCGAGGGTTTTAGGAGGTTCCCCATCTCCAAGAGTAGCAAGTACACCTATTTTTTGGTATTTCGTGTTCCATATCCATAACTAAAGATAGAGAACAACTAAGAACAGCAAATAAAAATTACTTAGTGATAAAGCAAACAAGCACACATGAGAATATTCACCCCACGCTATGACTCCCCGGCAACGGCGCTAGAAAAAGGTCTTGATAATCCGCAAGTATACGGAATAATTGTAGCCTCTTTCGATAAGTAAGAGTGTCGAACCCAACGAGGAGCTAAAGGTAGAAAAAATATTCTCTCAAGTCCTATCTGCCACTGATACGACTCTACGCACGCTTAGTGTTCGCTTTACCTAGAACAAGTATGAAACTAGAAGTACTTTGTAGGTGTGATAGGATAGGTTTGCAAGATAATAAATAGCACGTAAATAAAAGCTAGGGGCTGTTTAGATAAAGAAGCAATAAAGTAAATATAGCGAGTGTGGAAAAGTGGTGGTAGGAGTTGTGAAATTCTCCCTAAGCAACTGACTATGTTACTAGACCGGTAATCACAATTGCAATTCTATTTGGGGGAGAGGCATAAGCTAACATACTTTCTCTTCTTGGATCATATGCACTTATGATTGGAACTCTAGCAAGCATCCGCAACTACTAAAGATCATTAAGGTAAAACCCAACCATAGCATTAAAGCATCAAGTCCTCTTTATCCCATATGCAACAACCCCCTTACTCGGGTTTGTGTTTCAGTCACTCATGCAACCCACTATAAGCAAATCATGAACGCATTGCAACACCCTACAGCGGGAATACCTCACGCTTGCGCGACACCGAGGGCACCATAGGACAGCACTTATAATAAAACATGCAACTCAAACCAATCATAGCAATTCATCAAACACCGATAGGACAACGAAAATCTACTAAGACAACATAGGATGGCAACACATCACTAGATAATAATATGAAGCATAGAGCACCATGTTCAAGTAGAGGGTACAACGGGTTGCGGGAGAGTGGACCGCTGGATATAGATGGGGGAAGGTGATGGAGATGTTGGTGAAGATGGCGGAGGTGTTGGTGAAGATCGTGGTGATGATGATGGCCCCCGGCGGCGTTCCGGCGCCACCGGAAGCAAGGGGTAAAGAGCCCCCCTTCTTCATCTTCTTCCTTGACCTTCTCCCTAGATGGGAGAAGGGTTTCCCCTCTGTTCCTTGACTCCCATGGTGTGGGAGGGGCGAGAGCCCCTCCGAGATTGTATTTGTCTCTCTGTCTCTCTCTGTTTCTCCGTACCCAGATTCTGCCCCTTAACCGTTTCTTTTATATCCGGAGATCCGTAACTCCGATTGGCGTGAATCTTTCGCCCAGATTTTTCTCATAAAATTAGCTTTCTTGCGGCAAAAGAAGAGCGTCAACCTCCTTACGTGTGGCCCACGAGAGTGCCAGATGCGCCCAGGGGGGAGGGCGCGCCCCCATGTCTCGTGGCCACCTCGGGCACCGTTTCGCGTTGATTCTTCCTCCGGAAAATCTGAAATATTCCAAAATAATTCTTCATCCGTTTTTATCCCGTCTGGATTCCGTTTGATATTGGGTTTCTGCAAAACATAAGACATGCAACAAACAGGAACTGGCACTGGGCACTGGATCAATATGTTTGTCCCAAAAATAGTATAAAAAGTTGCCAAAAGTATATGGAAGTTGAAGAATATTGGCATGGAACAATCAATAATTATAGATACGACGGAGATGTATCACCCCGCTGCCATGGGAGGGTAGGACAAAAGATGTCATGCAAGTTCTTTTCCATATGCACGTATGACTTTATTCGGAATACATGCCTACATTACATTGATGAATTGGAGCTAGTTCTGTGTCACACTATGTTATAACTGTTACATGATGAACCGCATCCGACATAATTATCCATCACCGATCCAATGCCTACGAGCTTTTCATATATTTTTGTTAGCTTATTTACTTTACCGTTGCTACTATTACAATCACTACAAAACCCAAAAATATTACTTTCGCTACCGTTATCACTACTATCATACTACTTTGCTACTAAATACTTTGTTGCAGATATTAGGTTATCCAGGTGTGGTTGAATTGACAACTCAACTGCTAATACTTGAGAATATTCTTTGGCTCCCCTTGTGTCGAATCAATAAATTTGGGTTGAATACTCTACCCTCGAAAACTGTTGCGATCCCCTATACTTGTGGGTTATCAGGGACCCTCGATTGGGACGCACCGACTGTGGGTTTTCTCCCTCGCTGATGTCGAGCGCGTCTACGCAGAACATCATTCCCTTCCCGCAGCGGCGGGATCAGGCTGGATCTGTGACTAGCGGTGTGGCCACCGTTGTTCTATGCTTGTTTAGAGAGCAACCCAAGCAAGCAGGCTTGTAGCTTAGGCTCCTGTTAGTGTATATATAGTGGTTTTCTTTTTCTCTCCATATCAACCATTTTATATTGTGTATGTGGCATTGAAGAGTGACATGATGGTTGCTTCTTCCGACTAACTTACTGTGTGATTTGACTGCCCTTAGTGGCCCCTACATGTACTTCCCCTACGTGTATGACCGTTCCTGAGTCTCCTTTGTACTTATCTCTATTTTCTTGCATGACACGTAGACAGGATGCGCATAGAGGCCCTCCTTCCGGTTCACTACTAGTAATCCCTCCGTCCAGGCTTATTGGTCCCCTTTGTACTCAATTCATGGGCTCGTTTTCCTCAACAAATTGTCTTTACCAACGTATTAATATCGGGAATGCATGCATGAGCAACGAATGATTAAACCATGCATGCAACATTTTGACAAAGCATTGACTTATGAACATGTGAATGTGAGGGACTACAACCTCGTGCATGCATGCAACAGTCACACATACACATGGATGCTACCTCTTGACCACAGCGTTGGTTTTCACTTGAAGAGGAAAGGGTGATGCACCAAAGTAGCTTAAGTATTTCCCTCAATTTTTGAGAACCAAGGTATCAATCCAGTAGGAGGCCACACGCAAGTCCCTCGTACCTACACAAACAAATAAGAATCTTGCAACCAACGCAATAAAGGGGTTGTCAAGCCCTTCATGGCCACTTGCAAAAGTGAGATCTGATAGATATGATAAGATAGTAGTTTTGGTATTTTTATGATAAAGAGAAATAAAGATGCAAAGTAAAATAAACGGTAATAGAAATACCTAAGTGTTGGAAGATTAATATGATGGAAAATAGACCCGGGGGCCATAGGTTTCACTAGTGGCTTCTCTCAAGATAGCATAAGTATGACGATGGGTGAACAAATTACTTTGGAGCAATTGATAGAATTGAGCATAGTTATGAGAATATCTAGGTATGATCATGTATATAGGCATCATGTCCGTGACAAGTAGACCGACTCCTGCCTGCATCTACTACTATAACTCCACACATCGACCGCTATCCAGCATGCATCTAGAGTATTAAGTTCATAAGAACAGAGTATCGCTTTAAGCAAGATGACATGATGTAGAGGGATAAACTCATGCAATATGATATAAACCCCATCTTTTTATCCTCGATGGCAACAATACAATATGTGTTGTTTCCCTTTCTGTCACTGGGATTGAGCACCGCAAGATTGAACCCAAAGCTAAGCACTTCTCCCATTGCAAGAAAGATCAATCTAGTAGGCCAAACCAAACTGATAATTCGAAGAGACTTGCAAAGATAACCAATCGTACATAAAAGAATTCAGATGAGATTCAAATATTGTTCATAGATAATATTGATCATAAACCCACAATTCATCGGATCTCGACAAACACACCGCAAAAGAAGATTACGTCGAATAGATCTCCAAGAGGAACAAGGAGAACTTTGTATTGAGATCCAAAGAGAGAGAAGAAGCCATCTAGCTAATAACTATGGACCCGAAGGTCTGAGGTAAACTACTCACACACCATCAGAGAGGCTATGGTGTTGATGTAGAAGCCCTGCGTGATCAATGCCCCCTCCGGCGGAGCACCGGAAAAGGCCCCAAGATGGGATCTCACGGGTACAGAAGGTTGTGGCGGTGGAAATAGGGTTTCGTCATGCTCCTGGATGTTTTCGGGGTACGTAGGTATATTTAGGAGGAAGAAGTAGGTCGGTGGAGCCACGAGGGGGCCACGAGGGTGGAGGGCGTGCCCCCCTACCTCGTGGCTTCCTCGTCTACTGCTTGATGTCCACTCCAAGTCCTCTGGATCACGTTTGTTCTGAAAATCACGTTCCCGAAGGTTTCATTCCGTTTGTACTCCGTTTGATGTTCTTTTTCTGCGAAACACTAAAATAGGCAAAAATAATAACAATTTGGGCTGGGCCTCCGGTTAATAGGTTAGTCCCAAAAATAATATAAAAGTGTATGATAAAGCCCAATAATCATCCAAAACAGAATATATAATAGCATGCAAAAATAAAAAATTATAGATACATTGGAGGCGTATCAATGGACGCAAAAACGCGCGCGACGCCCTAATGCATGCATTTTCGAGCACACAACGGAACACACACGGTCACGCTCAAGTGCTCAACCTACACGTGCATGCACACACATACTCAGCCAGGGTGAGCTAGTGACCATATAAACACCAGAAAATGTATATATTGAGCGCAATGAGCGTATTATGAAGTCCACTGACCGTATTTTTACAAATATACAGTGACAGATAGTGTATTATCTTGTTTAAAATTAAGCCATATTAACCGGAAAGGAGTCAGTATGGACTAGCATTACTTTGTTGTGTCCCGTCAACTTGCCAAATGAGGAGAAGCTTGCAGGATGGGAGAAGCTTGCGCGCGGTGGCTTGCGGGACAAGGAGAAACTTTTGACTAATGCAAGCTCTCCCTCGCTCAAGCGATGGACGTGTAACAGTTAATTCGCTGTCAGATTGCCAGAAGCATACACTGTACTAGTACCATTATTGTTCGACTTCCCGAAGAGGCAAATAGCCAAGCGCAAAGTTTACTAGTACTAGTACTACTACTATAGAGGTATGTACTACTACTAGGAACTAGATGGAGGAGAGTCTGCACTCTTGTTTTATTTTAAAATGTGATAAAGCAATCTTCAACACGTTTGGTTCTCTTCGAGGGTTCTCGCATGTGATAATGGAAGTTGATTGCATGGAACACTCGCCACAATTCTCGCTTAATTCTGGCTCATATCTTGTTACAAATAGGAGCGCTCGGTAATATTTTCTCTTTTTTGTTATTCAGCATGTAAACAAGCGAGCAAACCTTGCGGCGCATCTTTGTGTGAATCGTGCTTACTGCACTTTGAATGTGACCGAGAGCTGGCTTGATGAAACACCTCACTTCCTCCTTCTTTTGCGGGGTACCTCGCTTCCTAGTGACCAGTCTCCTGGCTGATCGTCCTAAGAATGCTTATATATGAACAAAAGCTCTCTCATTTACCTGCAAAAAAGATTAAGCCATATTAACCGAAAAGGAGGGAATATGGACTAGCACTACTTTTTGGTGTGTCCCGTCAACTCGCAGAACAAGGACAAGCTTGCAGGACAAGGTGAAGCTCGCTTACGCCCACTCTGTCTACCTCAAGCCTGGTGGCTCGCAGGACGAGGAGAAGCTTTTAACTAATGCAACCTACCCTCGCCCAAGCGGTGGACATGCAACAGTTCATTCGGTGTTAGATTGCCAGAGACATACACTATAGTACCATCATTGTTTGACTTCACGAAGAGGCGAAGAGCCAAGCACAAGGATTAGTAGTATGAGTAGTACTACTACTAGAACCGCATGGTGGAGCGTATGTACTCTTATTTTATTTTAATCTCTGATAAAGTACACATTTATTTGGGAGAAGTGCGGAAAACGGCAGCCCAATAGTAGTATTAAAAACATCAAACATGTAATGATGATATTGATCAACCAAGCTCGAATATATCTTGGCCTCCGTGCGAGCCCATCTGTGTGTTCTCGCTCCTCATCTCTCTCAAGGAACGGCGGGTTGGCCATTTTGCCGTCAATTGAGATCGGTTTGCTCACACTCCGGTCCCACATGTCAGTGATATACCAAGAGGAAGTGCGTTGACCGGTGGCCATACGTGCATTTGGTTTTGCACCTTCATACTACTCCTCCCTCATCCGCGATTCTGAGGCGCACTTCATTCTCATGCATTTCTCTCCATGCATTTCCACCACCAGAGAGACTTTAGACGCGTTTGGTTTAATGCTCAATTAATTAGGGCGTGGTAACCGCAATCAAGTCCACAATTTTCTCTTGAAGTACTACGTGTGTACGCGGAGTGGAGTAAGTGCATGCATGTGTGTACCCTGGGTGGAAGCACTGCATGCATGTGTGTACGCATTATTTCCTCTAGTAATAGACGCCGTGTTATAACTACCAATGTTATTTTTCAGGCCGATCGCTAGTCGCCTTGGTCCCAGAGATTTTTCTTTTGAAGCGTGCTCTGTAAACAGTGACAGAGGGAGTAGTATGAGCGGATTCAAAGAAGAGCGTATTGATGGTTGCTTCTTCCGAGCAACTTACAGTGGGAAAGGTGGGGCTTATGATTTGATTGCTCATTACTCACTATTATTGCGGCGCAACAACCGGGCTGAGTCTCCCATGCGGTTGTGCACTACTCCCTCCGTTCTTAAATTACTACGGAGTATTTGTCTTTATAGAGATTTCAACGAGTGACTACATACGAAGCAAAATGAGTGAAACTACACTCTAAAATATGTCCATTTGAAATTTGTAAAAAGATAAATATTTAGGAACGGAGGGAGTATAATTTTATGGATGGCACATGGACCCGGATGCTGAAGAGGCTTCTAGCAATGCTATCAAGCTTCCAACATTTGTTTACATAATTGACGTACTATACAAATAATTTTCCGGTGACATGAAATTGTATAATGCATTGAGCTTTCAACTTTTGTTTGGTGTCTTGCCATCTATTCTCTTTCGGAAAAAAATAAAAAACTAACTTCCTTGCTAATGCATCTCAATGATTAGCAGATCGGAGCTAATATTTACATCAAAACTGAAGACAAAGTTGTGAGAAGGTGTTAAACTAAAATTGATCCATGCTTTCATTGGCAGCAACGTCCCCCCAGCTCTATCTAAATCAACAAGGCATGATGGGAAAAAAGTAGTTGTCTGGAGCATGCAATATTCCGATCATTTTGTGCAGTTCCACTAAAATAGAGCTGAGCGTCCCTATTCCAAAGATATTAAGTGTGATTACAATAATAGAGGATTGTCGATGAAACAATAAACAAACAAATAGAAGCCGGTCACCTTTGCAGTCTCTCTTAAGACTAACTAGTTGGAGAAGATTAAGCAAATAGTTGGAGAAGATTAGGCTCGGAGTTGGATGAGGAGGATAGAGCAAAACCAATCTCCCTTTGTGCAGTCGCACTGAAATGTAGAGACGTTACCCATGTGAGATTTTAGTACAACTGCACAAAACACTCTTAAGAATAAAAGTGATTTGTGGAGTTCACCAAAAGGTCGCAATAGCAGCGAGGTGAAATAGATAGACCTGTTTGCAAAAAAGAGGTAGAAAGGAAACAATTACTGGCCAATAATAGTTGATGACACATACGACGACAAAAAAGAAGCATATTCCTCGGTTGTGTTTGTCTAAAATGGTCTGCGGATGAGATTGCAATATGGAAAGTACGCTAGATGAGCTACGTTTTGGGCAAAGAACTATGGAAGATCCACATGCAAGATTTTTCACATGCAGCAACGGAGACGGACCGTGGAGCAAGGCCGGAGGGGATACCTAGGGGTCGTCGAAACGTAACTAGGAGAGCGGCGGCGGGCGGGATCTGCCCATACTGCGGCGGTGAGCAGGTGGCGTAGGCCATACCGCATCGGAGCTTGGAGACGATGCACATCCTCCCTCTCCGCCGGCTAACGGGATGCGTCCGGATCAGTGACCAACGTGAGAGAGAGAGAGGCCACCGCCACCTTGTGTGAGATACTCTGAAGAGAGACAAACCCCGGCAGGCAGGCTCCATTGTATATTGTGGAGCAGACTACATTTTTCTCCATAAAAATCGTTTTATATTCTGTGTATGTGCCATTGAGCGATATAAGTTTATTTAAAAATAACGCGCCAATGCATCAAGTCGAACTTTGTTTCGTGCACGCATGGTACATGACCTCCGTAGGTAAACAACCGCTACACGCGCTCAAATTAGCACGTGGCCTGCCATTTCGTACAGAAATGAGCTCCACCGTGTACCCACGCGGGTGTGGCTGGGCACGAAGCGTGAGTACATGCACTATTCTCTTCGTGTACGTACACCACACCTACGTGAGGTTGTGTGAGAGAGATATAAACATAGGGAGATATAGTGTGTGGATTCGTGAGTGTGTTTTTTTGGGGGCGTGAGAAATAGATAGGTAATATGTGTCGATGATATTTCAATCAAAAAAGTAACATATGCAACGTGTGTGAAATAGAGGCATGGATATATCATATATATAGAGGGGGCGATCCACGAGAAGAGAGTGGAGGTATCATCGGCGTGAGGTATCCATAGAATCAAAGAGAGGGATGGTGTGTGTGTGTGTGCACGCGCGCGATTGATAAAGAGCGCCATCGAATTTGTGTGTGCCCACATCAAAGATATAGGGTGGCTGGCCTACTGGAACGTGAGAGGGGACAGGTGCAGTTTGTCTTTGTGGCATGGATACCTACCTACAACGCTCGACTATCGGTGTGTGGTGGGGGAGACCTAATTAACTGTAGAGGTACAATGGCTGGTATATGTGTGGAGGAGGAGAGAGACCTACCTTATGTATTGAGGGAGATCGATCGGCATCCATGGATATGTGTAGGAGAGGAATAAGGTTGGGAGAGAGACAGAGCTAGAGTGTCGGAGGGGTTGGTGGTGGAGTTGCTTCTAACAAATGGTGGGAGAGGCTTGCTAGACAAACAGAGGGCACGCCTGCAATATCAATAGGAGAGGGGATGCATGCCTGTCTGTGCATGTGCGTGTGAGAGACGGGTCAGGAGGCATGCACGAATGATGAGGAGGGACGATATGGCTGTGGTAAGCAGACGTAACTACATAGGAAGATCAATCGTCCTTTGTCAGAGAAAGGAGAGGCATAACATGTGAGGTACGTCAATCGATGGGTGGGGGGAAATAGTTAAAGTCGACCTAGGTATATGTAGGGAGATCGATTGGTATACATGCATGTATGTGTTAGAAGCAGCCCGGAGAGAAGGATAGAGAGAGAGGGGGATGCAGCTAGGAGGTGGTGCGAGAGGCATACTATATCAAGGGGGAAGGAGTGTGCGATACAAGATTGATGATAAGAGGGGTGGGAGTGAGGCATGGACGGTGAGAAGAGAAGAGGGAAAGCTTGTGTTTGTTGTAGACACACCTGGCTAGAGAGGCATATCGATCGATGTGTGCTGTAAAGAAGGAGCTGGGGGGCCTACACACACCATGGGTGAATGACCTAAAGTGAAAAGATGAATTTGCACGATGGAGCTAGAGAATGCTGAGGGAGGGTGAGAGGGATGCGGGCGTGTGCATGCACGAGAGAAAGTTAGCGCTAGCTACAAAGATAAGAGGATTGTGTGGGTGTAAAAGACAAATAGAGATCATAATTCATTATAAAAAGTGAATTCAAATATTTGAAGAATTTATCATAGTGTTTTAAACCGATGCATGCGTGAATATATATAACGGTGATACACATAATGTGGTTATGAACATGTTATACTACATATAATTTATTTTATCTCTACTCTTATAAAAACAGAGTTGTTGATGATGGTGAGCCTGCCTTCCTGCAATATAGGTCGTTCGATTTATATCTGACGAATAGGAAGGAAATTATGGCAATTTTGAAAAAGATACCCACACCCTCTCCACATTTGCAAATAAGGCCTCCCATTGACCATCTTGATGTTCCGTGGAACGCACGGGCATCTTGCTAGTACTACATATAATATATAGAACATTGATTATAATTTGGGATAATGTGTGGCTTTTGCAGCTCAGGGCTTAATACTTGTCATAACGTAGGGGGCGGGGGACTATACTTTGTGTGATAAACATGGTGTATGTATGGAACATGGTTTAGATTATGAATATCTAGTTAGTACATCAAATGTAGTATTATTTGGAATCTACATCAAGTGTATTCAAAATATTGAATTTGAGTTCATATAGTAGACGTAGTTTATATCTATCGCTATAGTAATAATGTGGTGTGTTGTTAAGGTAATACACGAATGATGGTTGAAGTTGGCAACAATCATGATTGTAGATTCTTATTCAAATAGAGAAACGAATTCAAATTTAGTTCAAACTGCAGCGATAGTATAGACATTTGGAATGCACTAAAATGTTGGTATGAGTAGGTTACATGCATTATACAGCCAGCAAAAAATTTAATTGGACATAACATGTATTCATAGCTTGGAATAGCATTTGTATAGTAAAACGGGATAAGACTCTCCCTTTGTGTGGTGTGAATAGTTTTTTTTTATTTTGTTGTTGAGGGAAGTGCGAATTGATTTGATGCGTACAAGTACAATATTACACGTTAGGCTTGTCCCTAAAATTCAACACGCACCTTGTTATATCCCGAAAATTCAGATATCATGCTCCCAAAACTCGCGCCTTCACAACCCGCGCCTTGCTATCCCGAAATTACAACACGCGCGAAAACTCCCTCCAGCTGCCAAATCCCGACACGAAATCCCCTTCTAACCCTAAGCCGAAAGGGCCGCTAGTTAAAATCAGTGGGGGTAGTTTTGTAACACACCCTACATTTTGGACAAGCGCGTCCCTAAGTCATGGTCCCCCTCGATCGCCTCCTTTTCGCCATTCGAAATCCCAGGCCGCCAAAACCTCTCCGCTCCATGCACGAAACCCCACCCTCCTCCATCTGCCACCTCACCGCTACCCAGCCAGAGCCTCTTCCCCAACGATGTCGTCCACCGCAAAAGCTCGACGTCCCTCATCCACCTCCCCGAATGAGGATCCATCGGCCATCTCGTCATCCCGCCGGTTCAGCTACCCCGTCCTCCACCTCCAAGGAGCTGCTCCGACGACCGCCGATTCAGCATGCAAGGAAGTGCCTCCTTATTACGCACAAAAAATATATACTCGGACTTGTGGGCCTACTAACGCGGACGGAGGGCTTTGTCAACTTAGTCAATATGAACGATTCTAGCTCCAGTGACCATACGATGTCCATCCAATGGCCGTAGTGCTTCTTCAACCTTTGGTCTTCCTGCTCTAGCCGTCCAAACCAGCGCCGGTCGTGCCACCTGCTCCTGACTCCCGTGTCCGGCTGTGCTTCTGTGGAGGCCTCACCGCCCCCTACTACTCCCACCGCTGGCCTGGCCATCCCTCTACTCACCCACACCCCCTGTTATTCTGCGGCGACGGCAGCCTCACACTACAGCCGAATATGTCAACCTTCGTACTCCTCTCCGCGTGGGCATCCTTGTCGCGTCTTCCCTGGCTCCGCGTCGTCCCCTTCCTAGGCCTCGCTGTAGTCCACCGGCTTGGTGCTCTCGGCACAGCATGGTCAATGTGGTCAGGGAACAACTTCCATCAGAAGAGTACTATACGTGGAGAGGCTGACAGCTGGGTCCACGACCGCAGCAAGGAGTGCCTCCTTACTACACGCACAAATAATGATTCCTCCACCTGATAGCTGGGGCCCACTGGACAGGCCACCGTATTTCGCGAAAAAAACGTTTCCCTGACTACTGGGACCCACCAGCTACATCTTCGCCCGCCAGGAAGTGCGTCCATATTACGGGCAAAAAATATGATTCTCCCCCTGACAGCTGGGACCCACCAGCTATATCTTCGCACGCAAGGAAGTGCCTCCTTATCCTCCCTGACAGTCGGCACCCACCTAGTCGAAGCGTACGTAGCATTGTTATCCCGGTAGCGAATGTGTATGTACATACTGGTCGATCGGTTTGTCTGCAGGCTGCAGCGATGAACCGTGGCCGAGTAAGGAAGGTCATGTGTCGTAGTAGAGGCGCGTATGTAGCATGTCACGCAGTCCCGTCAATATCGTGTACATGTACGTACAGCCAGGGTGCAAGAAAATAAATACGGCCACGTGCGTACATACATGCGGGGTCTCGAACGCCTACACGCGTATACGTATGGCCAGGGCTCGTGTACATGGAGAGGGCAGCGGAGAGTAACGACGGCGTCCTGTTCATCGGTAGCCAACCGGCTGGGTCGGAACGGAGAAACGGTGTCGTCTTGTTCATCAGGAGGTAACGAAATGCGTCGTGTTCATCGGGAGCCAACCGGCTTGGAGGGAACAGCCGAAACGAGGCCTGGCATACCGCAGAATGGAAGAAACAGCCTTGTGTTTGACTGCCTACGGTGGAAACGGGATCCTGTACACCGGGAGGGGTCTGGCGTACCGCTAAACGGAGGAAACGGACTTCTCTTCGACCTCCTACGGTCGAAACGGGGTCATGTTGATCGGGAGGGGTGTGGCGTACCACAAAACGGAGAAAACTGTGACGCCCGGATAATTAAGCCACAGTAATCCCAATTTAATAGTGCCACGTCACCACTCTTACTGTTGCGGATCCTCGATTGATCCAAATCGCAATCCAAAATCAAAGTCCAAAATTCAAATTGCCAAACATGAAAACTAAAATGTTCATCATGTGGCAAATATCCTTTTGGCAATATTGGTGGTGAACCAACATTTTTGCAAAGTGTTTAAATGCCCTAAACAAATTAAAAACAATGGTTAAAACATTGTTTAGATGCCTTTTGTTTTATAAAGATGCTCAGCTATATTTAACTACCAAACTAATTGTGGAAGTAGTCTAAATTATAATAATAATTTAGGTTCAAGCTTGGTATTTTATAAAACTGTTTTGCGTTTTGAAATTAAAAGAAAACAAAGAAGTTTCAAAAACAAGAAAAGAAAAGAAACCCCCCCATCGGGCCAACTGCCCAACTGCCACCAGCCGACTAGGCCGCCCACCCCACTCCCTTAACCCTCCCGTCCACACCAAATCCTTACCCCTCTCCCCACGATCCCCATCCCCCCCCCCCCACGACCCGATCTGGATCGGGGGCGCTTGACCCCCCGACCCCGCCTCTCCTCCGACACCCGTGGCGCCCCAACGCCGACCCCGACTACGCCGCGCTCCCCCCCTCCGCTCGATCTGGGCCGCTGGCTGCGCTCGGCCGCCATCTCCCTCGTCGCCTCGCCTTCCTCCACGGAGCCCCGCCTCGTCCGCCGCCGCCACCACCGGACTGGCTCGCCCCCATCGCCTCGTCTTCGTCTTCTCCCCAGCGTCGTCATCGCGCCTCGACGCCCCCCTGTTCATCTACAACGGGGGTGAGAACCCCTCCTCTCTCCCCCTTGCTCTTATCACTGTAGTGCGCGCCTCGCGCCGTCTCGCGGTCTCCGCGGCCGGCCTCTGCCATGGCCGGCGTCGCCGCCCCTGGTGGCCTCGGGCGCCCACGCCCGCACCCGTTTCACCCGTCCCGCTAAGGTCCCCTGGGCCACTGACATTAGTGACCCACACCCCTGTTAAAAAAAGAGAACAAAAAGAAATATGTATAAATAAAAATTAAAAATAATAATAATAACTAAAAGTAATTAATTAATTAATTAACTTAATTAATCCTGTTATATAACCAAATTAATTTATTAACTAATTAAACTATTAATTAGTGTTAGTCAATGACAACCGGGACCCATGTGCTAGTTTGACCAGTCAAACAGGCTGTTGACTGATGACATCATGCTGATGTCATGCTGTCATGCTGACATAGTAATGGCTTTTATCTATTTAAATTAACTCTGTTAATTCCGAAAACCATTTTAAAACTTTGAAAAATCATTTAAAATGAAACCGTAACTCCGATCGAAAAACTTTGTACATGAAAGTTGCTCAGAACAACGTGACGAGTCCGAATACGCGGTCTGTTCGCCCGCCACACATCCCTAGCATAGCAAACATGCAACTTTTCCCCTCCGGTTCATCTGTCTGACAAACGTCCGGAACCGGGAAAACTTTCTCGGATGTTTCCCCCTTCGCTAGTAACGCCTAGCACTGCGTTCGAACACCTCTAGCCCCGCTTATATTCATATTGTGCATATGTTCGCGTGTATTTACTATTTCTTCCCCCTCTTCTCTTCGGTAGACCGGCCGTGACCGCTACTGATGCCACTGTGATCGACTACGTCACCGACGACCCTCCTTCTTGTCTGAGCAACTAGGCAAGCCCCCCCTTTGATCATCCCGATATCGCCCATTCCATTATCTCATGCTTGCATTAGATTTTGCTACTGTTATTGTTTGCTCCTATTCTGATGCATAGCCTACTTTTGTAACCTGCTCATTGTACCTTACTTGCTTATCCTAAACTGCTTAGTATAGGTTGGTTAGTGATCCATCAGTGACCCCCAGTACTTGTCCTTCTTTCCCCTGCCTCATCATTGATGACTCAATCGGCGTGATCGATTTACCAGAGCCCGACACCTCACATCACATCACGCCCCTTTAGTCGCTCGACTCTGCAGAGCTACTATCGAGTGCCGAGGGTGATCCCTCATAACGCACTCCTGATGATAATTCTGTAGTGTAGCTATTCGGTCGTGGTCATCGAGGGTGATTTCCTCTTTCCCCATTCCCGATACGGCTCTGTCGTTCAACACCTCAAGTGTGAACCTCGAGGGTGGTCCCTCTTATGTTCACCTTGATGATTACATTGAGTGGAATCCACTGGGGGTGATTCCTCGGGTTTTCCCCTTGATGTCTGGACACACGATTACAATTGACTTTACTTGAGACCTTGGTGAAAGTCGGGCGGACCCGGAGAGCACCCGCAAGATAATGACGTGGCACGGCCAGGCAATCTGAGCCCTTGTCGTAAGTCCACGAGCCGGGGCGACGGGGTCACCTTTGATCGTGAGTCTCTGCTCGTCTCCGCAATCTAATAATACACTATGGTTGGGGAATTTGTTCTGAGTTGGCCTTTGGCCTTTACGCACCAACCACCACGTGAGAATAGTTAAGGCCTCGACATCGCAGTATCAGCCGAAGCTTTGTCAGACGTCCAGTTCAGCATTGTGGGCCTGTCGGGCCAATGCCATCCAGTATGAGGTGGTGCTCGTCCTGGCTCGTCGCACAACGACCCGGAGTGCAACGGGCGATGGGCCCAGACCCCGGAGTGCTTAGGATGTAGACCGTCGGGGACCTCTCTGCTGAGCCTAGGTAGGGCTACGACGTGTTGATCTTCCGAGGCCGGGCATTGACCCCAGAAAGGTGTGTCCGCCGCAGTGATCGAGTGTGTTGGAAAACGTGGTGCACCCTCGCAGGAAGATTATCTATTAATAGCCGTGTCCACGGTAACGGACGTTCAGACTTATATCCTGATCTTATACAACTACAAATGGATACTTGAATATGTGGCTCCGGGATTGCTTTCTCGCACGGAGTCGAGGAAGGATCTCTGGGCATTAATGTTACAACATGCCTGTTAATTATAAACTGCTATTCTTTACTCTTCTACATGTTGCCAGATCCTCTGAGTTGCGTGAAGAAGCTAGTCTTCGATAGGCTAGGCCCTCCCCCTCTATTCTGGCATTCCGCAGTTCAGTCCACAGATACAAACCTTCCATTTGATACCAATGCATACTTAGTATAGATCTGATGCTTGCGAGTACTTTGAATGAGTACTCATAGTTGCTTTACTCCCCCTTTTCCCCCTTCTCTGTTCTTTCTGGTTGTTGCAACCAGATGGTGGATCCATGGATCCAGATGCCCCCGCCGATGGATGCTGCTAGTTGAAGATCATCGATGACCAGCAGTAGTTAGGAGGTCCCAGGCAGGAGGCCTTGCCTCTTCGATCGTTGTTGCTTTTGTGCTAGCCTTCTTAAGGCATCCTTGTTTAACTTATGTCTGTACTCAGATATTGTTGCTTCCGTTGACTCTTGTGTATCAAGCTATGTATTCGAGCCCTCGAGGCCCCTGGCTTGGAATATAAAGCTTGTATTATTTTAATTTGTGTCTAGAGTTGTGTTGTGATATCTTCCCGTGAGTCCCTGATCTTGATCGTACAAATTTGCGTGTATGATTAGTGTAGGATTGAATCGGGGGCATCACAAGTTGGTATCAGAGCCGACTGCCTGTAGGATCCCCCTTTCTAACTCCTTGGCCGAAGTTGAGTCTAGTCTTTGAAAAAACTGATTTACTAACATGGTTGTGCGGCTTACGGGCCCACGTCGCCATTGGGTGGTATTAGGATCTTTTATTCCTCGTCCTTACTCTGAGAATCTGATCCCTCTTCTATTCGGGTTAACTAATTTTGCTAACAACTCTAGGTTCTCGTAAATACTTTCTCCTAGAGAGCCCCTCACTCCAGATGATTACTTGGTGCACCAGAAGTTTCTGAAGATACTCTCCGAAGTTTTCTCGAAACCCTTGTGCCCTTCGTCGTTGCAATCCCTACCACCGATAAATCCTTATGCGTAACTACATACGTTGTTGTTCATACCTTCATCCCCAGTTGCTCTTGTTATTGCAAGATGTCCTGAAATACTCTTCGATGTTCCAAGGATCCTTTATGCTTGCTGCCCTGCAGTCCTTGCCGCATCAATACCCCTACGGATAATTACTCGCTCTTATCGAGTATCCATTCGTCCCCAGTTATTCTTATGCTTCATAAGATACTTTTTTAATACAATCCGAGCGTCCGATAACCTCTATCGCCTATTGCTCTAGTAGGTCTTACCTTCTTACACTCTGGTTAATTCAATGTGCCTAGCCGTATCCATTGACGTCCTTTATCATTATCACCTCGAGTCTTTCGATTTGTTATGTCTGTGTTGCAATCATCAATTGATCCTTACAGATTATCTTTCCGGCTCAGACGTCTTCCCGAACATGAGCTGGTTCTCGGCCAATCAGATTGCCATCGATTGTGCCCTAAGTCTATTCAACTTAACCATCCTTGGTCAGAGCGTTTGCTTCTGATCCCTTGATTTTGAAAATCGTAATTCCTTTGCATTTGAACTCTGAATTAGTCATTTGCTTCTATAATCTGATATCCTTGAATTCTTTCTACCTCTGGTTGAGTACTGATGCTTACATCAGATCCCTTGTGAACCACTAGATCCTTTGTGGGGTTCTATCCGATAGCATCCTTCATATATAGTAACATTGTGAGCTTTTCCTCGCATACATAATGCCTTTGGTAAATTGTATCTTCTGCTTCCTGAACCATGCTCTACTCTCGGGATTGAGTTATTTACTTGTGAAGTTTGTGGTATATGTTCCTCAGATGCCCCGATGGGTTGAATCTTTGTCTTACCTAAATCCGTGTGAACCCGAAGATTATGCGAGTTATATCTACTGGTGTTTCTTCGGATAAAATTTTCAAATTCTACAACTTCTTCGAACGCGAGAGGTGAATGGAAAGTTGTGCATTAGATAAGTGGGAGTCGACCTTGAACCTTTGTGTTCATGCCCACAGACCCGATGTGGAACTTATCATGGAAGCTTCTTGTTATAATAATAATCCACTTGTGATAAGTCCATCTTGTATCTATGTTTTGTCCTTTGCAATCGTGGTTCCGACCATATTGTTCTTGTTTGATCCATTTATCGGACAAGTTAAAGTACTTGTCTTCTTCAGATCGTTTCACCGTTCAACCTCTAGATTGATATACCTTTGAGTGTTACCCTCTGGTATCTCGAGAATATCATGGAACTACATAACTTCTTATGAGTTGTTGATCAACTATTATTTCTCGCAGATTCCAATTTTCCACTGGTTCTGAGTATTTAGACACTCGAGAACACCGATAACTGATTCGAGTCTACACTTTCCCCTTCCATTGTTTTGTTTAACCTTTCTTATAAACTAACATATTTGAGCAGTGATAACTCGCTCCTTATATAAACACCTCGGTGTACAAACTCTGTCAGTAAGACCTTGTTACTATTGATGATGACATTCCGGTAGCCACTGATGGACGAGAACTTTGCCTATTGGTCCAGCTCGTCTTAACGAGCAGGAAAATGGTTCTCTTCGTCCCTCGCCCTTGGTACCAACATTGTTGTCAACATAACTGACAGGTTGTCCTCTGACCTGCCTTGCTATCATGACCGTGCAAAATGTAACGCCTTCTTGCTTTTAACCCACATGGTGGGCCCATAACCCACAGGTCCCAGGAACGAAACCTGACTCTCTTGTACATCTCTGTCTTCCTAAATTGTTTCTCACGCTTGGCTTCGTATGTAATTCACGAGCCACCTTCTTTTGATCTGTTCTGCTATCAGATGCAATACTTATTTTCGATGCACTGGACCCCTTTCACACTCTGTTTCAGACATCGAACGATTGTCCATCCGCTTGAAGCTTCTTATTGCTCCTCCTTACCTTGCTCTCGATGACTTTCTTGAATTTCAACTGAGAGATGCCTCTATGCCACGTAGCGAGATAGCCCCCAGGTACCTATCTTGTGTTGAGCCCCGTCCTTTTCGAGTCTTTCCCCCTACTACACCCCTTAAATCTCGGGACGAGATTTCTTGTAGTGGAGGAGAATTGTGACGCCCGGATAATTAAGCTACAGTAATCCCAAGTTAATAGTGCCATGTCGCCACTCTTACTGTTGCGGATCCTCGATTGATCCAAATCGTAATCCAAAATCAAAGTCCAAAATTCAAATTGCCAAACATGAAAACTAAAATGTTCATCATGTGGCAAATATCCTTTTGGCAATATTGGTGGTGAACCAACATTTTTGCAAAGTGTTTAAATGCCCTAAACAAATTAAAAACAATGGTTAAAACATTGTTTAAATGCCTTTTGTTTTATAAAGATGCTGAGCTAATTTATTTAACTACCAAACTAATTGTGGTAGTAGTCTAAATTATAATAATAATTTAGGTTCAAGCTTGGTATTTTATAAAACTGTTTTGCCTTTTGAAATTAAAAGAAAACAAAGAAGTTTCAAAAAAAGAAAAGAAAAGAAAAGCCCCCCCACTGGGCCAACCAGCCCAGCTGGCCACCAGGCCGACTAGGCCGGCCCACCCCACTCCCTTTAACCCCCTCCCGGTCCACACCAAACCCTAACCCCTCTCCCCACGATCCCCATTCCCCCCCATGACCCGATCTGGATCGGGGGCGCTCGACCCCCCCGACCCCGCCTCTCCTCCGACACTCGTGGCACCCCAACGCCGACCACGACTACGCCGCGCTCCCCCCCCCCCCGCTCGATCTGGACGCCGCCTGGCGCAACTCGACGCCATCTCCCTCGTCGCCTCGCCTTCCTCCACGGAGCCCCGCCTCGTCCGCCGCCGCCACCACCGGACTGCCTCGCCCCCATCGCCTCGTCTTCGTCTCCTCCCCACCATCGTCATCGCGCCTCGACGCCCCCCTGTTCATCTACAACGGGGGTGAGAACCCCTCCTCTCTCCCCCTTGCTCTTGTCACCGTAGTGCGCACCTCGCGCCCGTTTGCCATGGCCGCTACTGGTCCCGTGAGTGGGCCAGCGCTGTGCCTCTGCCGTGGCGTCGCCGCCTCAGTGGCCTCGGGCACCCACGCCCGCACCCGTTTCGCCCGTCCCGCTAAGGCCGCCTGGGCCACTGACATTAGGGACCCACGCCCCTATTAAAAAAAGAGAACAAAAAGAAATATGTATAAATAAAAATTAAAAATAATAATAATTAAAATTAATTAATTAATTTACTCAATTAATCCTGTTAATTAACCTAATTAACTTATTAACTAATTAAACTATTAATTAGTGTTAGTCAATGACAACCGGGACCCATGTTCTAGTTTGACCAGTCAAACATGCTGTTGACTGATGACATCATGTTGATGTCATGCTGACATAGTAATGGCTTTTATCTATTTAAATTAACTTTGTTAATTCCGAAAACCATTTTAAAACTTTGAAAAATCATTTAAAATAAACCGTAACTCGGATCGAAAAACTTTCTACATGAAAGTTGCTCAGAACAACGAGACAAGTCTGAATACGTGGTCTGTTCGCCCGCCACACATCCCTAGCATAGCAAACATGCAACTTTTCCCCTCCGGTTCATCTGTCTGATAGATGTCCGGAACTGGGAAAACTTTCCCGGATGTTTCCCCCTTCGCCAGTAACGCCTAGCACTGCGTTAGAACACGTCTAGCCCCGCTTATATTCATGTTGTGCATATGTTTGCGTGTATTTACTGTTTCTTCCCCCTCTTCTCTTCGGTAGACCCCGTGACCGCTGCTGATGCCACTGTGATCGACTACGTCACCGACGACCCTCCTTCTTGTCTGAGCAACCAGGCAAGCCCCCCCTTTGATCATCCCGATATCGCCCATTCCATTATCTCATGCTTGCATTAGATTTTGCTACTGTTATTGTTTGCTCCTATTCTGATGCATAGCCTACTTTTGTAACCTGCTCATTGTACCTTAACTGCTTATCCTAAACTGCTTAGTATAGGTTGGTTAGTGATCCATTAGTGACCCCCAGTACTTGTCCTTGTTGCCCCTGCCTCATCATCGACGACTCGATCAGCGTGATCGACGACCAGAGCCCGACACCTCACATCACATCATGCCCCTTTAGTTGCTCGACTCTGCAGAGCTACTATCGAGTGCCGAGGGTGATCCCTCATAACGCACTCCTGATGATAATTCTGTAGTGTAGCTATTCGGTCGTGGTCATCGAGGGTGATTTCCTCTTTCCCCATTCCCGATACGGCTCTGTCGTTCAACACCTCAAGTGTGAACCTTGAGGGTGGTCCCTCTTACGTTCACCTTGAAGATTACATTGAGTGGAATCAACCGGGGGTGATTCCTCGGGTTTTCCCCTTGATTTCTGGACACACGATTACAATTGACTTTACTTGAGACCTTGGTGAAAGTCGGGCGGGCCCGGAGAGCACCCGCAAGATAATGACGTGGCACGACCGGGCAATCTGAGCCCTTGTCGTAAGTCCATGAGACGGGACGACGGAGTCACTTTCGATTGTGAGTCTCTGCTCGTCCCCGCAAGCTAATAATACACTATGGTTTGGGTATTTGTTCTGAGTTGGCCTTTGGCCTTTACGCACCAACCACCACGTGAGAATAGTTATGGGCCTCGACGTCGCAGTATCAGCCGAAGCTTTGTCTGACGTGCAATTCAGCATTGTGGGCCTGTCAGGCCAGTGCCATCCAGTAGATCGTCCCGGCTAGTCGCACAATGACCCGGAGTGCAACGGGCGATGGGCCCAGACCCCGGAGTGCTTAGGATGTAGACCGGCGGGGACCTCTCTGCTGAGCCTAGGTAGGGCTACGACGTGTTGATCTTTCGAGGCCGGGCATTGACCCCAGAAAGGTGTGTCCGGCCAGAGTGATCGAGCGTGTTGGAAAACATGGTGCACCCCTGCAGGGAAGATTATCTATTAATAGTCGTGTCCACGGTAACGGACGTTCAGACTTATATCCTGATCTTATACAACTACAAATGGATACTTGAATATGTGGCTCCGGGATTGCTTTCTTGCAGGGAGTCGAGGAAGGATCTCTGGGCATTAACGTTACAACATGCTTGTTAATTATAAACTGCTATTCTTTACTCTTCTACATGCTGCTAGATCCTCGGAGCTGCGTGAAGATGCTAGTCTTCAATAGGCTAGGCCCTCCCCCTCTATTCTGGCATTCTGCAGTTCAGTCGATAGATACAAACCTTCCATTTGATACCAATGCATACTTAGTATAGATCTGATGCTTGCGAGTGTAGAGGAACGTAGTAAATTCAAAAATTTCCTACGCACATGCAAGATCATCGTGATGGCATAGCAACGAGAGGGGAGAGTGTTGTCCACGTACCCTCGTAGACCGTAAGCGGAAGCGTTATGACAACGCGGTTGATGTAGTCGTACTTGTCGGTGTCAAAACCGGCGGATCTCGGGTAGGGGGTCCCAAGCAGTGCGTCTTAGGATCAATGGTAACAGGAGGCAAGGGACACGATGTTTTACCCAGGTTCGGGCCCTCTCGATGGAGGTAAAACCCTACGTCCAGCTTGATTAATATTGATGATATGGATAGTACAAGAGTAGATCTACCACGAGATCGTAGAGGCTAAACCCTAAAAGGTAGCCTATGGTATGATTGTTGTTGTATATATCTATCGACTAGCCTGGCCCGGTTTATATAATGCACCGTAGGCCTAGGATAACAAGAGTCCTAGCCGAATCGCCGGTGGGGAGTAGTCCTTGTCTTGATCGCCAAGTCTTGTTGATTCTTCCTTGTATGCGGCAGCTGTCCGGACCGCCCATGAGTATACGGCCATGGGGGTCCTCGGCCCAATCCAACTGATCGGGAGACGACGCGTTGAGTACCCCCTAGTCGAGGACACCGTCAGTAGCCCCCTGAACCGGTCTTCAAGTTAGGGACGCTCCTCGATTGTTCCGAACTGTTCTTCATCTTCGGTTGCCGGTCTTGAAAACTGGTTCAACAAATCTTCTCATCTTCTATCTTGAGGATCGCCGAAATGCATTCGACGAGTTTACGCGTTGGGTATCCGAGTAGCCCCTTTAAGTTTACGACCTTTATCAATGCCTTGTTATTTTTATGCCATGCCTCGGGTTTGAAGTTGTTCCCGGGTGGCAACGTCCTCTTGCGTCCGAGCTCCAACGCCGGACTGCATTCGAGGTATCTTTTGCAGCCGAGCACCAATGCCGGATCGCTTCCCAGCTCTAACGCCGGACTATGTATCCGAGCTCCAACGCCGGATCAGATCCGAGCTCCAACGCCGGACTATGTATCCGAGCTCCAACGCCGGACTTTACCCGAGGTGTCATAAATCACCTTGGTTCAAAGAAGTTTGAAGGAGTTTAACCGAGCTTAACGCCGGAAATGCCCTCTAAGGAGCCAGCCACTTGCATCCGAGCTATATGTCGAACTGCTTCCAAGGTGGTTAAGCACCTCGGTCATGGGCTGATTTTTGGTCAATGTTTTTTATTGATGTAATTTATTCTCTGACGAGATATATAGCTAGTAGCCCTCAAGGTATGTATCGGTCTAAAACCCGAGATGCACCTGAAGGATGACATAAGACGCTGATCCTCAGTCAGCCGAGACTCAAAGTTGATTTGCAAAATCGGTCCGAGGATCAAGTCCTAGCTCGCAGAATACTTCGACACAAAAAGCGGCGTGCTCGATCCTCGAGACTCAGGTTGGGTGCGGCCGACCAACTTGAGGATCAAAATCTCCTCGAAATCAGATTGCACTTAAGATTTTCTCGCATAGAACAAGCAATGCAAGAGCCCCGAGACACCGGTCGGGTGGCAACACCGCATCGAGGATCAATGTTCCCCTTTAATATTTGTAAATAATAAGCCCGAAGCCCAAGAGTTCTCGAGCCTTAATGCGGGCACGGGTGGCCGAATTAAGGATCAATATCCATAGTAAAATCACAAATTATCTGTAATGACTCAATGTATCCAAGAACTTTATGTCATTAATGCTCGGATCCGCATTGTACAAAATTTTGTTGACCGACCATGGGCTTCAACCTCCTCGGCCGGTAGCCGAGGAGTGTTTGTCCTACTTTATAAAGCCTTTATGAGGGCAAGGATTTACGACAAACTAGGCAATCTGGCCATACGGTTCTATAAACAAAGGTACGCAGAGAGATATGTTATATTACTGTTTAACAGAAGAAATGTCTTCCAAAGAAAATAGTCCCGCTATCGGTTCCTTTCTTTGGGTTGTCATGCTAAGCATGATCATGAAACCTCGGTCCAATGTAAGAGCAAAAGATCGAGGATTTAGTTTGGGAGGCCAGTTACTAGCCCCCGCCGTGTTCGGCGACAGACGAGGTCAAGCCGGAAACACTTCGACCAATGTTATGAATGGCCCGTCATTTAATATAGTCATCGGATCGCTGACCAGTTTACACCTATTGTGACAGTCAGTTTTCGGCTTTCTCCACTGAGGTGCTTGACCATGCAAGCTGGAAGCACAATCGCAGTGGTTCTCCCTTTGCACACCTAGCCGAAGAAAGCAGAACGTATGAGGCAAGCGCGGGAGCCGGGCAACCCAACTATTGACCGAAGACACAATTCGAAACTGATGCATATATAGCAATATCCGAGAATGTTTTTGCCGAATCTCTAAAGGAGTACGGCGTTGCACTACGAGACTTGTGCTGAAAACACACAAATAGTGTAAAAGTGCCAAAATCTTGAAAAACCAAAAACGTCAGTAAAAACATGACGTCCGAACAAGATCAAGTGTTCGGTGCCAATCCGAAAATTGGACTTTAGAAAAAAGGTGCTTCTGCCGTGCTTGAACATGACACATCCTATCTCAAGACGTCAAGTGGGTCAGCCTACGGATTAGGCAAGTTTAGAAAACTAAACTCTAGCGATTTCGAGAGAGAAATTAGGCTCCTGGCTAGTGACCGCACACTCGTGTCGAGAAAAGGAGTGATAAATAATAAAAACTTTGCAAGGACTAAGAAGAAAAACACTTAGTATGAAACGGCTCAAATAACATAAGAGCCCCCAAGTGACTTGGGTAAAAGTTGACTATATAACGTAAGGTGACATGTAGAATGCCTTCTAGCCAGATTGTAGATCGTTTGTCATAAGCGGACCTTTTCGCCGACCTCGTGACCCAATAGTCTGGAGTGTGTCCGAATACCTTCGTGGTTATATAAGAACCGTGGTATGCATGGAGACAAAGGCGTAGGGTTATTAGTGCTGTATCGGACAAGTGCCCAACTAGTTATATTATATTACATGGGTAGTAAGAAACATCTTCCAGGAGAATAGTTCCGTTAAGGGTTCCTTTCATTTGGGATGCATGCCCTAAAGTGCATGTCAAAGCTGCTATGAAAGCGAGAAAATCATCTGGGGCAGATGGGTAAATAATTAAAAATCATCTTTTAGTTCACCAACCGAGTATTCCCTTAAGAACGCTAGCTTTCGGCTTCACCCAGTCTGAGGTACACATCCGGCTGACCCGGCAGTAACAATCGCAGAGGTGCTCCCTTTACCGCCTAGCCAAACAATCGGGAACATAGGGGTAAGCACAGGAGCCACGCAACCCAGCTTGGCCAAAAGTTAAGTCATATCGATGTATATAATGGTGAATAAAAGGTACATGCGAAAGTGTGACACATGTGTTGGGCATAAAGCCTGTATTAATAAGCTTCTGTTAAAGAAGCCCTGTGTATAATGAGCGCGGGTAGCGCGTCAAGTGTGTGCGAACAAAGTTTCGACAAGGAAATTTTTTACAAGCAACTTATTTACAAAAAAGTATAATTCTTGGTCGAACCAAACACAAGTTAGAAATTTAAAACTTTGAGCATGAAGGCAACTTAGCTGGTTAATGTGTTCGGTATTGACGACGCGGTCCGAGCTTGATGCGGGACAAGGTTCCATCCCCCAAGCCGGTCCCGAGGTGGCGGAGCAAGGAGCTCGGCACTCCGAAGTGGTGACATAGCACGATCAATGCAGGACGGCAGAGTGATGCCGAAGTCCCCGATATGGGGTAATGAAGTGTTGACGAAGCCCCCCGTCCAGCCTAGGTGACGTCAAAGGATATCGTCCGGCTGGATCATTTTCCGGTGCACAAAAAATAGTGCAGACCGGGGATAATAGTAATAATAGGAATTAAAAAAATGTTGCATAATAAATAATTTATGCAAAGTGAGTAGTAAAAGAAATATGGCCTGGCGCCGAAGTCGATGTCGATGCAGGTCGTCGGTAATGCAATAAAGGCGTGGTAAAGCTCGGATTCACTGTGTCGGTCCGAAGTTCGGATGCGGCGTCACGAATCGTACGGAAACTGACCGAACCATCAGGCGACCATCGATAATGCGGCCACCATTTGATAGACCTGTGTACATATGCTGGACTAACCAGAGTAATTATTCCTTGGGAAAATTTAACCCAAACAAGCGAATAGAAATACTAGGATTAATAGCACCTGGTTTATTTGTTGTAGCAATCCGAAGGAAGGTGATTCCCAGAATTGGGACTCGATCCGCGCACCCGTGCCTGGTCGGCTAGTGACGCCGAGGTGTCCGGAGTAGGTTGATGAAGAGATGGCGAAGCCCCCGGTCTAGCCGAGATGTCGAAGTAGGTCGGCGTGATGGACACCAGCTTGAAGAAGCAATAGTGCGGCCCTGCCGATGCAGGTCGTGCCGTGGTCGATGCGCCGCTTGATGAAGCGACCGTCGGCGATGCCGGTATGCCCGCTCCGTGTAATCCGTGGGCGGCCATGTTGGTGATGATTTATCCTTCGCGATGCCGGACTCTTGTTCGGCTTGCCAAGATGATGATCCGAAGAAGTTGAGCTTGGCTCAACAAAGTGACGACGATGTCTAGCATGTGCTCGTACCGTGGAGCAATATTGCGGACTGGTTTGACACCGGCATGGTGTTGAAGATCATGTTCAAAAGATCTTAAAGTTAGTGGGATGTGTTCGGGAACAAAACACAATACCCCATACAAAACTTCCTTCAAAAAGGATGTCCGAAATCCCGCTCATAAAAAAGACGAACTCGGGTTGGATTCGTTTTCGCGCAGAAAACAGATCCGAAAAGTGATGCACTAATCGGAAGTTTCCCGGAGTTTGGACGGTCGGATCGAGCTGAATTTTTGGCAGGTGGTAGATAAGGGAATTCCGCAGCAAATCAACGGTTGGATCCTCCAAAGGACATCCGAGCTAGACGCTGGATACCACGCCCTAAACTCGTCCGGATTCTCGTCCAGATTCAACACGGCTCCGGTATATCGGAGATTGCCGGAGATTCCTCCATCGGAACTCGATGAAATTTTTGCAGGGTTGTTGTAGACTTAATTCCGCATAATTCCACCGAAGTAATCGTTTAGGCGACACTCGATGAGGCGGTGGCGGGTACAAGTTTGTTGTCTAGAAAAATAGCACTGTCGCCTGAGGGCAATGTTGACGTTGAGCCCCTGAGCTCCAAGGATGACTCCTCCATGATCTTGATAGAGATCGGAGTTGGTGTTGATGAAGGCCTTCATCCGAACATGACGATCGGAGGTAGGGCGCAGTCCTCGGTCAAGCCAAGGTGACCAGTCGAGCTGGTGAAGAAGAAGCCGACGTCATAGCTTGACTGCGGTCGAGCCATTTATCCTTTCGCCCGATCACACAAATGGAACTCTCAATGAAAGCACCAATGTCGGTGTCAAACCGGCGGATCTCGGGTAGGGGGTCCCAAGCGGTCGTCTTAGGATCAATGGTAACAGGAGGCTAGGGACACGATGTTTTACCTGTGTTCGGGCCCTCTCGATGGAGGTAAAACCCTACGTCCTGCTTGATTAATATTGATGATATGGGTAGTACAAGAGTAGATCTACCACGAGATCGTAGAGGCTAAACCCTAAAAGCTAGCCTATGGTATGATTGTTGTTGTATATATCTATCAACTAGCCTGGCCCCGGTTTATATAATGCACCAGAGGCCTAGGATAACAAGAGTCCTAGCCGAATACGCCGGTGGGGGAGGAGTCCTTGTCTTGATCGCCAAGTCTTGTTTATTCTTCCTTGTATGCGGCAGCTGTCCGGACTGGCCCATGAGTATACGGACATGGGGCTCCTCGGCCCAATCCAACTGATCGGGAGACGACGTGTTGAGTACCCCCTAGTCCAGGACTCCGTCAGTATGTCTTCACGATTCGACCGATCCAAGCACCGAACGTACGGCACCTCCGTGTTTAGCACACGTTCAGCTCAATGACGTTCCCCGGGCTCCAATCCAGCAAAGCGTCGGGGATGAGTTCCACAAGACGACGGGCAGGTGATGGTGATGATGTTCTACCGGTGTAGGGCTTCGCCTAAACTCCGCGACGATATGACCGAGGTGGAATATGGTGGAGGGGGGCACCGCACACGGCTAAGGAACGATCCGTAGATCAACTTGTGTGTCTATGGGGTGCCCCCCTCCTCCGTATATAAAGGGGGAGAGGAGGAGGGGGCCGGCCAAGAGGGGAGGCGCGCCCTAGGGGGGGCAAACCTACTCCAAGTAGGTTTGGCCCCCCTTTCCTATTAGGAGTAGGAGAGGGAAGGAAGAGAGGGGAGGGAAGAAGGAAAGCGAGGCCGCCCCCCCTCCAAATTCGGATTGGTCTTGGGGGGGTGCGCCCCCTCCTTTGCTCCTTCTCCCTCCCTTCCACTAAGGCCCAATAAGGCCCATATACTTACCGGGGGGTTCCGGTAACCTCCCGGAACTCCGGTATAGTCCCAATCTCATCCGGAAAATTTCCGGTGTCCAAATATATCCGTCCAATATATCAATCTTTATGTCTCGACCATTTCGAGACTCCTCGTCATGTCCGTGATCACATCCGGTACTACGAACAACCTTCAGTACATCAAAACTTATAAAATCATAATAAAACTGTCATCGTAACGTTAAGCGTGCGGACCCTACGGGTTCGAGAACTATGTAGACATGACCTAGAACTATTCTCGGTCAATAACCAATAGCGGAACCTGGATGTTCATATTGGTTCCTACATATTCTACGAAGATATTTATCGGTCAAACCGCATAACAACATATGTTGTTCCCTTTGTCATCGGTATGTTACATGCCCGAGATTCGATCGTCGGTATCCAATACCTAGTTCAATCTCGTTACCGGCAAGTCTCTTTACTCGTTCCGTAATACATCATACCGTAACTAACTCATTAGTTACAATGCTTGCAAGGCTTAACTGATGTGTATTACCGAGAGGGCCCAGAGATACCTCTCCGACAATCGGAGTGACAAAACCTAATCTCAAATTACGCCAACCCAACATGTACCTTCGGAGACACCTGTAGAGCACCTTTATAATCACCCAGTTACGTTGTGATGTTTGGTAGCACACAAAGTGTTCCTCCGGTAAACGGGAGTTGCATAAGCTCATAGTCATAGGAACATGTATAAGTCATAAAGAAAGCAATAGCAACATACTAAACGATCAAGTGCTAAGCTAACGGAATGGGTCAAGTCAATCACATCATTCACCTAATGATGTGATCCCATTAATCAAATGACAACACATGCCTATGGTTAGGAAACATAACCATCTTTGATCAATGAGCTAGTTAAAGTAGAGGCATACTAGTGACACTATGTTTGTCTATGTATTCACACATGTATCATGTTTCCGGTTAATACAATTCTAGCATGAATAATAAACATTTATCATGATATGAGGAAATAAATAATAACTTTATTATTGCCTCTAGGGCATATTTCCTTCAGTCTCCCACTTGCACTAGAGTCAATAATCTAGATTACATAGTAATGATTCTAACACCCATGGAGTCTTGGTGCTGATCATGTTTTGCTTCGTGAGAGAGGCTTAGTCAACGGGTTCCGCAACATTCAGATCCGTATGTATCTTGCAAATCTCTATGTCTCCCACTTGGACTTGGTCCCGAATGGAATTGAAGCGTCTCTTGATGTGCTTGGTCCTCTTGTGAAATCTCGATTCCTTTGCCAAGGCAATTGCACCAGTATTGTCACAGAAGATCTTCATTGGTCCCGATGCACTAGGTACAACACCTAGATCGGAAATGAACTCCTTCATCCAGACCCCTTCATTTGCTGCTTCCGAAGCAGCTATGTACTCCGCTTCACATGTAGATCCCGCCACGACGCCTTGTTTAGAACTGCACCAACTTACAGCTCCACCGTTTAATAAAAATACGTATCCGGTTTGCGATTTAGAATCGTCCGGATCAGTGTCAAAGCTTGCATCGACGTAACCATTTACGACTAGCTCTTTGTCACCTCCATATATGAGAATATATCCTTAGTCCTTTTCGTATTTCAGATGTTCTTGACCGCTGTCCAAAGGACCCACTCTGGATTACTTTGGTACCTCCCGCCAAACTAATAGCAAGGCACACATCGTGTCCGTACACAGCATTGCATACATGATAGAGCCTATGGCTGAAGCATAGGGAACTCCTTTCATTTTCTCTCTATCTTCTGTAGTGGTTGGGCATTGAGTCTGAGTCAACTTTATACCTTGTAATACAGGCAAGAACCCTTTCTTCGCCTGTTCCATATTGAACCTTTTCAATACTTTATCAAGGTACGTGCTTTGTGAAAGTCCAATCAAGCGTCTTGATCTATCTCTGTAGATCTTAATGCCCAATATGTAAGCAGCTTCACCGAGGTCTTTCATTGAAAAACTTTTATTCAAGTATCCTTTTATGCTATCCAGAAATTCTATATCATTTCCAATCAACAATATGTCATCCACATATAATATTAGAAATGCTACAGAGCTCCCACTCACTTTCTTGTAAATACAAAGCTTCTCCAAAAGTCCAGATAAAACCATATGCTTTGATCACACTATCAAAGCGTTTATTCCAACTCCGAGAGGCTTGCACTGCACCATAGATTGATCGTTGGAGCTTGCACACTTTGTTAGCTCCTTAGGATCTACAAAACCTCCCGGTTGCATCATATACAACTCTTCTTCCAGAAATCCATTCAGGAATGCACTTTTTACATCCATCTGCCAAATTTCATAATCATAAAATGCGGCAATCGCTAACATGATTCGGACAGACTTAAGCATCGCTGCGGGTGAGAAAGTCTCATCGTAGTCAACCCCTTGAACTTGTTGAAAACCTTTCGCAACAAGTCGAGCTTTATAGACAGTTACATTACCGTCAGCGTCAGTCTTCTTCTTAAAAATCCATTTATTCTCAATGGCTTGCTGATCATCGGGCAAGTCAACCAAAGTCCATACTTTGTTCTCATACATGGATCCCATCTTAGATTTCATGGCCTCTAGCCATTTTGCGGAATCTGGGCTCATCATCGCTTCCTCATAGTTCGTTGGTTCATCATGGGTCAAGTAACATGACTTCCAGAACAGGATTACCGTACCACTCTGGTGCGGATCTTACTCTGGTAGACCTACGAGGTTCAGTAGACACTTGATCTGAAGTTTCATGATCAATATCATTAGCTTCCTCAGTAACTGGTGTATTTGTCACATGAACTGATTTCTGTGATGAACTACTTTCCAATAAGGGAGCAGGTACCGTTACGTCATCAAGTTCTACTTTCCTCCCACTCACTTCTTTCGAGAGAAACTCCTTCTCTAGAAAGGATCCATTCTTAGCAACGAATGTCTTGCCTTCGGATCTGTGATAGAAGGTGTACCCAACTCTTTTGGGTATCCTATGAAGACACATTTCTCCGATTTGGGTTCGAGCTTATCTGGTTGAAGTTTCTTCACATAAGCATCGCAACCCCAAACTTTAAGAAACGATAACTTTGGTTTCTTGCCAAACCACAGTTCATAAGGCGTCGTCTCAACGGATTTAGATGGTGCCCTATTTAATGTGAATGCAGCCGTCTCTAAAGCATAACCCCAAAACTATAGCGGTAAATCAGTAAGAGACATCATAGATCGGACCATATCTAGTAAAGTACGATTACGATGTTCGGACACACCATTTCTTTGTGGTGTTCCAGGTGGCGTGAGTTGCGAAACTATTCCGCATTGTTTCAAATGTAAACCAAACTCGTAACTCAAATATTCTCCTCCACGATCAGATCGTAGAAACTTTATTTTCTTGTTACGATGATTTTCCACTTCACTCTGAAATTCTTTGAACTTTTCAAATGTTTCAGACTTGTGCTTCATTAAGTAGATATACCCATATCTGCTCAAATCATCTGTGAAGGTGAGAAAATAACGATATCCGCCACGAGCTTCAACATTCATCGGACCACATACATCTGTATGTATGATTTCCAACAAATCTGTTGCTCTCTCCATAGTACCGGAGAACGGTGTTTTAGTCATCTTGCCCATGAGGCATGGTTACTTAAGTACCAAGTGATTCATAATCAAGTGATTCCAAAAGTCCATCAAGATGGAGTTTCTTCATGCGCTTTACACCGATATGACCTAAACGGCGATTGCCACAAATAAGTTGCACTATCATTATCAACTCTGCATCTTTTGGCTTCAACATTATGAATATGTGTATCACTAATATCGAGATTCAATAAAAATAGACCACTCTTCAAGGGTGCATGACCATAAAAGATATTACTCATATAAATAGAACAACCATTATTCTCTGATTTAAATGAATAACTGCCTCGCATCAAACAAGATCCAGATATAATGTTCATGCTCAACGCTGGCACCAAATAACAATTATTCAGGTCTAAAACTAATCCCGAAGGTAGATGTAGAGGTAGCGTGCCGACTGCGATCACATCGACTTTGGAACCATTTCCCACACGCACCGTCACCTCGTCCTTGGCCAGTGCTCGCTTATTCCGTAGTCCCTGTTTCGAGTTGCAAATATTAGCAACAGAACCAGTATCAAATACCCAGGTGCTACTACGAGCTCTAGTTAGGTACACATCAATAACATGTATATCACATATACCTTTGTTTACTTTGCCATCCTTCTTATCCGCCAAATACTTGGGGCAGTTCCGCTTCCGGTGACGATCGCTTGCAGTAGAAGCACTCAGTTTCAGGCTTAGGTCCAGACTTGGGTTTCTTCTCTTGAGCAGCAACTTGCTTGCTGTTCTTCTTGAATCTCCCCTTCTTCTTCCCTTTGCCCTTTTTCTTGAAACTAGTGGTCTTGTTGACCATCAACACTTGATGCTCCTTCTTGATTTCTACCTCCGCGGCATTTAGCATTGCGAAGAGCTCGGGAATTGTCTTGTTCATCCCTTGCATATTATAGTTCATCACAAAGCTTTTGTAACTTGGTGGCAGTGATTGGAAAATTCTGTCAATGACGCTACCATCCGGAAGATTAACTCCCAGTTGAATCAAGTGATTATTAGACCCAGACATTTTGAGTATATGCTCACTGACAGAACTATTCTCCTCCATCTTGTAGTTGTAGAACTTATTGGAGACTTCATATCTTTCAATCCGGGCATTTGCTTGAAATATTAACTTCAACTCCTGGAACATCTCATATGCTCCATGACGTTCAAAACGTCGTTGAAGACCCGGTTCTAAGCCGTAAAGCATGGCACACTGAACTATAGAGTAGTCATCAACTTTGCTCTGCCATACGTTCACAACGTCTGGTGTTGCTCCTGCAGCAGGCCTGGCAACCAGCGGTGCTTCCAGGACGTAATTCTTCTGTGCAGCAATGAGGATAATCCTCAAGTTACGGACCCAGTCCGTGTAATTGCTACCATCATCTTTCAACTTTGCTTTCTCAAGGAACGCATTAAAATTCAACGGGACAACAGCACGAGCCATCTATCTACAACAAACATAGACAAGCAAAATACTATCAGGTACTAAGTTCATGATAAATTTAAGTTCAATTAATCATATTATTTAAGAACTCCCACTTGGACAGACATCTCTCTAGTCATCTAAGTGATCACGTGATCCAAATCAACTAAACCATAACTGATCATCACGTGAGATGGAGTAGTTTTCAATGGTGAACATCTCTATGTTGATCATATCTACTATATGATTCATGCTCGACCTTTCGGTCTCCGTGTTCCGAGGCCATATCTGCATATGCTAGGCTCGTCAAGTTTAACTCGAGTATTCTGCGTGTGCAAAACTGTCTTGCACCCGTTGTAGATGGACGTGAGAGCTTATCACACCCGATCATCACGGGGTGTCCGGCACGACGAACTTTGGCAACGGTGCATACTCAGGAGAACACTTCTTGATAATTTTAGTGAGCGATCATCTTAAAATGCTACCGTCAATCAAAGCAAGATAAGATGCATAAAGGATAAACATCACATGCAATCAATATAAGTGATATGATATGGCTATCATCATCTTGTGCTTGTGATCTCCATCTCCGAAACACCATCGTGATCACCATCGTCACCGGCGCGACACCTTGATCTCCATCGTAGCATCGTTGTCGTTTACGCCATCTATTGCTTCTACGACTATCGCTACCGCTTAGTGATAAAGTAAAGCAATTACAGGGCGTTTGCATTTCATACAATAAAGCGACAACCATATGGCTCCTGCCAGTTGCCGATAACTTCGGTTACAAAACATGATCATTTCATACAATAAAATATAGCATCACGTCTTGGCCATATCACATCCCAACATGCCCTGCAAAAACAAGTTAGACGTCCTCTACTTTGTTGTTGCAAGTTTTACGTGGCTGCTACCTGGCTGAGCAAGAACCGTTCTTACCTACGCATCAAAACCCCAACGATAGTTTGTCAAGTTGGTGCTGTTTTAACCTTCGCAAGGACCGGGCGTAGCCACACTCGGTTCAACTAAAGTTGGAGAAACTGACACCCGCTAGTCACCGTGTGCAAAGCACGGCGGTAAAACCAGTCTCGCGTAAGCGTCTGCGTAATGTCGGTCCGGGCCGCTTCATCCAACAATACCGCCCGAACCAAAGTATGACATCGGTAAGCAGTATGACTTGTATCGCCCACAACTCACTTGTGTTCTACTCGTGCATATAACATCAACGCATAAAACCTAGGCTCGGATGCCACTGCAGGGGAACGTAGTAATTTCAAAAATTTCCTACGCACACGCAAGATCATGGTGATGGCATAGAAACAAGAGGGGAGAGTGTTGTCCACGTACCCTCGTAGACCGTAAGCGGAAGCGTTATGACAACGCGGTTGATGTAGTCGTACGTCTTCACGATTCGACCGATCCAAGCACCGAACGTACGGCACCTCCGTGTTCAGCACACGTTCAGCTCGGTGACGTTCCCCGGGCTCCAATCCAGCAAAGCGTCGGGGATGAGTTCCATCAGCACGACGGCGTGGTGACGATGATGATGTTCTACCGGCGCAGGGCTTCGCCTAAACTCCGCGATGATATGATCGAGGTGGAATATGGTGGAGGGGGGCACCGCACACGGCTAAGGAACGATCCGTAGATCAACTTGTGTGTCTATGGGGTGCCCCCCTCCTACATATATAAAGGGGGAGAGGAGGAGGGGGCCGGCCAAGAGGGGAGGCGCGCCCTAGGGGGGGCAAACCTACTCCAAGTAGGTTTGGCCCCCCTTTCCTATTAGGAGTAGGAGAGGGAAGGAAGAGAGGGGAGGGAAGAAGGAAAGGGGGGGCCGGCCCCCCTCCCAATTCGGATTGGGCTTGGGGGGGCCGCCCCCTCCTTTGCTCCTTCTCCCTCCCTTCCACTAAGGCCCAATAAGGCCCATATACTTACCGGGGGGTTCCGGTAACCTCCCGGAACTCCGGTATAGTCCCAATCTCATCCGGAACCTTTTCGGTGTCCAAATATATCCATCCAATATATCAATCTTTATGTCTCGACCATCTCGAGACTCCTCGTCATGTCCGTGATCACATCCGGTACTCCGAACAACCTTCGGTACATCAAAACTTATAAACTCATAATAAAAATGTCATCGTAACATTAAGCGTGCGGACCCTACGGGTTCGAGAACTCTGTAGACATGACCTAGAACTATTCTCGGTCAATAACCAATAGCGGAACCTGGATGTTCATTTTGGTTCCTACATATTCTACGAAGATCTTTATCGGTCAAACCGCATAACAACATACGTTGTTCCCTTTGTCATCGGTATGTTACTTGCCCGAGATTCAATCGTCGGTATCCAATACCTAGTTCAATCTCGTTACCGGCAAGTCTCTTTACTCGTTCCGTAATACGTCATCCCGTAACTAACTCATTAGTTACAATGCTTGCAAGGCTTAAGTGATGTGTATTACCGAGAGGGCCCAGAGATACCTCTCTGACAATCGGAGTGATAAAACCTAATCTCGAATTACGCCAACCCAACATGTACCTTCAGAGACACCTGTAGAGCACCTTTATAATCACCCAGTTATGTTGTGATGTTTGGTAGCACACAAAGTGTTCCTCCGGTAAACGGGAGTTGCATAATCTCATAGTCATAGGAACATGTATAAGTCATGAAGAAAGCAATAGCAACATACTAAACGATCAAGTGCTAAGCTAACGGAATGGGTCAAGTCAATCACATCATTCTCCTAATGATGTGATCCCATTAATCAAAAGACAACACATGCCTATGGTTAGGAAACATAACCATCTTTGATCAATGAGCTAGTTCAAGTAGAGGCATACTAGTGACACTATGTTTGTCTATGTATTCACACATGTATCATGTTTCCGGTTAATACAATTCTAGCATCAATAATAAACATTTATCATGATATGAGAAAATAAATAATAACTTTATTATTGCCTCTAGGGCATATTTCCTTCAGCGAGTGCTTTGGATGACTACTCACGGTTGCTTTGCTCCCCCTTTTCCCCCTTCTTTCTTCTTTCTGGTTGTTGCAACCAGATGGTGGATCCCTGGAGCCAGATGCCACCGCCGATGGATGCTGCTACGTGAAGATCGTCGACGACCAGGAGTAGTTAGGAGGTCCCAGGCAGGAGGCCTTGCCTCTTTGATCGTTGTTGCTTTTGTGCTAGCCTTCTTACGGCATCCTTGTTTAACTTATGTCTGTACTCAGACATTGTTGCTTCCGCTGACTCTTGTGTATCGAGCTATGTATTTGAGCCCTCGAGGCCCCTGGCTTGTAATATAAAGCTTGTATTAATTTAATTTGTGTCTAGAGTTGTGTTGTGATATCTTCCCGTGAGTCCCTGATCTTGATCGTACACATTTGCGTGTATGATTAGTGTACGATTGAATCGGGGGCGTCATAGAAACAGACTTCTCTTCGACCTCCTACGGTTGAAACGAGGGTCCTGTTCATCGGGAGGGGTGTGGCGTACCGCAAAACGGGACTCCACGAGCTATTGTTCATCCACCGTCTACTGCCTCGCTCCAGCCTCCACGGGCTACTGTTCATCCAGCGTCAACCTCCTCCAGCCTCCACCTGCGACTATTCATCCATGACGACTCCCTCCTGCCTCCACCAACTACTATTCATCCACGGGCTCCCGTTCATCCATCCTCCGCCGCTTCTCCACCGGCTACTGTTCAACCAACCCTATCCATGGGGTGCTGTTCAACCACCCCTCCACGGGCTACTATTCATCCAGCCCTCCACCAGCTACCGTTCAACTAGCACTCCACCGACTGTTGTTCATCCAGCCCTCCACGAGGTCCTGTTCATCCACCCCCAACCGGCTCGATCGGGGTCCTGTTCATCCAGCGGCAACGTCCTCTACTACCACGGGGTCCTGTTCATCCAACCCCCACGGGGTCCTGTTCATCCAACCCCCACCGGGAACTATTCATCCAACCCCCAACAACGCTCATTGTTCATCAAGAGGTAGCAGGTTCGATCGGCTTTAGTTAGCAGCAGTAGTGAAGGAATCGCTCGATCGGGTTCAGTTAACAGCTAGGGATCGATCGATCGCTCGGGTTCAGTAACGCATACTGCAGCAGCCGCCGAATTCGATGGCGAACGCCTCGCTCGGGTTCGATTAGAGCCAGCGCCTCGCATACGCAGTCACGTGTCTACGATAGAAACGCGCAATCCCTCTGTGCATCGCTCGTCCCTGAGCACCCACCGTAACCAGGAAATCCTCGATATTTTCCTCGCCCTTGCTTCTACCACGGTTTTTTCCGTCATGGACGGCCCCAAGAATGTAATGCAGCTTTCCCTCCGGCCCGCCCAGGACGAAAAGCCCATTTTTTGTCATGATTTTTTTGTCATAGAAGTAGGAGCCCACCACATCTATGATGAAACCGGGTTTTGTCATAATTATCGTCATAGAAGTGTCATAAGCATGACAGAAAAAAAATCATTCGGCCCAAAATGTCACGGATGTGGCTTTTTTTTGTAGTGAAGGTACTAACCCAAAGGTTTTCAACGGGCAAAGAATTAAACATTATATCTCAGGTACGCCCATTCATGTTGAAAGAAATATTATCCAAACTATGACAAGGAAACCTTCCGGAATACTCCAGAATCGTGAAAAAAGAGGAGGTACGTGATACGGTAAGTAAACAGACTCCAAAAAAACTGCAAAAATATTTTCTGTCAATTTTGGAATATATTAAGGAAAATAAGAAACAGCCAGGAAGGTAACCCTGGTGGGCACAAGCCAGGCACGCCCAGGTGGGTTGTGCACACCTCGCGTACCTTTCGGACTCTGTTTTTCTTCCGTTTGCTTGTTTCCCAAGATAAAAAATCTGTATATACCCCCCCCCCCCGCCCCAAACCTATTGACCACCGTATCACGGAGAAATCTTTTGTTTTCTTTTCCTTGCTGTTTTCTGAAAGATCTAATTCACCATGGCCGCTTCGTACTCCTCCAAGGACAAGTTCTTCGAGAACGTCATCAACCCATATTTGCGGGAGGTGATGCAGCACCCTCAAGCTATCGAGATGCGTGAGGGGGTGCTTCACATCTGTGATGTGCAAGGTCCCAAAGGGATGGGAACCGTGGACGCCAGGCTTGAAACTATAGGGCAGGAGGTCTTCCGGTGCAAGGGGGTGGTGGAACATGGACTCAATGCCAATCACCTCATGATCGCGGATTACACCCGTGATCTCAAGGTAGATGGCAAGTCCATTAGGGATGTCATCTTCACCTTCAACGAACAAATCAACTTTCTCCAAAGCCAGATCTATGATCTCCAAAACAAAGTCTTTGAATATGAGGCAAAGTTTAAAGTTATGAGTTTGGCTGCCAGTTGCAGGACCCGCGAGACTCAGTCCTCCTCTTATGATGGCGAGCCCCTGCCATGGAAACCTGAGGATAAGATTGCTACCACTTCATCACCACCACCTCCCTCTTCATCACCAAAGGAAATTTGAGTATCGGGTATGGGCACTCCCCTTGACTTGTGCTAAGCTTGGGGGAGGTGCCCCGGTATTGTATCACCTCCATTATCTTTTACCTTCAATTATCTTAGTTCAATCCATAGTTATCTTTTGCTTTAGAAGAATAAAAGTTTAGTTCGATCCTTTCTTTTCGAGTGTTTGCTTAGTGATCTATCCTTGTAATTGTGTGCGAGATTTATAATAAAGTTTAGTTTGAGTTTTGTTTTGTGTACTTCCATGTTCAATAAAAAGAAAGGAAATAAATGAAAAAGATCATATGCTAACCTTATGGTAAGTAATGACATCACATAAGGAAGAGTATAAGTAGAAACTTTTATTGGAGATTTACAAACATAGCATTGGTCAATGATGCAATTCATGAAAGAATTAATAAGGGAAGAGAAGATTCACATGCAAATACACTATCTTGGACATCTTTTGTGATTGTGAGCCCCCATCAAAATATTGTACGCCCAAATTGTTGACGTTGGACAAGGAAGACAACGTAATGATTTGTGTTTGTTCATATTCACATAGAAGTTATAATGTCATAGATCCTTTAACATGTGGTGCTTTCCCGCCATCTTTGCTAGCCAAAAATTCCGCACTAAGTAGAGATACTACTTGTGCATCCAAAACCCCTTAAACCCACATCTTGTTCTGAGAGTCCACCATACCTACCTATGGATTGAGTAAGATCCTTCAAGTAAATTGTCATCGGTGCAATAAGGCAATAAAAAATGCTTCTAAAAGTATTGGATCATTTAGTGTAAGAGAAAATTGAACTTGTACGAACTTGTAATGGCAAATAATAAAAGCGACAGACTGCGTAATAAAGGTTGTTATCATAAGGGACAATATAACGTGACGTTCTTATGCACTAAGAGATTGAGAATACAAACAAAAAATGCATGGCAACCTCTGCTTCCCTCTGTGAAGGGCCTATCTTTTACTTTTATGCAGAGTCAAAGTTTTCTCCCCTATTCCTTTTTATGGCGAAATGGTTGCCGTTTTATGGATACAACATCGCGGGGACAGACCGTGAATACAACTTCCAAGGTAAGTTGATCGCACCGATGAGCCATCTTGCACCATTCGGAATGACCTATAATTGTTTGGCTGCATAAACAGAGTGAGGATGAACTGTTATCTACTTTATGATAGAGAATAATGCATCCACTGGTGAAAAAGTGAGGGTGGTAGCGGGGTGGGTGATAGAGCATGTAAAACATGAATTCTTCTTTAACATCCCAAAATTTTGAATTTTGGAACGTTAATTATTTAAATAGGAGTAATTAAAAACTTGCTTCTGTTGATTGATCTTATATAAATTCTTCTATGATTTAAAACTTTTGGAGTTGCTAAAACTCAAAAAAAATATAGTTGTATTATAATGCTCTTTATATGCTTGTATTGCATAATTGTTTTGTCTTTAGTTCGTTTGTGTTGTAAAAAAATGTTCACTGTTTTCTAATATAGATATAATGTTTTACTGTTTTTTTTTAATTTTATATTTTCAGTTTGGCATTTTATTTTAGCTAGTCTATAACTTCTGTAGCTAGTAAAAAACCAGGCCGCACTTTGTCTTGGTCGGGCTGCACAATGACCCAGCCCACCACCAGCGCTGCCTGGCTGCAGTAGGCAGGCCAGCCCATTCCCGCATAGTGAGTGGCCCACACCCTGCAGGCCAGCCCATTTTTTGGGCATTTTTTCCCTCTTGCTAGGGTTTTGTCCTCCCAGAGGCAATTTTATCGCCGCCGCCAAGATTCTTGCTTCCCTCCTCCGATCCCCCTCGGTTGCTGGTTCGGGCTGATCACGGGGCGATCTGGCATCACTGCCCGGCCTTGATCAACACCTTGGGGAGAGAATAGAGCAAGGGTTGGTTCGCAAGGTCCGGTCTGTTCTTCGGGCTAGGGTTCAAGATTGGCTGCGGGATGGGATCTAAGGCGGCTGAGGCGTTTGGGTCGAACACCGCACCTGAGGTGGAGAAGATGGTGGCTGAGCTAGGGCTCCGTGAGGAGGACCTTGATGATGTCGTCTTTGATGAAAAGCAAGCGCCGCAGCAGCTGGAAGATGGACGGCGGTGGCTAGGGTTCACATCGACAAGCCGTATAGTCAATACTGGTTCTTCAAGAACATGCGTGCTGCCTGGGACTTGGCACATGACGTGAAGTTCCGCCCGTTGGAGGACAACCTCTACACTATGCAATTTTCAGTTTAGGCGATTGGGAACGCGTGATGCAGGATGGCCCATGGAACTTCAGAGGTAACGCGGTGGTGATCGAGCCGTATGACAGAATAACAAAACCCACGGAGGTCGCTCTTGACACCATCAATATATGGATTCAAATCCATGATGTTCGGAACCTGTATGCACATCTGGTTAATCCTCTTGCAGCAAGGGTTGGCGAAGTCTTGTTCTCGGAGCCAATCACGCAAGATTTTGCTGGCAACTTCTACCGCGTGTGGGTAAAGATCAATGTACACAAGCCTCTAAAAAACTTTGTGTCCATGATCCGAGACGGGAAGAGGCAGATATACCGTGTGAGATACGAACGCCTCCCCGATTGATGCGCAGTTTGTGGGCACCTAGGGCATGTGTACAAGGAGCATGGCGATGGCATCCATCCTCCTTCCGCTCTATACTTCAAGGACCTAAGGGCGACCTGGAGCATGAATGTTGGCACAGGGCCAGGAGGGGGCCGTGGTAGAGGCCGCCGTGGAGGACGGCATGGAGGCCGATCTGGCTGCGGGGAGAAGGAAAACAGCAAGGCACAAGAATCTGATGACATGAATGATCCAGATTTGGTCATGCAGGAAGCGGATGGGAATCGCAAATGTCTTCCAGATGATCCTTGGGGCGAAACTACGCCAGCTCAGCTGTAGTCGTCACAGGACCCCCCCCCCTCCTCTCCTGTTGTCGGCTGTGGCAGCAAGCCCTCCACCAAAACAAGATCCGAAGAGACATCACACGAACCCTGACAAAGCGGCCATGAAGAAAGGTGGAGCACTCGACAAACCCAACGATGCAAGATCGGCGACCTCCCGCGAGGAGGATCATCGGGCACAATGAATATCTTATGCTGGAACTAGCGTGGTGCGGGCAAAGCCGCGACAGTCCGAGAGCTTCGTGACCTAATGAAGCAATTTGCCCCAGCCGTGCTATGCATAGTTGAGACTCCAATTTCTAAAGCACAGGCCGAGAACCTTTCTGATACATTAGGTTTTACTCATTCTTATGCTGTTGGCAGTTCGGGCCGTAGTGGTGGCCTCGGTTTGTTTTGGAATGATGCAATAAAAATAAATGTTTCAGGTTATTCAGAGTATCACATTGACGCTACTGTTAGTTCACTTAACAGCCCAGACTGGCGTATTACATGTGTATATGGCGAAGCATAGGTGGGAGAAAGATACAAAACTTGGGATACTCTAAAGTCCTTGGCTGCAACAAGCTCCTTACCATGGATGTGTTTGGGTGATTTTAACGAGGTGTTATATGCACATGAGCATGTTGGAGCGGGACATAGAAGGCAAGCTCAGATGGCCGGGTTCAGAGATGCGCTGGATGTGTGTGCGCTTAAGGATCTGGGTTACCAAGGTAGACCGTGGACCTTTGAAAAGAAAACTTTAGGAGGTGTGTACTACTGAGTCCGCCTCGACCGTGTTGTGGCTAATAATGAATGGACAACGTTGTTTCCCCAGGCAACGCTTTTCCACGAGACAACAGCAACATAGGATCATGCGCCAATCAGGCTGCAGTTGGAGCCCCGGATCATCATGCAAAACAGCAAGAAAATCTTCAGATATGAGTTGTATTGGGAAAAGCATGCAGAGTACAAGGAAGCCCTCAATCATTTGTGGACAGGAGAGCCTGGTGCCGGTACGGTCGCTAAATTGTATAGAAAGCTGCAGAAGCTATCGGTCTCCCTGACACAGTGGAGCGGGGCGACGATTGGCCAAGTCAATAAAGAAATCAAAAAGTTGCGCAGGGAACTGGACCTTTTGTGGAATGACCCCCAGAGAGTGGTGCCCTCACATGCAGAGGTCAAAATTTCAGATAAGCTTGTGGAGTTGTATCATATGGAGGAAATTTTACTCCGATAGCGGTCGAGAGTCGACTGGCTCACGGACGGGGACAAGAACACTAAGTACTTCCAGCATAGAGCAAGTATGAGACGTCGGAAGAACCAGATCAAAATGCTGACGACGGAAGATGGCTCAACGACACACGATCCCTCTGAGATGGCGGGCCTAACGAACTCTTTTTACAAGAGTTTATTTACGGCGGAAGGCACATCTGGGGTCGAAGAAGTACTTCAGTCTGTCCCGTCCAAGGTGACCATGGAGATGAATGAGGGTCTGTTAGCACCGTACACGACCGAGGAGGTAAAAACCGCATTATTCCAAATGTATCCCACTAAAGCTCCAGGCCCTGATGGATACCCGACACATTTTTTTTCCAAAAGCACTGGGCTCTGTGTGGGACTGAACTAATGGAAGTGGTGCTGTGCATTCTACGGGGTGAGGAAAGCCCGGAGGTGCTCAATGAAACCATTCTTGTCCAAATACCAAAGGTAAAGGACCTGACCCAGCTTACTCACACGCCAATTAGCCTCTGTAATGTGCTTTATAAGATTGCTTCCAAGGTCCTGTCCAATAGGCTAAAAGTTATTCTGCCAGAAATCATATCAGAGGAGCAGTCAGCATTTGTTCCGGGAAGGCTGATAACGGATAATATTATTACTGCTTATGAATGCTTGCACTTCATGAAGAGAAACAAAGCTCAAAGGAATAGATTTTGCGCAGTCAAGCTTGATATGATGAAAGCATATGATAGAGTTGAATGGGAATATTTAGAAGCCATAATGATCAAGCTGGGGTTTGCACCAACGTGGGTATCCTTGGTCATGAGAATGGTGAGCTCGGTAAAGTTTTATGTCCTTTTTAATGTACTAAGCTTGAGGATTTCATGCCTTCAAGAGGGATCCGTCAGGGGGACCCCATTTCTCCATATTTGTTCTTGATAGCAGCGGAGGGCCTTTCGTGCCTCTTAAAAACTACAAATGAATCATCGCACCTCAGAGGATTACAAGTAGCTCCAACGGTCCCGCCGGTAAGCCACTTGCTTTTTGCCGATGATAGCCTGTTGTTTGTTAAGGCCAATATTGATGGAGCAAATGAGTTGTCATCCTTTCTTGATCGCTACTGCATGGCGTCGGGCAACGTGTGAATTTATTGAAATCTTCAGTGTTTTTTTAACAAAGAGTGTCCTAACAATTTGAAGCAGGAAGTGAAGGGTGCTTTGAACATCACTAATGAATCCTTGTCGGAGCAGTATCTTGGCTTGCCCTCTGATGTAGGAAACAACAAGAATGGCGCCTTCAAGTTCCTCAAAGATCGTGTGTGGAATAAAATTAAGGGGTGGATGGAGAAATCTTGTCTGCGGGAGGAAAGGAAATACTTATAAAATTTGTTGCACAAGCAGTTCCAGTGTTCTCCATGTCTTGTTTCAAGCTTCCTCGCGGGCTTTGCGAGCACTTAAACTCGTTGATACGCAAGTTTTGGTGGGGGAGCAAGGAAGGAAAAGAAAGGCAAGCTGGGTCTCTTGGAACACCATGACCAGACCAAAGGCTTGCGGAGGACTGGCTTTTCGCGATATCGAGCTCTTCAACCTAGCCTTACTTGCCAGGCAAGCTTGGAGAATTTTGACAGACCCTGTGTCACTCAGTGCACAGATCCTACGTGCCAAATATTTCCCCCCCGAGTGACTTTCTGCATGCTGAACTTGGACCAGCACCCTCGCAAGTGTGGCGAGCTATCCTCGAGGGGCGGGACACTATGAAACATGGCCTTGTTCGCCGCATTGGTGATGGCCAAACGACACAAGTTTGGCAACACAATTGGCTCCCTCGACCTCATAACATGCGACCGATCACAAGCAGAATCCCAAACCCTTCACATCTTGTGGGGGAGTTGATCTTACCGGATGCTAGCTGGGATCGTACTACTATCCAGGAAGTGTTCCTACCAGTTGATGCTACGACCATCCTCTCCATACGGCTGTGTACCAGACATATAGAGGACTTTTGGTCATGGACACACGAGAAGAATGGGATCTTCTCGGTTCGCTCGGCATACAGAATGTTGGTCAGTACGAAATATACGTGGGAAGCATGGTTGGAAGGAAGAGCAGACACATCCAACTCGGAAGCTGAGCAGAAACAATGGACAAAGCTTTGGAAGATTGTTGTCCCCTCTAAGGTCAAAATCTTCCTATGGCGTCTGGTGCAGCAGTCCATCCCTACAGCCAATCTTCTCCATCAACGAAATATGTCAACGGTGGACTCTTGTGGTATCTGTGGAGCTGCTGATTCATGGCAGCACTCATTGCTCCATTGCAATGCGGCCATGTCCGTTTGGGTGCTTCAACCTATGGAGACATTCCAAGTCCTGGAGGAGACCACGGAACCAGATGCTAAAAGATGGATCTTCGCTCTGATTGAGGCTCTCCCAGCCCATGTTTTTACTCAAGTTTTGGTCACACTCTGGGCCATCTGGTATGCGAGACGGCAGGCACTCCATGAAAACATATTTCAAAGTCCAATGGCCACACACATGTTTGTGACCAAGTACCTCAGAGAGCTGGAAGATTGTAAACCGATGGAGATGACCCGCCCGGTTGCTGTTCCCAGAAGTCGGGCTAGATGGATTCGACCTCCTCAGGGTTTTGCAAAGATAAGAGTTGATGGTGCAGTCAACAGAGCTAACAACGAGGGATCCTATAGCGTTGTATGCAGGGACGAGGGCGGTGTGTACATGGGTTCTTCGGTGACCAGGAGTGTTGGAATTACCGATCCAACTACTTTAGAGACTCTGGCATGTCGTGAAGCATTGGCTCTGGCTTTGGACCTGTCACTAACCCATGTGGAGATTGCTCCAGATTGCAAAAACGCTGTTCAAGACATAACGGGAGGAATGAATGTGAGTATTGTGAAGGAGATTAGACAGACCACCACTCTTTTTCGGAGTTGTGCCTTCATCTTTGAAGGTAGAGTATCATATCAAGAGGCTCATAGCCTTACTAAACACGCTTTTGGTCTGGACCCGGGGCGCCATGTGTGGCTCTTAAACCCTGCATACGAGAATTGTATCCCTACGAACATCACTGATCAATAAAGCGAGTGTTTTTAGACTAAAAAATGTTTTTTTTCTCCCCCTCGCAGTGTACCGCCGGGTCGTCTTCATCCTGGAGACGAACTCCTGCACGGGTACGAGTTCTTCACTGTCCCGACCCAAATCTTCGATGGATTTGATCCGTTTTGACCTCTCTCCCATGCCCGACCCTCTATATATTCTTCCCAACCTCCTCGTCCGATTTTCGCAAAAACGGAGTCCTCCCGTGCCCTAGAACACCGTCCCGATCTCGCCGGAGTCCGCCGCCCGAAGCTCCTGTCGCCGGTCTGTTTCGCCGCCGTCAGAGGGTCTCTGCACCTCTCCTCCCCTCTGTCCTCTTCCCCTTGGTCTCCTCTCCGTCCCTTACCTTATAAAGCACGCAGGGGAGCACCAGGACGACGCCTGCAACCCCGACCCGAAGATCACCGCCGCCACCAACAACGGACGCCCCGCTTCGACCTGCTTCAACCCAACGTCCCCGACGATCACCAGGACCACCTCGACCCCCTCGTCGATCGGTACCTCTCTGCCCCCTTCACTGACTCCAAGGGCCACCGGAACGGCCTACGGCAACAACCTCGAGCCGCTCGCGCCGTCATCTTCCTCAAGTCCGGTGACCACCTTGCTCTGTTCTCCGGTGAGTCAACACGCACCGTCCGATCTCTCACCGAGGGCCAAGATTAGATCTATTTTTTTATTAAAGCCGAACCGTTTTCCTCTAAATAGCAACCGTTCTTTGCTTTAGACTAGCAGCAAACACCCTACGACCACTCACACCTTGCTATGTGGCACATCCACAGCCGCAGCAGTTCTTCGAAGAAATCTATTTTGACACAATTTATTTTGGCAGATTCCATATCAAATGTTCATTTAGGTATATGTTGAGATCCGAATGTCAAAATTCACCGATTCTTTTTCCTGTGTACTCGTAGTGACCAGGAGAATATTCTAGAACCAAAATTTTACATTTGTGAACTATTAAAATTTGAATTTGTTTAAATTTGAATTCAAACTTCCGGAGGCCATATCTTTTAAACCGTTGATCCAAATTAGCATGTACATAATCTATTCCTGCTGATATGTTCTGTTATCTAAGTTTTATTCGAATTCTTTGTTGTTGACTTTATTGTGGTGTTATGTGAGTACGGTTTATTTATCGGTGCCTTCGTTAATCGTATAGATTGTTAAGAGTGTGAAGCGGATTGGAATTAATTGTTAGAGTACTTCAACAACGTTCAAGGCAAGTTTGCACTTTGATTTTGCTTATCCTATATTCTGCTATGCAAGTGTGGTTTTATGCTATGATATATGTTTGGTCTGATATGTGTATCCGGAGTTGTCATGTTCGGTATTGATTGTGTTATGTGAGGGTGTGATCAACTTGCTATGGTAGACGTGGGCATGTGTCGAGTGGTTCATGAAAGTGGTGAGTCTTTATAGCTGTAGGCTCGGTACTTTTTCTCAGGTGAATGCGCCAATGGTTGAGCGTTCTATTGTCCCTAGAGAATGCGCCATGGCTGAGCGCACTTGAGTTGTCGGAGATTTTTCTCACGTGAATGCGTCACTGGCTGAGCGCTCTGTTGTCCCTAGAGAATGCGCCATGACTGAGCGCACTTGAGTTGTAGGGGCTTTTTCTCACGTGAATGTGTCACTGGCTGAGCACTCTATTGTCCCTAGAGAATGCGCCAGGACTGAGCACACTTGAGACATCTTGAAGATCTTTATCGTCTGTGTTGTTTGCACCTTGTCTATGTCGTGGAGGTAGGTGAAGGTAGTTTTACGCGAAATCAAACTTGAGTGTTTTGTTTGTCATACTTTGCTTGTGGATGTAGGTTAGCTTTTATCATTATGTGTAATTTGCCAATACATTCAATGTATTGACCCTTTGTGGCTGCAACTTATCATGTTGCAGAATTTTCAGATGATCAGTGAGATACAGTAGGGTCGCGAGTCTTCACTCAACATTTTTCGCCAGTGGGCATTGATGGGATTCCTCGTTTGCTTATCCTACATTTCCACTGTTATTATTGAATAAGTTAGCCATGTGTTATTCAGTTTGTAATACTTTATGAATTCTGGATCATACGTTATAGTAAATGATGCACTTGTTATTTGATATTCATATGTACTGTGTGTGCTAGCGAGTCGATCCAGGTACTAGCACAGTGAGCACAGAGACATCGAACCTTCTCAGATACGGGTCGTTACATCATCGGTTTTGATGCAACAAAGAGCCTCCTCCTTATGTGGTGACTGAACCTGTAGCCTTTCTAGTTTGTAATGGAAGCAGGGTGCATGGTTCTATATGTTATTGTCCATATATTACTCCGTAGGTGAGCTCATGGAAGGGTGGTAGAGGGTGGCAGAGTATACTTCAAACATAAATCGCCCGGAACTCAACTTTACAAGCCGTATATTGCCTCCGAAATGTTGTCTTAGCCGGCGAGTGGGTTATGGGCGCATGCAACTTTTTGTTGTGCTCGTTTTGGCGTTTCATGGAGCTCCAGTGGAGGTTTTATGGCAAAACTGTGGCTGTTTTGTGGATACAACATCGCGGGGACAGATTGTGAATACAACTTCTACACTACATATGCATTGGTATCAATGAAATGGGTAGTATCTGAGGACTGAACTGCAGAATGCCAGAATAAGAGAGGGATAGCTAGTCCTATCAAAGACTATGCTTCTAGCAGTCTCCATCTTGAAGCATGTAGAAGAGAGTAGCAAGAGCAGCATCAAGGAACATCGCATAGCATAATCCTACCCGACGATCCTTCCCTCATAGCCCTGTGAGAGAGCGATCAACGGGTTGTATCTGGCTCTTGAAAGGGTGTGTATTATTAAGTATTCGTTCTGCTGTGATAAGGTCAGAATACAACTCCGGCTCCTCCTTTTACCGAGGGACATGGCTATTCAAATAGATAAACTTCCCAGCAGGGGTGCACCACATTACCCAACACGCTCGATCCCTCTGGCCGGGCACACTTTCCTGGGTCATACCCGGCCTCCGAAGATCAATACTGAAGGAAATATGCCCTACATGCAATAATAAAGTTTTTATTTATATTTCCTTATGTCATGATAAATGTTTATTATTCATGCTAGAATTGTATTAACCGGAAACTTAGTACATGTGTGAATACATAGACAAACAGAGTATCCCTAGTATGCCTCTACTTGACTAGCTCGTTAATCAAATATGGTTAAGTTTCCTGACCATAGACATGTGTTGTCATTTGATGAATGGGATCACATCATTAGAGAATGATGTGATGGACAAGACCCATCTGTTAGCTTAGCATAATGATCGTTTAGTTTTATTGCTATTGCTTTCTTCATGACTTATACTTGTTCCTCTGACTATGAGATTATGAAACTACCGAATACCGAAGGAACACCTTGTGTTCTATCAAACGTCACAACGTAACCGGGTGATTATAAAGATGCTCTACAGGTGTCTCCGATGGTGTTTGTTAAGTTGGCATAAATCGAGATTAGGATTTGTCACTCCGTGTATCGGAGAGGTATCTCTGGGCCCTCTCGGTAATGCACATCACTATGAGCCTTGCAAGCAATGTGACTAATGAGTTAGTTACGGGATAATGCATTACACAATGAGTAAAGAGACTTGCTGGTAACAAGATTGAACTAGGTATGATGATACCGACGATCGAATCTCGGGCAAGTAACATACCGATGACAAAGGGAACAACGTATGTTGTTATGAGGTTTGACCGATAAAGATCTTCGTAGAATATGTAGGGGCCAATATGAGCATCCAGGTTACGCTATTGGTTATTGACCGGAGATGTGTCTCGGTCATGTCTACATAGTTCTCGAACCCGTAGGGTCCGCACGCTTAACGTTCGATGATGATTTGTATTATGAGTTATGTGCTTTGATGACCGAAGTTTGTTCGGAGTCCCGGATGAGATCACGGACATGAAGAGGAATCTCGGAATTGTCGAGAGGTAAATATCGATATATTGGAAGGACATATTCAGACACCGGAATGGTTCCGAAGTGTTTCAGGTATTTTCTGGAGTACCGGGAGGTTACCGGAACCCCCCGAGGAAGTAATGGGCCTTAATGGGCTTTAGTGGAAAGGAGAGAAGGGCCGCAAGGGGTGGTCGTGCGCCCCCCAAGGGCTGGTACGAATTGGACTAGGAGGGGGCGGCCCCCCCTCCTTCCCTCTCCCCTTTTACTCCTTTCCTCCTTGTCCTAGTTGGTATAGGAAATGGCGGGGGCGGGGGGCGAATCCTACTTGGACCGGGAGTCCAAGTAGGACTCCCCCCTTGGTGCGCCCCCCTTGGGCCGACCTCCTCTTCCCCCTCCTTTATATACGTGGGAGGGGGCACCCCAAAGGCACACCAAGTCTTCTCTTAGCCGTGTACGGTGCCCCCCACCACAGTTACACACCTCGGTCATATCGTCGTAGTGCTTAGCCGAAGCCCTACGATGGTAACTTCATCATCACCGTCGCCACGCTGTCGTGCTGACGGAACTCTCCCTCGTCCTCAACTGGATCAAGAGCTCGAGGGACGTCATCGTGCTGAACGTGTGCTGAACACGGAGGTGCCGTACATTCGGTACTTGGATCGGTTGAATCACGAAGACGTTCGACTACATCAACCGCGTTACTAAACGCTTCCGCTTTCGGTCTAAGAGGGTATGTGGACACACTCTTCCCGCTCATTGCTATGCATCTCCTAGATAGATCTTGCGTGATCGCAGGTAAATTTTTTGAAATACTGCGTTCCCAACAGTGGCATCCGAGCCAGGTCCATGCGTAGATGTTATATGCATGAGTAGAACACAATGAGTTGTGGGCGATAATAGTCATACTGCTTACTAGCAACGTCTTACTTTGATTCGGCGGTATTGTTGGATGAAGCGGCCCATACCGACATTACATGACCGCGTTCATGAGACTGGTTCTACCGACGTGCTTCGCACACAGGTGGCTGGCGGGTGTTTGTTTCTCCAACTTTAGTTGAATCGAGTTTGACTACGCCCGGTCCTTATTGAAGGTTAAAACAGCACACTTGACGAAAAATCGTTGTGGTTTTGATGCGTAGGTAAGAACGGTTCTTGCTAGAAGCTCGTAGCAGCCACGTAAAACTTGCAACAACAAAGTAGAGGCCGTCTAAATTGTTTTTGCAGGGCATGTTGTGATGTGAAATGGTCAAGATGTGATAAGATATAAGTTGTTGTATGAGATGATCATGTTTTATAGAAGTTATCGACAACTGGCAGGAACCTTATAGTTGTCGCTTTACTGTATGAAATGCAATCGCCATGTAATTGCTTTACTTTATCTCTAAGCGGTAGCGATAGTCGTAGAAGCAATAGTTGGCGAGACGACAATGATGCTACAATGGAGATCAAGGTGTCAAGCCGGTGACGATGGTGATCATGACGGTGCTTTGGAGATGGAGATCAAAGGCACAAGATGATGATGGCCATATCATATCACTTATTTTGGTTGCATGTGATGTTTATCCTTTATGCATCTTATTTTGCTTAGTACGGTGGTAGCATTATAAGATGATCCCTCACTAAATTTCAATGTACAAGTGTTCTCCCTGAGTATGCACCGTTGCTACAGTTCGTCGTGCCGAGACACCACGTGATGATCGGGTGTGATAAGCTCTACGTTCACATACAACGAGTGCGAGCCAATTTTGCACATGCACAATACTCGGGTTAAACTTGACGAGCCTAGCATATGCAGATATGGCCTCGGAACACTGAGACTGAAAGGTCGAACGTGAATCATATAGTAGATATGATCAACATAGAGATGTTCACCATTGAAAACTACTCCATCTCACGTGATGATCGAACATGGTTTAGTTGATATGGATCACGTGATCATTTAGATGACTAGAGAGATGTCTATCTAAGTGGGAGTTCTTAAGTAAAATGATTAATTGAACTTAATTTATCATGAACTTAGTCCTGATAGTATTTGCAAATTATGTTGTAGATCAATAGCTCGCGTTATAGCTCCCCGTTTATTTTTTATATGTTCCTAGAGAAAAATAAGTTAAAAGATGATAGTAGCAATGATGCATACTGGATTCGTGATCTGAGGATTATCCTCATTGCTGCACAGAAGAATTATGTCCTTGATGCACAGCTAGGTGACGGACCTTTTGGAGGAGCAGATGCAGATGTTATGAATGTTTGCCAAGCTCGGTATGATGACTACTTGATAGTTTAGTGCACCATGCTTTACGGCTTAGAACCGGGACTTCAAAAACGTTTTGAACACCACGGAGCATATAAGATGTTCCAAGAGCTGAAATAGGTATTTCAGACTCATGCCCAAGTCGAGAGGTATGAGACCTCTGACAAGTACTTTGCCTACAAGATGGAGGAGAATATCCCAACCAGTCAGCATGTACTCAGAATGTCTGAGTACTACAATCGCTTGAATCAAGTGGGAGTTAATCTTCCAGATAAAATAGTGATTGACAGAGTTCTCTAGTCACTATCACCAAGTTACTGGAACTTCGTGATGAAATATAATATGCAAGGGATGACGAAAACAATTCCCGAGCTCTTCGCGATGCTAAAAGCGGCGAAGGTAGAAATCAAGAAAGAACATCAAATGTTGATGGTTAACAAGACCACTATTTTCAAGAAAAGGGGCAAAGGAAAAGAAAGGGAACTTCAAAGAATGGCAAGCAAGTTGCCACTCCCGTGAAGAAGCCCAAAGCTAGACCTGAGCCTGAAACTGAGTACTTCTACTGCAAAGGGAATGGTCACTGGAAGTGGAACTACCCCAAATACTTGGCGGATAAGAAGGATGGCAAAGTGAACAAAAGTATATTTCATATACATGTTATTGATGTGTACTTTACTAGTGTTCATAGTAACCCCAGGGTATTTGATACCGGTTCAGTTGCTAAGATTAGTAAATCGAAACAGGAGTTGCAAAATGAATAGAGACTAGTTAAGGGCAAAGTGACGATGTTTGTTGGAAATGATTCCAAGGTTGATAAGATCACCATTGCACACTCCTTTTACCTTCAGGATTAGTGTTGAACCTAAAATAAATGTTATTTGGTGTTTGCGTTAAGCATGAATATGATTGGATCATGTTTATTGCAAAACGGTTATTCATTTAAGTCAAAGAATAATTGTTGTTATGTTTACATGAATAAAACCTTCTATGGTCATACTCTTAATATAAATGGTTTATTGAATCTCGATCATAGTGATACACATATTTATAATATTGAAGCCAAAAGATGCAACGTTAATAATGATAGTGCAACTTATTTGTGGCACCGCCGTTTAGGTCATATTGGTGTAAAGCGCATGAAGAAACTCCATGCTGACAAGCTTTTGGAATCACTTGATGCTTGCGAACCATGCCTCATGAGCAAGATGAATAAAACTCCGTTCTTCGGAACAATGGAGCGAGCCACTGACTTATCGGAAATAATACATACTGATGTATACGGTCCGATGAGTGTTGAGGCTCGCGGCAGGTATCATTATTTTTTGACCTTCACAGATGATTTGAGAAGATATGAGTATATCTAATTAATGAAACGTAAGTCTGAAACATTTGAAAAATTCAAAGAATTTCAGAGTGAAGTGGAAAATCATCGTAATAAGAAAATAAAGTTTCTACGATCTGATCGCGGAGGCGAATATTTGAGTTACGAGTTTGGTCTTCATTTGAAACAATGTGGAATAGTTTCGCAACTCACGCCACCTACAACACCACAGTGTAATGGTGTGTCTGAACGTCGTAGCCGTACTTTATTACATATGATGCGATCTATGATGTGTCTTACCGATTTACCGCTTTCGATTTGGGGGTTATGCATTAGAGACAACTGCATTCACGTTAAATAGGGCACCATCTAAATCCGCTGAGACGACACCGTATGAACTATGGTTTGGCAAGAAACCAAAGCTGTCGTTTTATGTTTGGGGTTGCGATGCTTATGTGAAAAAGTTTCAAACTGATAAGCTCGAACCCAAATCGGAGAAGTGCGTCTTCATAGGATACCCAAAAGAAATTGTTGGGTACACCTTCTATCACGGATCCGACGGCAAGATATTTGTTGCTAAGAACGGATCCTTTCTAGAGAAGGAGTTTCTCTCAAAAGAAGTGAGTGGGAGGAAAGTAGAACTTGATGAGGTAATTGTACCTTCTCCCGAATTGGAAAGTAGTTCATCACATATATCAGTTCCAGTGATTCCTACACCAATTAGTGAGGAAGCTAATGATGATGATCATGAAACTTCAGATCAAGTTACTACCGAACCTCGTAGGTTAACATGAGTACGGTCCGCACCAGAGTGGTATGTTAATCCTGTTCTGGAAGTCATGTTACTAGACCATGACGAACCTACGAACTATGAGAAAGCGATGATGAACCCAGATTCCGCGAAATGGCTTGAGGCCATGAAATCTGAGATGGGATCCATGTATGAGAACAAAGTATGGACTTTGGTTGACTTGCCCGATGATCGGTGAGCCATTAAGAATAAATGGATCTTCAAGAGGAAGACGGACGCTGATAGTAGTGTTATTATCTACAAAGCTCGAATTGTCGCAAAAGGTTTTCGACAAGTTCAAGGTGTTGACTACGATGAGATTTTCTCACTCATATCGATGCTTAAAGTCTGTCCGAATCATGTTAGCAATTGCCACATTTTTATGAAATCTGGCAAACGGATGTCAAAACTGCATTCCTTAATGAATTTCTTAAATAAGAGTTGTATATGATGCAACACGAAGGTTTTTGTCAATCCTAAAAGTGCTGACAAAATGTGCAAGCTCCAGCGATCCATCTATGGACTGATGCAAGCATCTCGGAGTTGGAATGTATGCTTTCATGAGTTGATCAAAGCACATAATTTTGTATAGACATGCCGTGAAGCCTGTATTTACAAGAAAGTGGGTGAGAGCACTATAGCTTTTCTGATAAGTATATGTGAATGACATATTGTTGATCGGAAATGATGTAGAATTTTCTGGAAAGCATAAAGGAGTGTTTGAAAGGAGTTTTTTCAAAGAAAGACCTCGGTGAAGCTGCTTACATATTGAGCATCATGATCTATAGAGATAGATCAAGACGCTTGATAAGTTTTTTTTTTCAATGATTACATACCTTGACAAGAAAGTAGTTCAAAATGGAATAGCCAAAGAAGTTCTTGCCTGTGTTGCAAGGTGTGAAGTTGAGTAAAGACTCAAAACCTGACTACGGCAGAAAATAGAAAGGGAATGAAAAGTCATTCCCTATGCCTCGGTCACTGGTTCTATAAAGTATGCTATGCTGTGTACCAGACCTATTATGTACCTCACCATGAGTTTGGCAAGAGGGTACAATAGTGATACAGGAGTGCATCACTCGACAGCGGTCAAAATTATCCTTAGTGAACTAAGGAAATATTTCTCAGTTATGGAGGTGATAAAGAGTTCATAGTAAAGAGTTACGTCGCTTCAAGCTTTAACACTGATCTGGATGACTCTGAGTCTCAATTTGGATACATATTAAAAGTGGGAGCAATTAGCTAGAGTAGCTCCATGCAGAGTATTGTAGACATAGAAATTTGCAAAATACATACGGATCTGAATGTGGCAGACCCGTTGACAAAACTTCTCCCACAAGAAAAACATGATCACACCTTAGTACTCTTTGGGTGTTAATCACATGGCGATGTGAACTATATTATTGACTCTAGTAAATCGTTTGGGTATTGGTCACATGGTGATGTGAACTATTGGTGTTAAATCACATGGCGACGTGAACTAGATTATTGACTCTAGTGCAAGTGGGATACTGAAGGAAATATGCCCTAGAGGCAATAATAAAGTTGTTATTTATATGTCCTTATATCATGATAAATGTTTATTATTCATGCTAGAATTGTATTAACCGGAAACTTAGTACATGTGTGAATACATAGACAAACAGCGTGTCCCTAGTTTGCCTCTACTTGACTAGCTTGTTAACCAAAGATGGTTAAGTTTCTTGACCATAGACATGTGTTGTCATTTGATGAACAGGATCACATCATTAGATAATGATGTGATTGACAAGACCCATCCGTTAGCTTAGCATAATGATCATTTAGTTTTACGGCGCCTCCACGTTCAACACACGTACAGCCCGGGGACGTCTCCTCCTTCTTGATCCAGCAAGGGGAGAGGAGAAGTTGAGGGAGAACTCCAGCAGCACGACGGCGTGGTGGTGATGGAGCCCGTGGTTCTCCGGCAGAGCTTCGCTAAGCTCTATGGAGGAGGATGACGAGTTGGAGGAGGAGAGGGCTGCGCCAGGGAAGGGGTTGCGGCTCCCATGTGCCTCCCCACTATATATAGGGGTGGAGGGGGATGGTTTCTTGCCCTTCAAGTCCATTGGGGCGTTGGCAAAGCTGGGGGAAAGAAATGCCATCATTTCCCTTCCCCACCGGTTGTTATCCCCCCTTTTAGGGATCTTGATCTTATCCCTTCGGGATATGATCTTGTTCCTTCTAAGGGGGGATCTTGGTGCGCCTTGACCAGGGGTGTGGGGCCTTGCCCCCACTACCCACGTTCATGTGGGTCCCCCGATGCAGGTGGGCCCCACTTCGGAACCTTCTAGAACCTTCCTGGCACAATACCGAAAAATCCCGAACATTTTCCGGTGGCCAAAATAGGACTTCCCATATATAAATCTTTACCTCCGGACCATTCTGGAACTCCTTGTGATGTCCGGGATCTCATCCGGGAGTCCAAACAACCTTCGGTAACTACATACTATTTCCCATAACAAACTCTAGCGTCACCGAACCTTAAGTGTGTAGACCCTACGGGTTCGGGAACCATGCAGACATGACCGAGACGTTCTCCGGCCAATAACCAACAGCGGGATCTGGATACCCATGTTGGCTCCCACATATTCCACGATGATCTCATCGGATGAACCACGATGTCAGGGATTCAATCAATCCCGTATACAATTCCCTTTGTCCACCGGTATGTTACTTGCCCGAGATTCGATCGTCGGTATCACAATACCTTGTTCAATCTCGTTACCGGCAAGTCTCTTTACTCGTTCCGTAACGCATGATCCCGTGACTAACTCCTTAGTCACATTGAGCTCATTATGATGACGCATTACCGAGTGGGCCCAGAGATACCTCTACATCACGGAGTGACAAATCCCAGCCTCGATTCATGCCAACCCAATGCAGACACTTTCGTGAGATACCGTAGTGCACCTTTATAGCCACCCAGTTACGTTGTGACGTTTGGTACACCCAAAGCATTCCTACGGTATCCGGGAGTTGCAGAATCTCATGGTCTAAGGAAACGATACTTGCATTAAAAAAGCTCTAGCAAAACGAACTACACGATCTTGTGCTATGCTTAGGATTGGGTCTTGTCCATCACATCATTCTCCTAATGATGAGATCCCGTTATCAACGACATCCAATGTGCATGGTCAGGAAACCATAACCATCTATTGATCAACGAGCTAGTCAACTAGAGGCTCACTAGGAACATGTTGTGGTCTATGTATTCACACGTGTATTACGATTTACAGTTAATACAATTATAGCATGAACAATAGACAATTATCATGAACAAGGAAATATAATAATAACCAATTTATTATTGCCTGTAGGGCATATTTCCAGCAGTGACTTAGAGTCATCTGGATCGGTGTCAAATCTTGCATCGACGTAACCGTTTAGGACGAGCTCTTTGTCACCTCCATAAACGAGAAGCATACCCTTAGTCCTTTTCAGGTATTTCAGGATGTTCTTGACAGCTGTCCAGTGATCCACTCCTGGATTACTTTGGTACCTCCCTGCTAAACTAATAGCAAGGCACACATCGTGTCCGTATACAAGATTGCATACATGATAGAACCTATGGCTGAGGCATAGGGAATAACTTTCATTTTCTCTCTATCTTCTGCGGTGGTCGGGCATTGAGTCTGACTCAACTTCACACCTTGTAACACAGGCAAGAATCCTTTCTTTTGACTGATCCATTTTGAACTTCTTCAAAACTTTATCAAGGTATGTGCTTTGTGAAAGTCCAATTAAGCGTCTTGATCTATCTCTATAGATCTTGATGCCCAATATATAAGCAGCTTCACCGAGGTCTTTCATTGAAAAATTCTTATTCAGTATCATTTTATGCCATTCAAAAATTCAGTATCATTTCTGATCAACAATATGTCATCCACATATAATATCAGATATGCTATAGAGCTCCCACTCACTTTCTTGTAAATACAGGCTTCTCCAAAATCTGTATAAAACTATATGCTTTGATCACATTGTCAAAGCATATATTCCAACTCCGAGAGGCTTGCACCAGTCCATAAATGGATCGCTGGAGCTTGCACACTTTGTTAGCACCTTTTGGATCGACAAAACCTTCTGGTTGCATCATATACAACTCTTCTATAAGATATCCATTAAGGAATGCAGTTTTGACACCCATTTGCCAAATTTCATAATCATAAAATGCGGCAATTGCTAACATGATTCGGACAGACTTAAGCATCGCTATGGGTGAGAAGGTCTCATCGTAGTTAACTCCTTGAACTAGTCGAAAACCTTTCGCAACTAGTCGAGCTTTGTAGATAGTAACATTACCATCAGTGTTAGTCTTCTTCTTGAAGATCCATTTATTCTCAATTGCTTGCCGATCATCGGGCAAGTCAACCAAAGTCCATACTTTGTTCTCATACATGGATCCCATCTCAGATTTCATGGCCTCAAACCATTTCGCGGAATCTGGGCTCATCATCGCTTCTTCATAGTTCGTAGGTTCGTCATGGTAAAGTAACATGACTTCCAGAACAGGATTACCATACCACTCTGGTGGGGATCTTACTCTGGTTGACCTACGAGGTTCAGTAGTAACTTGATCAGAAGTTTCATGATCATCATCATTAGCTTCCACACTAATTGGTGTAGGAATCACTAGAACTGATTTCTGTGATGAACTACTTTTCAATAAGGGAGAAGGTACAATAACCTCATCAAGTTCTACTTTCCTCCCACTCACTTCTTTCGAGAGAAACTCCTTCTCTAGACAGGATCCATTTTTAGCAACGGATATCTTGCCTTCAGATCTGTGATAGAAGGTGTACCCAACAGTCTCCTTTGGGTATCCTATGAAGACACATTTCTCCGATTTGGGTTCGAGCTTATCAGGTTGAAGTTTTTTTCACATAACCATCGCAGCCCCAAACTTTAAGAAATGACAACTTGGGTTTCTTGCCAAAACCACAGTTCATATGGTGTCGTCTCAACGTATTTCGATGGTGCCCTATTTAACGTGAATGCAGTCGTCTCTAAAGCATAACCCCAAATCAATAGTGGTAAATCAGTAAGAGACATCATAGATCGCACCATATCTAATAAAGTGCTGTTACGACGTTCCGACACACCATTACGATGTGGTGTTCCAGGTGACGTGAGTTGCGAAACTATTCCACATTTTTTCAAATGAAGGTCAAACTCATAACTCAAATATTCACCTCCACGATCAGATCGTAGAAACTTTATTTTCTTGTTACGATGATTTTCCACTTCACTCTGAAATTATTTGAACTTTTCAAATGTTTCACACTTATGTTTCATTAAGTAGATATACCCTTATCTGCTCAAATCATCTGTGAAGGTCAGAAAATAACGATACCCGCCGCGAGCATCAACACTCATCGGACCGCATACATCAGTATGTATTATTTCCAATAATTCTGTTGCTCGCTCCATTGTTCCAGAGAACGGAGTCTTAGTCATATCTTGCCCATGAGGCATGGTTCGCAAGCATCAAGTGATTCCAAAACTCCATCGGGATAGAGTTTCTTCATGCGCTTTACACCAATATGACCTAAACGGCAGTGCCACAAATAAGTTGCACTATCATTATTAAATTTGTATCTTTTGGCTTCAATACTATGAATATGTATATCACTACTATCGAGATTCAATAAAAATAGACCACTCATCAAGGGTGCATGACCATAAAAGATATTACTCATATAAATATAACAACCATTATTCACTAATTTAAATGAATAACTGTCTCGCATCAAACAAGATCCAGATATAATGTCATGCTTAACGCTGGCACCAAATAACAATTATTCAGGTCTAAAACTAATCCCGAAGGTAGATGTACAGGTAGCGTGCCGACGGCGATCACATCGACTTTGGAACCATTTCCCACGCGCATCGTCACCTCGTCCTTAGCCAATCTTCGTTTAATCCGTATGTCGGTGGGAAACGACACCTATGGGATCAAAAGAAATCCCTACTACGGTTGCGGGGCGCGGGGTTGTGAGAAGAGCAGGATTTGTAATTGACACGGGGATCGTTTACCCAGGTTCGGGCCGCGAGGATGCGTAAAACCCTAGTCCTGCTTGGTGGATGCATTGAGTGTTCTTGTGCTCTCGAACTAGCTATGGGTGCTATGAGGTTCGAAAGAGCCGAATCCTTTTCCTGTATGCCATGTGCCTCCTTTTATAGGCGAAAGGGGCTGCCGCAGTGGCTAAGGTGTCCTTCACTTTATTAGGGACGGGAGCGAGGCCCGTCCCGTCCGTCGCCGCTCCTCCTCGCTTCGACACGCACCCTGATCAGCGATGCATGCAGTGCCATGTAGGCAGGCAAGCAGCTGAGGTGGCGCGGGGGTGGAGCGTCCACGAAGATCTGCATGCCACCACGCAGGTGCATGCTGAGTTGCCCTGGAAGCTACGTGTTGCCACGCAGGTGCCTGTCCAGCTGGTTGGGCCGTCAGCTGCATGCAAATGGCGGCGGGGAGTTGGTTGGTGCAGGCCTGGCAGTGGCCCTGCTGTCGCCTCTGGCAAAGGTCTTGTCGGGTGGCCCGGCAAGGGTCTTTCGCGCTGGCGTCCCCGGCAAGGACCTTGTCGGGGGTCTTGTGGATTTCTTCGGTAAGGATCTTGGCAGGGAGTGTTGCCTTCCAATCCTCATATGATCTTGAGCATTCTATGTCTTCACAAAGATCTGCATGCCACCATGGAGGTGTCTCCCGAGCCCTGGTCCAACGTGGTTGTTGGAGTTGGACGCTGTGGGTTCAAGGGTGGCTCGCTCTACCGGTGTGGGTGAGCTGCCCCGGCAAAGGGGCTTGCCGGGTCTGCGGAGGCTGCCCCTGGCAAGGGTCTTGCCGGGGCAACCCGCTTCGCTCGTCTGCACTTTGTGGCCTTGGTCCTTGATGTTGCCTTGTTCGTCTCGAGGCTTCGGCTTCTCTCCGCCTTCCCTCTCTTGCCCTGCTATGCATGGCCGCGGCGCGTGGCTCTGACTGCTCGTGCACAGGTAAAGGGGTCAAAAGGAGAACCCCTACGTTTGTACACCGCAAGAGCCCCCGGGCCTGGGCCATACATAAGCGCGACACATTGTTAGGCCAGGCCCAGAACGGTGCCCGGGCAGGCGGGGCGGATTTTACCGCGGTAACTGTTCCGTCTGCTGCGCTTCCCAATGACCCACGTTGAATGCGCGACATGGGAGTCGTGCGCGCGCGCATGATGGAAGCATGCTGGCGTCATCCTATGATGGACAGTAAAGAGGCGGCTTGCGTGTCTCTTCGAGATCGCAGGGCCGCTGCTCATTTACTACCCGCGCTCAAGAACCGTCGCTCCACGCGTCCCACTGCGCCCATCCCTTGTGCCACGTTCGCTGCATGCACGATGCGGAGCGAATGAGAGGCGCGCGGGATGTGGGAAGTCGTGCGCGTGCGTGGGTCAATTCCCATGCGCCTTCAGTGGAGCGGGGAGGGCAGTCGATGACCCCGCTTGCTGTCACTTCAACGGGCCGGATTGGCCGAGAGGGGGCGGCCGAGCCTAGCCCCCGCCCTTTGTAAAGGGGGAGCGGGAGGAACGGCGCCTCTCAATCCTTCGCCATCGGCCTCTCCCCATTCTTGCTTCCTCCTTTCTTCTGTCATGGCGAGGTGGCACAGTGACGCTTCATCAGTGGCGGCGAGGGTCTCGGCTCGACAATGCATCGCCCCTCCCCAAGAGCTTGTAGCGGCGGAGCCGGCCGCTAGAGGGAGGGGGTGAGGTCGAGACCGGCGTCGCGCTCGAGGGAGAGGAGGACGGGGCGGCAGATCAGCCTCACCTCCGCCAGTGGCCCCTCCTCTGATGGAGGGCCACGTCAGGGACAATCCTTGTGAATTCTTCAGCAGGCTGCACCAGCCGCCGCGCCGTCGTCTCCGTCTCCCAGCTCCATTTGCGCGGGAGATGGAGCTAGAACCATCGTAGGCGTTGCGGCTGCATATGAGGGGTTGTGGGAATAGCAGCACATGGGCCGACGTCGAGTTCCCCGTCCCTCACGTCATGTATCTCCGCCGAGGGTGGAAGACCTTTGCTCGCGTCCACAACTTGACGGTGGGGCTCGTTCTCTTCTTCAAATGAATGGAGAACGGCCTACTCTCCGTCAAGGTCTTTGGAGATCTTGGAACTCGCTTGAAGTGCTGCGTGGAGAGATCCTCCGACGACAGGAACACTTCCTCGAGCGGGAGTGATGAGGAGGACAGTGGGGCAGATGACAGGGACGAGTCCGAATAGGCGTCGGACGCCCCGTGCCCGGGCGGGTGCGACAGCAGCAGCATCTGCACCTGGCCGCTCCTCCGGCGGGACCCGTCGGGGGAGGGGCTAGCTCCTTGGACTTCTCGGGGCCACCTCCTTGGGCGGCTGGCGTAGGGAAGCCGGGGAAGGCGAAGAAGGCAGGTGGCGGGCCGTCAAGTCAGAGAACGCAGGCACCGACGCCTTCATCGATGGACCGCTGCCTCATCTTCCAGCTCTTTCCCCAGTGCCACCACCGCCAACCCTCTCCTAGGCGACCGCCGGCATGTTCTCTTGGTGTCTTCTGCTGCTCGTAACTTGCCTAGGCGCCCCTTTTGCCCTTCTGCTTTCTTGTTTCATTTCCTGAGGAGAGGGACAAGAAAGGGATTACGGGCATCTTATCTCTTTTTAGTCTTGTAAGCCTTCGGGCCTTTATTGACTTTAGAACTTGTAACCCCCTCGCTCATGTTTTTCATTCCGTACGAACTGTACCTGTACGGGATGTTTTTTAATGAAAAAGGGATGTTTGACGGGTTTTTTGTTCACGGGTGAAACCCACGACAAGGAACGAATCCTCGTTATTTAAGACCAACGTTTTCCGCCCGACAACAGGCCTTGCCGTCTCCCCACTTCGCTCGACCTTTCTCACGCCCTTGGCGGAGGTAGGGATGAGGTGGGCTTAGGCTCCTCGTTCCATTTCCTTGCTGCCGCGACTACGGCCAAATTCGGCCCCAGGAGATAGTCCTGGGGTACGAACAGAGGGGAGCACAGTAGCCAGGGGATAAAACGAGGTTTCACATACCCCAGTTCATAATGAAATGCATGATAGAGGATAGAGAACTTATCTGGATCTGCAGCCCCCGGCAACCTTGGCTTGGCACGGATGGATCCTTGTTCTTGCAGCCCCAGGCAACTTTGGCTTGCCGGGGCCCGGACGCCGGTCCGCCCCCTTCCTTCCAAAATAGCTCGGCAGGAATACTTATGTGCCCTGCGAAGCAAAGAAGACAGAGAAGAACAGAGAGACGCGCACTCGACCTCTAAGCTAGGGGTTAGTCGCTGCCAAGCACTATCTACCCTAACCAAGGGAGAGACTCAACCTAGCATGCATGCTATGACTTAGGGCGCCAGCGCTTCGTTTATTTATGCTCAGAGTCTGCGCCTGGCTTTGTACAAAGGGTTACATGCCTTGCCGGCAAGGCTTGTACACAAGGGTGGCTTGCCGGGAGGCCCAGCAGCTGCACCTTATGGGTAAAACTTGCGAAGATGCTCGATGTTCCAGGAATTGCTCACTAGAATGGCATCCTTGGTCTGCAGCCGGACTGCGCCGGGCCTGGTGACTCGTGTTACCCAATAAGGGCCTTCCCACTTTGGCGTCAACTTGTTGGAGCTCTTGCCCGACTGAATGTGCCAAAGAACAAGGTCGCCTTCCTCAAAGCTCCGGGCATGAACCTTGTGGCTATGGTAGCGGCGCAAGGCTTGCTGGTAGCGTGCTGCTCTCACAGCCGCCCGGAGACGATCTTCCTCAAGGAGTGTTGCGTCATCTTGCCGCAATCGCTCTTGCTCAAGCTCATCATAAGCGAGCACTCGAGGTGACCCGTAGATGAGTTCCGTGGGGAGAACTGCTTCTGCCCCGTAGACCAGGGCAAAGGGTGTCTAGCCGGTGGCTCGATTTTTCGTCGCTCTGATCGACCAAAGAACCGCCGGCAACTCATCAATCCAGTGCCTTCCACTCTTGCGCAACCTGTCAAAAGTCTTCGTTCTTAAGCCTCGCAGAACTTCAGCATTTGCTCTCTCCGCTTGGCCGTTGCTTCGTGGGTGTGCCACGGAAGCAAAACAGACCCTGCTGCCGAGGTCCTCAATGTATTGCTTGAAGGCATGGCTTGTGAACTGTCTGCCGTTGTCGGTGATGATCCTGTTGGGCACCCCAAAACGGCACACTAGTCCCTTGAAGAAGTTGATGGCTGATTGCGCCGTCACCTTCCTCAATGCTTCCACCTCTGGCTACTTTGTGAACTTGTCGATTGCGACATACAAGTACTCAAAGCCCCCGACAGCACGGGGGAAGGGGCCCAATATGTCGAGCCCCTAGACCGAGAAGGGCCAGGAGAGAGGGATAGTTTGAAGGGCTTGAGCTGGTTGATGAAGCTTCTTCGAATGGAACTGGCACGCTTCACACTTGGTTACTAGTGCCATCGCATCCTGGAGGGCGGTGGGCCAGAAGAAACCTTGCCGTAAAGCCTTGCCGGCAAAGGCCCTCGACCCTATGTGGGAGCCACATATGCCTCGATGTATCTCTGCCAACAGCTTTAGTCCTTCCTCCCGGGAGATGCACTTCAATTTCACCCCATTCGGTCTCTTTCTGTACAATACGTTATCAACAAATTGGTACAGAGCAGACCGGCGGGCTACTCTTTCTGCCTCTTCCTGCTCCTCAGGAAGCTCTCCTTTTTGGAGGAATCAGACGGTATGCCGCGCCCATGCCGGAGCCTGTGGCTCGACGACAAGGACCAAAGGCATCTCACGGGAGCGGCTGTCTCCACGGCAACGGCCTGAGGCCCTGCCGGAGTCAGCTGCCCTACGGTAGGATCGGCATCCACGGCAACATCTTCGCTAGCGGCTCTGGGGAGCTCGGTGGGGAAGTACTTGCCGGAGCCTAGCTTCCTTCTACTTTGTCCGGTTGACGGCTCGACGGATGGTTGAGTTAACTGAAGCACAATAGTACCTGGTTCCACAGGTGACTTGAGGACAGCGTGCTTCGACAGGTAGTCGGCGATGTTGTTCTCCGTCCGAGGGACATGCTCCGCTTGTATACCGTCAAAGCGCTCCTCCAGTTTCCTCACCTCATCTACGTAAGCTTCCATCAACGGGCTTTGATAATCTTTGTTGATCTGCCTGACGACGAGTTGTGAGTCGCCCCTGACGATGAGCTTTTCAACTCCAAGGTCTGCCACGATCCTGAGACCGGCAAGCAAACCCTCGTACTCGGCGGCGTTGTTGGTTGACATCTGCCGGGGAAGTGCATCTGGATGACATACTTGAGGTGCTCTCCGGTGGGTGCGACAAGCAGCACACCAGCACCGGCGCCTTGCAGTGAGAAAGCACCATCAAAGTACATGATCCAGTTGTGGCTCGTTTCCCTGCCGGGGAGAGTGGTCTCCTGCACCTCTTCGTCGGGCGTCGAGGTCCATTCTACAACAACTCCGCCAAGACTCTGCTCTGAATCGTCGAGGTACTTTCGAACTTCAAACTGAAACTTGACATCTCCAGGGCCCATTCCACGATTCTCCCTGTTGCATCTGGGTTATGCGGTATCTGTTGCAATGGGAGGCGGGTGACCACCGTGATCTCGTGCGCTTGGAAGTAATGTTGCAGCTTCCTCGAAGCCATAAGGAGGCCGAAGAGCAGCTTTTGCACACCTTAGTACCTCGACCTAGCCCCCCTGCAAGAGGGAGCTGATGAAGTAAACTGGGTGCTATACCATTTTCTTCTTCTGCGCCTCTTCACCCGGTTGCGTGGGCCCTGTCGCACTGGCGTCAGCCTCTGCTGGGGACTCAGTCTCGCCGGGATCGAGCCCTGCCGGAGAGGGTTGATACGTCTCCGTCGTATCTATAATTTTTTATTGTTCCATGCCAATATTATTCACTTTCATATCTTTTTGGCAACTTTTTATATTATTTTTGGGACTAACTTATTGATCCAGCGCCCAGTGCCAGTTCCTGTCTGTTGCATGTTTTATGTTTTGCCGAATATCCATATCAAACGGAGTCCAAAAGGGATAAAAATGGACGGAGCTTATTTTTGGAAAATATGGAAAATTCCGGAAGAAAAATCCACGCGAGACGGTGCCCGAGGTGGTCATGAGGTAGGGGGCGCGCCCCTACCCTCGTGAGCCTACCGTAAGGCGGTTGACTCTCTTCTTTTGCCGCAAGAAAGCTAATATTCGGAAAAAATCATGGCGAAGTTTTCAGGCCAATCGGACTTACGGATCTCCATATATACACGAAACGGTGAAACAGAGCCAGAAGAGAACGCAGAAACAGAGAGATAGATCCAATCTCGGAGGGACTCTCGCCCCTCCCAAGCCATGGGAGCTAAGGAATAGAGGGGAAACCCTTCTCCCATCTAGGGAGAAGGGCAAGGAAGAAGAAGAAGAAGGGGGGGCTCTCTCCCCCTTGCTTCCGGTGGCACCGGAACGCCGCCGGGGGCCATCATCATCACCGCGATCTTCACCAACACCTCCGCCATCTTCACCAACATCTCCATCACCTTCCCCATCTATATTCAGCGGTCCACTCTCCCGCAACCCGCTGTACCCTCTACTTGAACATGGTGCTTTATGCTTCATATTATTTTCCAATGATGTGTTGCCATCCTATGATGTCTGAGTAGATTTTCGTTGTCCTATCGGTGATTGATGAATTGCTATGATTGGTTTGAGTTGCATGTTTTATTATTGGTGCTGTCCTATTGTGCCCTCCATGTCGCGCAAGCGTGAGGGATTCCCGCTGTAGGGTTTGCAATATGTTTATGATTTGCTTATGGTGGGTGGCGTGAGTGAAGCACAGGCCCGAGTAAGTAGGTTGTTTGCGTATGGGATAAAGGGGACTTGATACTTTAATGCTATGGTTGGGTTTTACCTTAATGAATCTTTAGTATTTGCGGATGCTTTCTAGAGTTCCAATCATAAGTGCATATGATCCAAGTAGAGAAAGTATGTTAGCTTATGCCTCTCCCTCAAATAGAATTGCAATAGTGATTACCGGTCTAGTAACATAGTCAATTGCTTCGGGACAATTTCACAACTCCTACCACCACTTTTCCACACTCGCTATATTTACTTTATTGCATCTTTATCTAAACAGCCCCTACTTTTTATTTACGCGTTCTTTATTATCTTGCAAACCTATCCTATCACACCTTCAAAGTACATCTAGTTTCATACTTGTTCTAGGTAAAGCGAACGTCAAGCGTGTGTAGAGTCGTATTAGTGGCCGATAGGACTTGAGAGAGTATTTGTTCTACCTTTAGCTCCTCGTTGGGTTCGACACTCTTACTTATCGAAAGAGGCTACAACTATCCCGTATACTCGCGGGTCATCAAGACCTTTTTCTGGCGCCGTTGCCGGGGAGTCATAGCGTGGAGTGAATATTCTCGTGTGTGCTTGTTTGCTTTATCACCAAGTAATTTTTATTTGTTGTCCTTAGATGTTTTCTATCTTTAGTCATGGGTAGGAAACGCAGAATACAAAAAAAATTAGTTGTACCTACTGTTCCAATGGTTGAAGAACCACTCAAAATCTATCACACCACTGAAGCTTTTTACTTGGATCATCTTCGTTCCTTATGTGCTCGTGCTGAAACCCCAACTAGCTTAGTTGAGGGCAAATCTTTAGATGAGCATGCTTGTTATGTGCGACACCGTATATCTGAAAAAGGGAAACTATTATGGGATCAAATTCAACGTTTGCATGCTTGGAATTTATGTTATCTATATGATTTTACTTGTTGTTCTGAAAACCCTAAGAAACACCTTCCCTACCAATGTGAGTTTAGTGATAATGGAATCCTATCTTCGTATGCTAAGGGTGTTTATAATTAGGGACAATTGCATTTTTACCCCTAGTTGGTTCCTACCCACGGGTTTTGCCCTTACTTTTCGAGCTTGCTCTGTTTTGCCCTTACTTTTTCCGTCGAGGTCCCTCGAATGCCCTTTGACAGTTTGACCAAAACTTTGAAAAATCATAACTAATTCATACAAACTCAGAAAAATGCAAATAAGATATCAAAATGTTCAGATAAACATTACCTCTATGGGCACATCATTTGCATTCAAGACAAAAGCATCGTTTAAACTACCCGAGGTAGGTAATGTTATTAACATTATTAAAACTAAATAGGTATAAACAATATTTTTTTCATGAATAAAAATTACATGCAAATGTAGGTGATGTTTTCTAAACATCCTGATAACTTATTTGCATTTTTTCGAGTTTGTATCAACTTGTTATGAACATTCTAACGACTTTGACCATTATTTGGAAACTTCATAACAAGTTGTTACGAACTCAGGAAAATGCAAATAAGGTATCAGGATGTTCAGAAAACATCACCTACATTTGCATAAAATTTTTATTCACGAAAAAATATTGTTTATACCTATTTATTTTTAATAATGTTAATAACATTAATTACCCGGTAGTTTAAATGACGCTTTTATCCTGAATGCAAATGATATGCCCATAAAGGTAATGTTTATCTGAACATTTTGATATCTTATTTGCATTTTTCTGAGTTCATATGAATTAGTTATGAATTTTCAAAGTTTTGGTCAAACGGTCAAAGGGCATTCGAGGGACCTCGATGGAAAAAGTAAGGGCAAAACTGAGCAAGCTTGAAAAGTAAGGGCAAAACCCGTGGGTAGGAACCAACTAGGGGTAAAAATGCAATTGTCCCATAATTACTATGATGTTCAACAAATTGAAGAATTTGTTGCTTTTAAGGGTGCTTTAGAAATTGCTTATTTGATTGAAAAGTATGATGCTACTCTTTACAATTCTGAAAGTTTTGCCATACTTGAATATTGTTATGATAATTATGCTTCTAATGCCTATGTTAAACCATATATTGAGAAATTCTCCGCTGTCCAAGAAGAGACTAATATTTTGCAGGAATCTATGGAAGAAGAAATTGATGAAACTGTGAGCTCATTGGATGAAAAAGATGATGAGAAGAGCGACGAACAAAAGGAGGAAGAGCGGATTGATCACCCGTGCCCACCTTCCAATGAGAATAACTCTTCAACTCATACACTATTTAATTCCCCTTCGTGCTTACCGAAGGATGATTGCTATGATGACTATTATGATCCCATTAATTCTCTTGAAATATCCCTTTTTGATGATGCTTGCTATGCTTGTGGCCAAGATGCCAATATGAATTATGCTTATGGAGATGAACTTGCTATAGTTCCTTGTGTTATGAATGAAATTGTTGCTATTGCACCCACGCATGATAGTCCTATTATCTTTTTGAATTCTCCCGACTACACTATATCGGAGAAGCTTGCACTTATTAAGGATTATATTGATGGGTTGCCTTTTACTACTACACATGTTGATTTTTATGAATATAATATGCATGTGCTTGCTGCTCCTACTTGCAATTATTATGAGAGAGGAACTATATCTCCACTTCTCTATGTTTCCCACACGATAAAATTGTAAGAAAATGTTTATACTATGCATTGACCTTTACTATGTGTGCATGAATTGTTCTCTTATGACATGCCGATGCATAGGAAGAGAGTTAGACTTTGTTGTTGCATGATATATGTTACTTTGTTCTCACTACTAAATTATAAATCATTGTTAATTAAAATTGGCTTTGATATACCTTGGGATCCGGGTGGATTCATTACTTGAGCACTATATGCCTAGCTTAATGGCTTTAATGAAAGCGCTGCCAGGGAGACAACCCGGAAGTTTTAGAGATTCATTTATTTCTGCTGAATGCTTTTATATAGTTTAAAAACAACAAAAATAAAGAGGGGAACCCAAAACTTTTCACAAAAGAGAAGTGAAAGTGAGAGAGACGAGCATTGTGAAAGTGGGGGACGTCCTTGAACTTAGTTCATGCCCATGGGAACTTTGTGAATCTTAATTACAGAAACTTTTCAATAAAAATAATTATCCCCTTGTACATTTCCATTGTATTATAAAAATAATGTGACAAGGTTTGCCTTTAGGATGTTTACAATGCTTGTTGGTTTGTACGGTGCAGGACAGAAACTTTTTTCGCGATTTTACATTTTTAACTGAAACATCAATTGGTTCTGATTCCTTTTGCACTGTATTTCTGTACAACTTGTTTATTTTTCCAATTTTGGTAGAATTTTTGGGGTACCAGAAGTATTGTGATTGTTCAGATTGCTACAGACTGTTCTGTTTTTGACAGATTCTGTTTTTGATGCATAGTTTGCTTGTTTTGATGAAACTATCCATTTATATCAGTGGATTAAGCCATGAGAAAGTTATATTATAGTATACACAATGCAAAATCAAAATATGAATTGGTTTGCAACGGTACTTAGAGTGGTGATTTGCTTTATTATACTAACGGATCTTACCGAGTTTTCTTTTGAAGTTTTGTGTGGATGTAGTGTCTAATCGAGGATGTTTGGATGTGAGAAGAAGGAAGAGAGGCAAGAGCTCAAGCTTGGGGATGCCCGAGGCACCCCAAGTAAATATTCAAGGAGACTCAAGCGTCTAAGCTTGAGGATGTTGGGGAGGCATCCCCTCTTTCTTCAACAAGTATCGGTATGTTTCGGATTCGTTTCGTTCATGCATTATGTGCAAGTCTTGGAGCGTCTTTTGCAATTAGGTTTTTCTTTTTCTTTTATGCACCATGATGGTATGAGATAGTCCTTGGTTGATTTATAGAATGCTCATTGCACTTCACTTAAATCTTTTGAGTATGGCTTGATAGAATGCTTCATGTGCTTCACTTATATCATTTGAAGTTTGGATTGCCTGTTTCTCATCACATAGAATACCGCCATTTGTAGAATGCTCTTTTGCTTCACTAATACTTGTTAGAGCGTGGGCATATCTTTTGTAGAAAGAATTAAACTCTCTTGCTTCACTTATATCTATTTAGAGAGATGACAGGAATTGGTCATTCACATGGTTAGTCATAAAATCCTACATAAACTTGTAGATCACTGAATATGATATGTTTGATTCCTTGCAATAATTTTGCGATATAAAGGCGGTGATATTAGAGTCATGATAGTGGGTGGTTGTGGATTGTAGAGACACTTGTGTTGAGGTTTGCAAGTCCCGTAGCATGCACGTATGGTAACCGTTGTGTGACAAATTTGAAGCATGGGGTGTTTCTTTGATTGTCTTCCTTATGAGTGGCGGTCGGGACGGCGATGGTCTTTTCCTACCAATCTATCCCCCTAGGGGCATGCATAGTAGTACTTGGCTTCGAGGGCTAATAAACTTTTGCAATAAGTATATGAGTTCTTTATGACTAATGTGAGTCCATGGATTATACACACTTTTAACTTTCCATCATTGCTAGCCTCTTAGGTACCGTGCATTGCCCTTTCTCACCTCGAGAGTTGGTGCAAACTTCGCCGGTGCATCCAAACCCCATGATACGATACGCTCTATCACACATAAGCCTCATTATATCTTCCTCAAAACAGTCACCATACCTACCTATCATGGCATTTCCATACCCAGTCCGAGATATATTGCCATGCAACTTTCATCATCATCATATTCATGACTTGAGCATTCATTGTCATATTGCTTTGCATGATCGTAAGATAGCTAGCATGATGTTTTCATGGCTTGTCCATTTTTTTATGTCATTGCTACGCTAGTTCATTGGACATCCCGGTACACCGCCGGAAGCATTCATATAGAGTCATATCTTTGTTCCAGTATCGAGTTGTAATATCGAGTTGTAAGTAAATAAAAGTGTGATAATCATCATTTTTTGTGCATTGTCCCCCCCCCCCCCCAAAGGCCAAAAAGAAAAAAAAGAAAGGCCAAAGAAAAAAAAAGAAAAAGAAAAAGAAACAAAAAATAAAATAAAAATAAAAAGGGGCAATGTTACTATCTCTTTTTCCACACTTGTGCTTCAAAGTAGCACCATGTTCTTCATATAGATTGTCTCCTATGTTGTCACTTTCATATACTAGTGGGAATTTTCATTATAGAACTTGGCTTGTATATTCCAACGATGGGCTTCCTCAAATGCCCTAGGTCTTCATGAGCAAGCAAGTTGGATGCACACCCACTTAGTTTCTTTTGTTGAGCTTTCATACACTTATAGCTCTTAGTGCATCCGTTGCATGGCAATCCCTACTCCTCGCATTGACATCAATTGACGGGCATCTCCATAGCCCGTTGATTAGCCGCGTCGATGTGAGACTTTCTCCTTTTTTTGTCTTCTCCACATAACCTCCATCATTATATTCTATTCCACCTATAGTGCTATATCCATGGCTTGCGCTCATGTATTGCGTGAGGGTTGAAAAAGCTGAAGCGCATTAAAAAGTATGAACCAATTGCTCGGCTTGTCATCGGGGTTGTGCATGATGGGGCATTTTGTGTGCCGAAAACGAAGCATGGCCAAACTGTATGATTATGTAGGGATAAGCTTGTTTTGGCCTTGTTGTTTTGAAAAGACATGATTGCTTTATTGGTACGCTCGAAGTATTATTGTTTTTATGTCAAATGATAGACTATTGCTTTGAATCACTCGTGTCTTAATATTCATGCCATGATTAGACGTATGATCAAGATTATGCTAGGTAGCATTCCACATCAAAAATTATTCTTTTTTATCATTTACCTACTCGAGGACGAGCAGGAATTAAGCTTGGGGATGCCGATACGTCTCCGTCAGATCTATAATTTTTGATTGTTCCATGCCAATATTATTCACTTTCATATACTTTTTGGCAACTTTTTATATTATTTTGGGACTAACTTATTGATACAAAGGCCCAAAGCCGCCTCCTGTCTGTTGCATGTTTTATGTTTTGAAGAATATCCATATCAAACGGAGTCCAAATGGGATAAAAAAGGACGGAGCTTATTTTTGGAAAATATGGAAAATTCCGGAAGAAAAATCCACGCGAGACGGTGCCCGAGGTGGTCACAAGGTAGGGGGCGCGCCTGACCCCCCTGGGCGTGCCCCCTACCCTCGTGAGCCCACCGTAAGGCGGTTGACTCTCTTTTTTTGCCGCAAGAAAGCTAATATTCGTTAAAAAAATCACGGTGAAGGTTTCAGGCCAATCGGAGTTACGGATCTCCATATATACACGAAATGGTGAAACAGAGACAGAAGAGAACGCAGAAACAGAGAGATAGATCCAATCTCGGAGGGGCTCTCGCCCCTCCCAAGCCATGGGAGCCAAGGACCAGAGGGGAAACCCTTCTCCCATCTAGGGAGAAGGTCAAGGAAGAAGAAGAAGAAGGGGGCTCTCTCCCCCTTGCTTCCGGTGGCGCCGGAACGCCGCCGGGGGCCATCATCATCACCGCGATCTTCACCAACACCTCCGCCATCTTCACCAACATCTCCATCACCTTCCCCCATCTATATTCAGCGGTCCACTCTCCCGCAACCCGATGTACCCTCTACTTGAACATGGTGCTTTATGCTTCATATTATTTTCCAATGATGTGTTGCCATCCTATGATGTCTGAGTAGATTTTCGTTGTCCTATCGGTGATTGATGAATTGCTATGATTGGTTTGAGTTGCATGTTTTATTATTGGTGCTGTCCTATTGTGCCCTCCGTGTCGCAAAAGCGTGAGGGATTCCCGCTGTAGGGTTTGCAATATGTTTATGATTTGCTTATGGTGGGTGGCGTGAGTGACCCGATTATGTAGGTTGTTTGCGTATGGGATAAAGGGGACTTGATACTTTAATGCTATGGTTGGGTTTTACCTTAATGAATCTTTAGTATTTGCGGATGCTTGCTAGAGTTCCAATCATAAGTGCGTATGATCCAAGTAGAGAAAGTATGTTAGCTTATGCCTCTCCCTAAAATAGAATTGCAATAGTGATTACCGGTCTAGTAACGTAGTCAATTGCTTAGGGACAATTTCACAACTCCTACCACCACTTTTCCACACTCGCTATATTTACTTTATTACATCTTTATCTAAACAGCCCCTACTTTTTATTTACGCGTTATTTATTATCTTGCAAACCTATCCTATCACACCTTCAAAGTACTTCTAGTTTCATACTTGTTCTAGGTAAAGGAACGTCAAGCGTGCGTAGAGTCGTATCAGTGGCCGACAGGACTTGAGAGAGTATTTGTTCTACCTTTAGCTCCTCGTTGGGTTCGACACTCTTACTTATCGAAAGAGGCTACAACTATCCCGTATACTTGCGGGTCATCAAGGGTTCTGGCTTGCCATCTGTTGACTCTGCCGCTGCCTTCTCGTCGGCCTCTCTCTGCGCCACTAGTGCGGCACTAACCACCTGATTTGTTGCCGCTAGATAAAGCAACAACGGTTCTTGTGGTTTGAGTGCAACCAGCACTGGGGTGGAGGAGAGATATTTCTTCAAATCCCGCAGCGCCGCCTCGGCCTCTAGGGTCCACTCCACTGGCCCCGCTTTCTTCAAGATCTTGAAAAAGGAAGGGCACGCTCCGTGGACTTGGAGATGAATCGGCTCATGGCGGCAACGCAACCAGTGAGACGACGCACGTCCTTGATCCGTTTGGGTGCCTCAATCTGCTCGATGGCTTTGATCTTATCTGGTTTTGCTTCAATCCCGCGTTGGGACACAAAGAACCCGAGAAGCTTGCTAGGCCGGACGCCGAAGACACACCTCTCAGGGTTCAATTTGAGGTTGATCTTGCGCAGGTTTGCAAATGTTTCCTCCAGATCTTGCACAAGGGTTGCTTTGACCTTGGTTCTGACCACTATGTCATCCATATAAGCTTCCATATTTCTATGTAGTTGGGGCTCAAAACCAATTTCGACCACTCTTGCAAAAGTTGAGCCAGCACTCTTCAACCCAAAAGGCATCCGTTGTAGGATCAAAAGTATGTCTAGACGGTTTGGAGAGTGCAAATGCAATAGGAGACACAGATGTTTTTGTGATGGTTTCGATAGGTGGTGCTATCGTCCATTCACGTTGATGGAGACTTCAACCCACGAAGGGTAACGGCTGCGCGAGTCCACGGAGGGCTCAACCCACGAAGGGTCCACGAAGAAGCAACCTTGTCTATCCCAGCATGGCCGTCGCCCACGAAGGACTTGCCTCACTAGTGGTAGATCTTCACAAAGTAGGCGATCTCCTTGGCCTTACAAACTCCTTGGTTCAACTCCACAATCTTGTCGGAGGCTCCCAAGTGACACCTAGCCAATCTTAGAGACACCACTCTCCAAGAAATAACAAATGGTGTGTTGATGATGAAATCCTTGCTCTTGTGCTTCAAATGATAGTCCCCCCAACACTCAACTCTCTCTCACAGGATTTGGATTTGGTGGAAAGAAGATTTGAGTGGAAAGCAACTTGGGGAAGGCTAGAGATCAAGATTCATATGGTAGGAATGGAATATCTGGGCTCAACACCAGTGTAGGTGGTTCTCTCTCAGAAAATGTAAGTTGGAAGTGTAGGTTCGTTCTGATGTCTCTCTCCACGAATGAAGAGGAGGTGGAGGGGTATATATAGCCTCCACAGAAAATCTAACCGTTACACCAACTGGCCAGTCTCGGTGGGACCGAATTGATAAACTCGGTCGGACCGATTCAGCAAATCTAGTGACCGTTAGGATTTTTTGTGGGACCTACATGCAACTCGGTAGGACCGATATGGTTAGGGTTAGGGCATAACGTAATCTCGGTGAGACCGATTCAACAAACTCGATGAGACCGATTTTGGTAATAAGCTAACCAAAGAGTAGGTCAGGTAAACTCGGTGGGACCGATTTGCTCATTTCGGTGAGACCGAAATTTTACGAAGGGGAAACAAAGAGTTTACATTGCAATCTCGGTGGGACCGATCGCTCATCTCGGTGGGACCGAAACGTTACGAAGGGTTTGTGGCAGTGGCTACGATATCTGAACTCGGTGGCACCGGATAGGAATAATCGATGTGGCCGAGTTTGACTTTTGGTTTAGGTCATATGTGGATGTGAGAAAGTAGTTGAGGGCTTTGGATCATATCACTAAGCACTTTGAGCAAGAGCCTTATTAAGCAACACCTCATCCCTCCTTGATAGTATTGGCTTTTCGTATAGACTCAATGTGATCTTGGATCACTAAAATAGAAAATGTAGAGTCTTGAGCTTTGAGCTTGAGCCAATCCTTTTGTCCTTAGCATTTTGAGGGGTCGACTTTTCTCATCCATGCCATGCCAATCATTGAGCTTTCCTGAAATATTTATCTTGAAATAGCATTAGCTCAATGAGCTATATGTTGTTAGGAATTACCAAAACCACCTAGGGATAGTTGCACTTTCAATCTCCCTTTTTGGTAATTGATGACAACATATAGATCAAAGCTTCGACAAATGATAATAAGAGTGAAAAACATTGTCGCTTTGAGAAGTATGTGAAAAGAAAGAGCTCCCCCTAAATTTGTGCATAGTTTAAGATTTGCTTTGGACTGCAGATGCACAATGAGTTAGGATCATGGGTTACTCTTCCATGTCACATACATCTTGGTGGAGCGCTCAAAATGATAATAATTAAATACATGCACTCATCACCAAGCAAAGTGAATGATCATATAGAGATATAAAAGGATAATGTCATCCAACAAGCAGTAAGGAGCATATGATCAAACACATGATCATCCAAGTATCTCACAAAAGCATAAAGAGTATCTCAAACAAGCAAATAACAAAGTTCAACCACCAAAAACAAGAGAGAACAAAAGGCAACGCTCTCTCTCTCGAAGCATATGATCTATACATTTTCTCCCCCTTTGGCAACAAGTTACCAAAAAGTTCATAAAAATGCATAGTGCTAGATCGACTCTCAGGCTTGGTCTTCAGGTGGTGGTGTAGATAGAACTCCAAGGACGAAGTCATCAGTTGATGTACATGGAGCTGGTGGAGTGGGTGCTGGAGCTAGATGCAGTGAAGCTGTTGCTGGTGCAGATGAAGTTTCTCTGGTGTCTGTAACTGGCACTGCAGCAGATCTCTGACCTCTGGGCACTCTAGCAAAAGCATCAGTGGTAGACTTGCCCTTCTTCTCCTGCACTTCATCCTGAAGTTGCTCAACAACTGACTGTATCTCAGTGACCTTCACATCTAAATCATAGAACTTCTGCTCCATGATCCTCTCCAAGCTCTCCTGGTTTTGAGTCAGGGTGGCCAATCCCTTCTCAATCCTCAGAGTGGAGGCAATCAAGTAGCCAAGCCGATCTTGCTTGCTCTTCAGGAAATACTGAGATGCCTCATCAATGGTTGGCATCTTTGCAGGCTTTTCAGTCCTTGCCTTCTCCTTCTTTTCTTGTGCTTGCACAAAATATGGTTCATTTTCGTCCATCACCACAGTGTTGTCCTCAAAGTCTGGGTAGATGGGCATGTGTTCCTTGTCCAAGAGATATGTGCTAGTGCCCATCTTGGAGTTGATTAGCTCCTGGATCTGTGGGGCATACCCACAACTTCTCTTCTGATCTGCAGCTGTCCTCTTGATAGTTTCCACTATTAGGCTCATGACTTTAAACTTTTGAGGCACATAAAATATGTGAAGCAGGTTAATTGCATGGCCTCTGATCATCTTGTGATCACCTGACTTTGGCAACAGAGTATGCCTGAGGATCCAGTTGATTGTTGGCAAACCTGACAGAAGGTAATGTACTAATCCACATTTGTGTGTCTCAACAGCAGCATCTGGGATCTCTCTGTACATATGTGCCATGGAGTTGTGATCCTTCTTCTTCTTGGCATAGACATCCAAGTCATCCTCATTCTCCTTAGGAGCATTGATCAATTTTGCCCATTCTTCAACTGTTGATTGGTACCTAGTACCTTCAGACATCCAGACAATCCTTCCATCTGGGTAGAAATGAGCTGTGGAGTAGAAATGCACAATAAGCTCATCATTCCACTTTGTGAGCTTCTGCCCAACAAAGTCCTCTACTCCACAAGACTTGAAACTATCATAGACTCCAGGATAGTGTTCTTCATTTTCCCTGATGTACTTCCAGTCCACCCATCTCATATCACATACTATAGGCTTGTTGTCAAGCAACACTGTCTCATAGAAGTCCTATTGTTCCTTTGTATGGAACCTGTAGTCCACAACAGGTCTCCTCCTGGCTGCATAGGGATCAGTCAATCTCCACTGTCTGAGTCTTGCATCCTTCTTGAGCTTCATGTCCTCAGCTATTGGATGAGCATCATTGTGATCTGGAATTTTGGGCTTCAACTTCCTCAAGATATGTGACTCATCATCTTCTTCAATAGCAGCTTCAGGCACTGGGACCTTGTTCTTCTCTCCAGCAGGAATATTCCTTGTATTCCTCTTGGGTGCAGCTTTGGGCTTTGGTGCAGCTGCCTTGGGAGCTTCTTTGGGCTTTGATGGAGCAGCCCCTGACCTTATAGCATCTCCCATAAGCTTTTGAGCTTTAGGTGCTAGTGCAGCAACCTCTTCCTCTTCTTCTTCAGAGTCTCTCCTCATAGAGGGCTTGCCAAGAACCTTGGCAGTAGTGGTTCTGACTTTCTTTTTCTTCTTGTCTTGGCCAGCAGCTTCATCTTCAGACTCAATGGTGAACTTCATGGTTTCACCAGTGGCAACCTTCCTGGGTTTGGAAATGGGAATCCTTCTTGCAGGTGCCTTCTTCTGCATTCCTGGCTTAGTGGCAGCAGTTGTGCCATATTCCTTTTTTAGAATTTTTTTCTTGGAAGTGGCCTCATCCTCAACAGCCACATAGTCCTCATCCTCAGGATCTGAGGTTCTCTTCTTTCTTGCCCTGGTGGCTGCCTTAGGAAAGTTGCTGGGTGTGCTCCTGCTACCATCATCATAGTTGCTAGAGAGACTAGTGCCCTCACTCATGTGAACTTGCTCCTCAGACTTGTTCTGACTGCCACTCTGATCTGACATGATGCAAACACTGACAGCAGACCGTGTGAATAGATATAGATGAGATAGATGGGATGAGCATCACAAAGTACAGAGGTTTTTGCAAAAGAATGAGTCAAAGACTTAGTTTTAGTTTACCAGAGAAAGCATTTCGGACCTACCGATTTGAAAACTCGGTGATACCGAAGCAGCTTTTGGAACCTAAACTATTGAACTCGGTCAGACCGAGTCACAGTTCGGTGGCACCGAGACTTCTAGGGTTTCACAAAGTCCTGATCTCGGTCACACCGATTTGCAATTCTCGGTCAGACCGAGAATCACATATGCAATGGCCTTAGCCAAATTGGTGGAACTGATTTCTACAACTCGGTTGGTCCGAGATGATTTCGGCGGAAACCTAACCCTAAATTTTCAATCCACAACTAAACTAAGGAGTGATTTCGCCGGATAGGGTGATCTCAATCGTGGCAAGATACATGGCAAAACAATGTTCTAGGAATCAGAGTGAGATTAGCACAAGGATCAAGTCCATACCCTAAGTGCGGCGATGGACCTGCTACGGCGGCAACGGCGGAGACGATTCCCGTTGACGACGGCGGAGACCAGCGGCGGGAGGCAGCTGGCGACGAGGAGGACGATCCGGAGACCCAGGGAGGCAGAGCAGGCTGAGAGCGGGCAAAGGAGTTCGAAGAAATTTCCAAATTTTGGCCCGGGGATATATATAGCCTGACCCTGTCGATGTGACCGAGTGGAACAACTCGGTGGCACCGAGATGCATAACTGCAAGCAGTTTACTGCAACTCGGTGTGACCGAAAAGTTCAAATCGGTTGCACCGAGATTGAAAACCTAGATCGACTTAGTTATCTCGGTATGACTGAAATGGATGAATCGGTCAGACCCAAACACACAAAGAAGTTTTGGAAATTTAAGTCTATGACGAATCGGGGACTCCGAGTGCTCCTCACACAGAGTGGTTCGAATCTGACTTGATCAAACTTTGTGATGTAGCATGAATAGAGTTTGAGACAAGAAAAGCATAGATAGCTAGAGAGTGTTCTTAGGCATTCTTGTACATCCACTTGGCAAAAGAAAATAAACCAAACAATCAAAGCAACTAGTGGATGTCCTCGAATGAGTAAAATATGCAACCAACATGCTCACACAATAAAATGGCAAATGAAATATGTGGCAAAGCATGCACAACCAATTCTAGCATCTATCAAGCAATTGGCGATGACTAGGTCATCTATCTATGAGTATATTGACTTAGGAGTCAAATGAGAACATTTGATCATAGGTCATACTCATAGTTTAAGCTCAAGTGGGGTTGCCACTTCTACATAATGCATTTTTGTGTTCACAACATTAGAGTTGCTTTAGCTCAATTCTTAGAGTAAAGCTCCCCCTAGATGTGAGATATGTCGGATTTCGGGTTCCGGCAGACCCTTGAGGTTCGAACACTGAGGTGCGCGCGGAGATTCAACCCTCCACCGGCTCGCTCCTCACCGAACCGCTGGGATCTAAACTACCAAACTGAACAGCACAAGAGACACAAGATTTATATTGGTTCAGGCCACCATTGTGGTGTAATACCCTACTCCAGTGTGTGATGTGTGGATTGCCTCTTGGGCTGAGGATGAACAATACAAGGAAGAACAGCCTCGCGAGGGTCTTTTCTTGGTTGGTGCTACTTGGTTCTGGCTCTTGGGTTCTTGATCCGGTCTCGCCCCCTCTACCCCTGGGGTGGCTTGTCCTATTTATAGGCAAAGGCCCTGGGCCTCTTCCCAAATATTGAGCGGGAAGGGCGCCAACAATTGGCCATTTTGAAGGGGAACAGCGGGTACACTTATCCTGACTAAAGTTGGTCCTCGCCTGTCAAAGGCTCTGGTGGTGACGCCGGCTTGGGCTCCACAATGACTTCCTTCCGGCCGTTGGGCTGGTCTTGGTCTTGTTGCACCGAAATGGACGCCTTTGTCCGATGCTCTCGCCTGCGCTTGCCCCCTTTGCACCAAAGAGGAAAGGAGGACATCAACTGGCCGGGCGCCTCGACCGGGCGCCCTTGGTCGTCATGGCTTGCGTCATGGGCACCTCGCGAGGTACCCCGCCTTGAACTCTCCGCCTCCTCATGAGCCAGCCTGACGAGGCCGCGCCTGAGGAAGCTCCTTGTCATCCGCCCCGCGAGGCTTGGCCCCTCGCGAGGGTCTCGAGCTTGTGTTGATGAAGATGGGCTGCGCCGGGCCTCCCTCGAGCCACGCCGCAGGCCGCAGGCAGGCAAGTCTGGGGACCCCCGTTCCCAGAACGCCGACAAGATCCCCCTAAGAGGGATGAACTAACCTTGGGTTTTGTCGATGATGACTTCATGTAGGTGTTGAAGATGTGGATGCTCAATGTTGTTGTAGATCATTTGGAGCAATCCTTTGGAGTGAGTTGCACTTTCAATACCTACACGGGTTAGTCCCACAAGGAACAAACAAGGATATCCATAGACATAGAGTGATGCACACACAAGATGATGTCTATGAAAGCATTAGGTTACCTTGTCCCTTGTCTTACCAACAAGAGGGTTTGTGACTCCATGAACTAGTGCAAGATGTGGAAGTTGATTGCACTTGTTCTTGCCAAAATGACAAGGGTGAAGTATGTTGGCGGAGTCACCCTCAAGAACTTTCTAGTTCTTCTTCTTCGGGATCCACACCATCTTGATGGGAATCCTTGGAGTTGTAGTCGTGCTTGATGAAGTAGAACTTTATGTAGTCTTGGTAACCCACTTGGCCAAGGCCTTAGGAGCTTCTTCAAATGCATCAATCTCCTCTTGAAGCTTATCCTTGCCTTTTTGCTTGTGTTCTTGTGGTGGAAGATCATCTTGAGCTTGTGTCCCTTTGAAGGAAGTAGGATCATACTTCTCTTGTTGAGGAACAAACTTCGTCTTGGGGTATTGATCTTCTTCCCACTCAATTCCATTGGCATTGAATTTTCGTTCAAAACCAACACCTTGGTTCTTCCGGTGCCTTCCTTTCTTGCGTACAATTTCCTCGAATTGCTTACTCCCGGCAAGGCTCTTGTAAACACCTTTCTCTATAATTCCCTTCAATAAGCTATTTTCTTGCTCAAGTGTAACTTGGCTAAGAGAATCATTAGTGGAATCAAGAGAACTACTAGAAGCAACAACATTGGATTTAGCATGATTATTGTTACTACTAGAGGAAGAATCTTTCTTGTTCTTGTTACTAGACTTGACTTGAGGCATGTAAGTGGATAAGAGTAAATGCTTGGCAATGTAAGAAGAACTTTTCTTGCGAAGATCATCATTGATTGCCTTTAAGAACTCATGCTCTTGCTCAAGGTTGAACTTTTCAAAGCATAACTTCTCATGAGTCCTTAAAAGTTCTCGATGATCTTCTAAGATAGTTTCATGAGCTAACTTAAGACTGTTTAGTTCTTTAGTTAGAAGCTCAATCTTCTCCTTATCATTGTCATTCGTTTTATCTTGATTAGCATGATTAATTGACGTTTCATCATAGTATTCATCACTAGAGTTGTCAACAAGTAAATCATCATCACCTAACAAGTCATCTTCATCACTATTGAAATCAACATACCTGTGGTGTGATACCTTTGGGCCTTTAGCCATGAAGCATCTTCCAAGTCCTTCATTTGGTGAATCAAATATGTCGTAGGAGTTGGTTGACACAAGTGCTAGACCGGCAACACCTTCATCTTGAGTATATTCGGAGTCGGAGTGATAGCTTCTCTCGGAGTGATTGTCGGAGTCTGAGCCGGATACCCATTCACCAACATGAGCTTGATGTCTTCGTTTTGTGTAGCTCCTTGATGACTTGTCCTTCCTTTCCGAATCCTTGTTTCTCTGGGATGTTCTTTGTTCATAACGATCATCTCTACTGCTTCTCTCTCTTGGTGGTGATTCTTCTCTTCTACTTCTTCTCTTTAGAGAATCTTCTCTTCTTTTGTAGGGCGCCGTACACTCATTGGAATAGTGTCCGGGTCTTCCACAATTGTAGCAATTACGCTCTCGACTAGAAGATCTTTTGTCATTGTAGGACCTTGACTTGGAACTTCTTTCGTTGCTTCTACTCTTGTAGAACTTGTTGAAGTTCTTCACCATTAGGCTCAACTCTTCATTGAAGGTTTGTTTCTCACTTGATGATGTGGGAGCTTCACATGAGGCTTTGTAAGCACCACTTGACTTGTTGTGGAGCTCCTCCTTATCCTTGAGTGACATCTCATGAGCAACAATTCTTCAAATGAATTCTGTTGGCTTGAGATCTTTCTAATTGGGCATCATTTGGATCAATGTGCACACGGTATCATATTTTCCGTCCAAAGCTCTTAGGATCTTCTTGATGATGAATTTGTTGGTCATCTCTTCACTTCCTAAGCCGGCAATCTCATTTGTGATAAGATCAAGCCTAGAGTACATTTCAGCGACACCTTCACCATCCTTCATTTTGAACTTGTCAAGCTGACTTTGAAGCACATCCAACTTGGATTCCTTGACGGAGTCGGTACCTTCATGCATATTAATCAAAGTATCCCAAATTTCCTTTGCATTCTCAAGACGGCTGATTTTGTTGAATTCTTCGGGGCACAATCCGTTGAAGAGGATATCACAAGCTTGAGCGTTGTATTACAGCATCTTCAACTCTTCCGCGGTAGCTTCACGGTTCGATTCTCTCCCATCAAAGAATTCACCTTGCAAGCCAATACACACAATAGCCCAAACGGCGGGGTTATGTCCAAGAATATGCATTTTCATCTTATGCTTCCAACTAGCAAAATTAGTACCATCATAGTAAGGACCTCTAGGGTGGTAATTTCCCTCGCTAGACGCCATACTCTCCTAGGTTGTGAAACCAAGGCTATGACTACCAAAAGCTATGGAAATCAAAGAAAATGGAGACCAAAGCTCTAATACCACTTGTAGGAACGAAAGTATGTCTAGAGGGTTTGGAGAGTGCAAACGCAATAGGAGACACAGATGTTTTTGTCGTGGTTACGATAGGTGGTGCTATCGTACATCCACGTTGATGGAGACTTCAACCCACGAAGGGTAACGGCTGCGCGAGTCCACGGAGGGCTCCACCCACGAAGGGACCACGAAGAAGCAACCATGTCTATCCCACCATGGTCGTCGCCCACAAAGGACTTGCCTCACTAGCGGTAGATCTTCACGAAGTAGGTGATCTCCTTGCCCTTACAAACTCCTTGGTTCAACTACACAATCTTGTCGGAGGCTCCCAAGTGACACCTAGCCAATTGCTACGTCTTGAGCTTGCGTTGGTTTTCCTCGAAGAGGAGAGGGTGATGCAGCAAAGTGCAGCGTAAGTATTTCCCTCAGTTTTGAGAACCAAGGTATCATTCCAGTAGGAGGCTCCTCAAAAGTCCCACGCACCTACACAAACAAACTGAGAACTCGCAACCAACGCAATAAAGGGGTTGTCAATCCCTTCACGGCCACTTGTGAAAGTGAGATCTAATAAAGATAGTATGGTAAGATAAATATATTTTTGGTATTTTATAATATAGATGCAAAAAGTAAAGATGCAAATAAAGGTAGATTGAAAGCAAATATGATAAGAGATAGACCCGAGGCCATAGATTTCACTAGAGGCTTCTCTCAAGATAGCATAAGTATTACGGTGGGTGAACAAATTACTGTCGAGCAATTGATAGAAAAGCGCATAGTGTCGGAGTAATGGGCCACGGGTAGGCTAACCCGAGCCCCTGAACCTTTCAAGACATTGGGGCAGGCTGCGCCCTTCGAGCCCCAAGACGACGAGCCGCCTTCTGAGAGTCGGCAGCGACGCAGCCGACTGCCCTTCGCGGCCGAGTCCCGGGGACGACTCCAAGATAAGCCGAGTCCCAGGGACGACTCCAAGATAAGCCGAGTCCTAGGGACGACTCCAAGATAAGCCGACTCCGGGCTGGCGACTTCAAGAGAAGCCGGCTGTAGGGAGTCGGCCCGCGACTCCAACCATCCCGTGCCTTCGCGATAATGGACGGGACGGGAAACGGCCGTCGCGCGGCCCTTTCCTGCCCCGTTTATCGAGGGCAGGCATGGCCACAGTGCGCCGTACCGGCGGAGATCTCCGTCCGGCGCGGCACTGTTGCCATGCCAGCCCTGACATCAGCCCTTGGGGGCGAAGCCCTGTACCCACGACGGCCTGTCTGTACGACCCAGAGACGGCGGGTCCCACTAGTCGGCAGGAGTACAAAAGACGGCGAGAGCGCCACAAGACGGACCCGTTGGGATTCGGCGCCCAGGAGTCGGTTGGCCCCTCCCACGGGTCCGACACGCCTTTAACCAGACACGACGGGGAATGGCAACAGTGATCGCCCGTCAGACGGCGGCACTGTTGCCATGACCCCATGACCAAGCTCGCGTCATTAGAAGCACGGCTACAGTGATCCGCGGCCGGCAGGACCCGCCACAAGCGGGACAAGGGGGTCGTCGGCCCCGTAGCAGTAAGTCGGCGGGCCCACCAAGGGGCCCCAAAGAGAAGACGGCGGCCTAAGAGACAGACGGCTGAGACCCGCACCCAGCCGGTTTTACCATTGTACCCCTGGGGGGTAGGCCTATATAAACTCCCCAGGGCACCCATGCAAGGGGTTCGAATCCATTAGCACTAGTCCAGACCATATAGGAAGGGGAGAGCTAGCCTTGCCTTTTCCTACCTCCAGAAACAGCTCAAGGAGCCACCTTGTACTCACTTTGCCTTAGTGATCACGCGGAGACCCCGCAGAGCAGCAGTAGGGGTGTTATCTCCTCGGAGAGCCCTGAAGCTGGGTAAGATCCGCCGGTGTGCATGTCTTCGCCTCATCCTGCTTTCTGTGCAACGGCGACGTTCTACTCGCCCCACCATGATAAGCCATCCTTTGGCATATGTCGCACCCAACCCCGACATTTGGCGCCCACCGTAGGCGAGGTGCACCGTCGTCCGGAGATCTGTTCTCGACAGAACCCTTTTCCTCCCCGGCGAAGCGCAGCTGCCTAGGCACGCCAGATGAAGTTCTGCGCCGACGCATTGCGGCGGGCGCTGAGATCGCCTGCGCAGCCAGCTGCCTCGCCGAACTTGTCGGCGAGGTTCGCCTCTCCGATGAGCTTGCATCCGACGCAGGCACGGGCGGCCCCGAGAACCTCCTCGCGGGCCTCCTCGACCAACTCCACGTCACCAGCGAGCCTGCCGTGGACTTGGAGTCCGTAGGCTCCACCAAACCGATGCTGGTCGACTCCGACGCCATGTCGCTCGACGCATTCCCCACCAACGTGGTGGTCTACGACTAGCCGCTCCCTCACGAGTAGAGGGGCGGAAGCGCCGTCACGGAGGTGCTCGTCATCAGTCATGGCGAGCATTCCAGTGAGGGAACTCATGACCCGCTTGACACGGCTCTACGAGACCTGACCGCGCCTATTTCAGAAGACGCCGACGCCGAGACGCTGGAGGCCTGCCGCCTTCAGATCGTCGAAGGCGCGAAGAAGCTGGCAAGCATGAGACGCTTGTCAGAAGCCTACCAGCGCGATATGGATCGCGCTGTTAGCGGCTCGCCGGCCCCGACTGGGCCTAGCCACCTAGGCGCGGTCCAGTAGCGCGGCGTGGCCATCGCCAACCTGTTCGGGGCCGATCGCCCCATGTATGCCACGCCTGCAGAGAACATCCGCGCCGCCCAGGCGGCGGCTGACGAGCTAAACAACTTCGAAGGTGAAGAGCGTCGCCTGATGACGGAGCGAGTCTAGCGGCTCCTCAAAGCGGCTGCCGCGCAGAATGAAGTCGGTGGCCGCACGGAGGCGCCGCAGCAACCAAACGACGACCTACCTCCCCGCCGAGATCAAGGCGCGACGTCTCGGACACCGACTGGCGGTGTCCGCGGAAGAAAAGACAAAGAGCCGGCTGTCAGCCACAGTCGGACTCGCATCACCATCAAGCGCGACCAAGACGGCCGCCCAAGAGCAGTGGAACGGCAGGGCGACTATCTGCCTCCTCCACCACAAAGAGAAAGGCGAGTCTCCCCGCCGCCCGTTGAGCATCTGACTCTCGGTGGCCGCCTTGGCCGCCGAGAGGGTGTCGGAGAGAATGACGCCCGCCACCGGATCGACCGACTCCACCGATCCCTGGCGCTGGAAGAAGAAGACGAGTTGGGTCCGCCCTGTTTCGGACCCCGCATCCGAGACGAGCCCTTTCCCAAAGGGTTCACGCTCCCCCGAGATACGCCCAAGTACACCGGCTCCGTGAAGCCGGAAGACTGTCTAGTTGACTACTCCACAGCCGTCAGCATAGCAGACGGCAACAAGCGTGTTGCCGTGAAGTATGTTCCACTCATGCTCCAGGGCACGGCCCGGACATGGTTGAACAGTCTAAAGCCCCGCAGCATCAACAACTGGGTCGACTTCACCGAGGCCTTCGTCCGCAACTTCACAAGCATGTACAAGCGACCCCCAAGTCGCGCCAGCTTTCCTTGTGCGTGCAAGGCCCCGACGAGTCAACTCGCGACTACCTCACGCGCTGGGCCGAGATTCGGAACTCCTGCGAGGGCATGCACGAGGTGCAGGCCATCGAGTACTTCACTGCCGGGTGCAGAGAAGGCACCCTCCTCAAGCACAGGCTCCTCTGCGACGAGCCAGAAACCCTCGACGAGCTGCTGATCATAGCAGACAAGCATGCCACGGCCGACTCCTCCATGAAGACGAAGATTCAAGTTAGTGCGACTGGCAAAGCAGCCCCTCAGGCTCCCAGAACTCCGACTGGAGACGCCAGTCGGCGACAAAAACAGAACGATAACAAGCGCAAGGCCCAACAGCCGGCTTCCAAAGAATCGGCAGGTTGCGATCGAAGACCGATGGCCGGAGGGCAGCCTCCGACCAAGCGACAGAAAGGCGGCAAGTCCAACTGGTTGCCGGCCTTCTCTTACGAGCAGACTCTAGATGGTCCCTGCAAGTTCCACAGCGGCGCGAAGCCGTCAAACCATACCACCCGAAAGTGCCACTGGCTCACCAGAATCGCCAAGGGAGACGGCCTCCTTCCTCCCCCGCCTGCTGGGCCGCCGCCTCCACCGCCGCCCCAGCAGCCGGCTGCCAGGCCAGTCGGTGCAGTGCGAGATGAGTACCCGGAAGAGCACGGAGCCTATGTGGTGTTCACCAAAGGTGGTCGATGATCGACGCAAAGAAAGCGGTCAAAGAACAAGAAGTAAATGCAGTAGCATCAGATACTCCAGAGTTTATGCATTGGTCCGAGAAGCCTATCAGTTGGGCAGAGCTGATCACCAAGAGGTGATGCCGAATCCGGGCTGCTATGCCCTGGTTTTGAGTGCCACCTTGGCCACAGATAGGCAGGCCGCTCGCTTCTCGCAAGTATTGATAGACGGAGGCAGTAGCATCAACATCCTGTACAAGGATACCATGGAGAAGTTAGGAATCAAGCAAAGACAGCTTCAGAACAGCCGGACTGTGTTCCACGGCATTGTACCTAGCCTTTCCTGCTCACCAATCGGCAAGATCCTGATAGACGTCCTCTTTGGAGACAAAGAACATTTCCGCCGAGAGCCAGTTTGGTTTGAAGTGGTGGACCTCGAAAGCCCGTACCATGCGTTGCTTGGCCAACCTGCTTTGGCCAAGTTGATGGCGGTCCCCCACTACGCCTACCTCAAGATGAAGATGCCGAGTTCTAAGGGGATTCTGACCATAGCCGGCGACCATAGAAGTCGTCACCGCTTGAGCCGAGAGCAATGCCGGCTGGCCCAGTCCCTGGTGATCGCAGCTGAGAAGCTGTTTCTTGATCGGGTTGTGGCGATGGCCGGCAAGCAGCCAGAGATGTCGCCCGACCCCAAGGAGTCGGAAGCTGAGGGTTCGTTCAAGCCGGCCAAGGAAACGAAGAAGATACCCTTGGACCCGGAGCACCCAGAGAGGTACACTGTCATAGGTGCAAACCTTGACAGCAAATAGGAAGGCGAGCTTGTCGATTTCCTCCGTGGGAATCGAGACATCTTTGCATGGTCCCCTAAAAACATGCCAGGTGTACCGACGGAATTCGCCGAGCACAAGTTACATGTCCGACCTGATGTGAAGCCCGTCAGGCAGCCCTTGCGCCGCCTGTCAGAAGAGAAGAGAAGAGTTGTTGGAGAAGAGATAGCCTGGCTCCTGGCCGCCGGCTTCATTATGGAGGTGTTTTTTCCAGAATGGTTAGCAAACCCGGTCCTGGTGTTGAAGAAGAACAAGCAGTGGCGGATGTGTATTGACTACACAAGCCTCAACAAAGCTTGCCCCAAGGACCCATTTGCTCTACCGAGAATTGATCAGGTGATAGACTTCATAGTCGGATGCGAGCTGTTGAGCTTTTTAGATGCGTATTCAGGATATCACCAGATCAAGCTAAACCTGGCTGACAGACTGAAGACCGCCTTCATCACGCCGTTTGGAGCCTTCTGCTACCTGACCATGACGTTCGGCTTGAGGAATGCCGACGCCACCTTTCAGCGTTGCATGCAGAAGTGCCTCCTCAAGCAACTCGGCAGAAACGCCCACGTCTACGTAGATGACGTGGTGGTGAAGACGGAAAGGTGTGGAACACTGCTGGAAGACCTCAAGGAAACCTTTGAGAACCTGCGCCGATTCCAAATCAAGCTCAACCCTGAGAAGTGCGTCTTCGGAGTACTAGCCGGCCAACTCCTTGGCTTCCTGGTCTCTGAACGCGGCATAGAGTGCAACCCTGTGAAGATCAAGGCCATCGAGAGGATGGAGGTACCCAGCCGACTGATAGATGTGCAAAAGTTCACCGGCTGCTTGGCGTCCATCAGCCGATTCATCAGTCGGCTGGGCGAGAAAGCTCTCCCCTTATACCAGCTGATGAAAAAGACCACTTTTTTCGAGTGGAACCACAAGGCGGACGAAGCTTTTCTCCAGTTGAAGAAGACGTTGACTACTCCCCCTGTGCTGGCGGCTCCGACTCCTAAAGAGCCCATGCTCCTGTACATCGCCGCCACCAGCCGGGTAGTCAGCACAGTCATTGTAGTGGAGCGCAAGGAGGAAGGCAAGGCGCTACCTGTCCAGAGACCGGTATATTACCTAAGCGAGGTACTGTCGACCTCCAAGCAGAACTACCCCCACTACCAGAAGATGTGCTACGGCGTGCACTTTGCCGCCAAGAAATTGAAGCCTTACTTTCAAGAGCACCCAATCACTGTGGTCTGCACCGCTCCACTGGCCGAGATCATTGGAAGCCGAGATGCTTCAGGCTGAGTGGCCAAATGAGCCATAGAGTTGGCCCCCTACACCATCTACTACCAGCCCCGCACCGCCATCAAGTTGCAAGCACTGGCCGACTTCCTTGTCGACTGGGCCGAGACCCAGTAGCTGCCACCAGCGCCCGACTCCACCCATTGGCGGATGCATTTCGACGGCTTCAAGATGCGCACCAGCTTGGGAGCCGGCGTCGTCCTCGCCTCCCCTAAAGGCGACAAGCTCAAATATGCACTGCAAATCCACTTCGCCGCCTCCAACAATGTCGCCGAATACGAGGCGCTCATTCACGGGCTCCGGCTTTCCAAGGAACTCGGCATCCGCCGGATCCTGTGCTATGGCGACTCCGATTTGGTTGTAACAACAGTCATCTGGTGTCTGGGACGCCAAAGATGCAAACATGGCGAGCTACCGCTTCCTGGTGCAGCAACTCAGCAGATATTTCGAGGGGTGTGAGTTCCTTCACGTGCCAAGAAATGACAACGACCAAGCAGACGCCCTGGCACGAGTCGGCTCCACCCGTTAAGCAATACCATCCGGCGTCGCCCTTCAGCGCCTCCTCAAGCCGTCTATCAAGCCTTCACCAGAATCAGACTCCATCTTTGTGCCGGCTCCCCCCGAAGAAGTCGGATCCGACTCAAGAGCTCCAGCAGACGGCACAAGAATTCTTACGAGCAGCTCCAAAAACGCCGCAGTCAAAGCTGGCCCGGGGACTTCAGAACCCGGCCCAGGGACTACGGTGGCCAGTCCGAAGACTCCAGAGCTCGGCCAGGGGACTGCGCCAGTCGGCCCGGGGACTGCGCCAGTCGGCCCGAGGACTTCGTCAACCCAGCAAGCGGCGGCGGACTCCAGCTCGCCGCCTCCTAGCCCAGCCGCCCTCGTCCAAGTCGCAATGGTGGCAATTGAAGAAATAGCAGCACCCTCATGGGCCCAACCCATCCTCAAGTTCCTAGTAAACAAAGAGCTGCCAACCGATGAAATCTTGGCTTGGCAAGTACAACGCCGAGCGGCAGCCTACACTATAGTCAACAGAGAGCTGGTCAGGCGCAGCGTCACTGGTGTCTACCAGCGTTGCGTCGAGCCACAGCAAGGCCAAGCAATTTTCAAAGACATCCATCAAGGCGAGTGCGGCCACCATGCGGCTTCGCATGCACTCATCGCCAAAGCCTTTCGACACGGTTTTTTCTGGCCAACTGCACTAGAAGAGGCCAAGGAGTTAGTCCAAAAATGCAAGGGGTGCCAGAAGTTCCGCTCCAAGCCGCGTCAGCCGGCTTCCGCACTCAAGACTATCCCCATCGCCTGGCCCTTTGCGGTTTGGGGCCTGGACATGGTGGGACCATTCAAGACGGCACGAGGCGGCCTAACTCACTTACTTGTCGTGGTGGACAAGTTCACCAAGTGGATAGAAGTAAAGCCCATCAAGAAGCTGAATGGCCCGACTGCGGTGACTTTCATCTCCGACATCACAATTCGATACGGCATACCACACAGCATCATCACCGACAATGGCACAAATTTCGCCAAAGGCGCCTTGGCCCGTTTCTGCACGATGCAGGGCATCTGACTGGACTTAGCGTCCGTTGCCCATCCGCAGTCAAACGGCCAGGTAGAGCGAGCAAACGGCCTCATCCTGTCTGGCATCAAGCCTCGACTGGTCGAACCACTGGAGCGTTCGGTCGGCTGTTGGCTTGAGGAGCTGCCAGCCGTCCTCTGGAGTCTGCGCACGACTCCAGACAAGTCAACTGGCTTCACGCCTTTCTTCCTCGTCTACGGTGCCGAAGCCGTCATCCCGACGGACATAGAGTTCGACTCCCCGCGGGTCACCATGTACACCGAGGAGGAAGCAGAAGAAGCACGTCAAGACGACGTCGATCTGCTGGAAGAGGGCCGACTGTTGGCACTCAGCCGGTCCAGCATCTACCAGCAGAGCCTGCGCCGATACTACAACAGGAAGGTCAGGCCGAGATCTTTCCAAGAGGGCGACCTTGTGCTCCGACTGATCCAGCGAACAGCCGGCCAACACAAGCCGTCGGCGCCTTGGGAAGGCCCTTTCATCATCAGCAAAGTGTTGGGCAATGACTCCTGCTACCTGATCGACGCTCAGAAGCCCCGAGCACGCAAGAGGGACGACTCCGGCAAAGAGTCGGAACGGCCATGGAACGCAAATCTTCTCCGAAGATTTTACAGTTGATGCAGTATGTACCACGCTATCCTTTGTATTAAAGTACCGAGACTTTGGGCCCCCCGAGACGAGGTCAGGGACTGCCCTTTTTGTTATCTATATGATAAGAATTATGCCTTCGAGAATGCTATTCTTCGTTATGCCGCTTGGCACCGGGTTCGACTAGTCGGCCCGGGGACTCGCCGCCTTGCGTTATGAAATGCTTCCTGCAGTCGGACAAGTAGTGTGCGGTGCCTAAGCCGTCTCCTGTCAGAAGCCGCAGCTCGCAGAGCGACTGTTCGGTGGGCAGAGAGTAAGGAAGAATGGGCGCCCACACGAAAAATGGCTAAGGACTCAAAGCATAAACATAGCTCAAGCCGGCTTCCAGCCTCTCTTCGCAAAGCCGACTCTTGAGTAGTTGGCTTGCCGCCTTCTATCCAACTTGTTAAAAAGATTCCAAAAAAATGGCAAGTACTTGCCTTCCCCAAATTAGCCAAGCATTTGATCCAGCGGCGGTCCGCAGAGTGGTCATCCGACTGGCAAGGCGGCGACTAAAGGGAAGGCGGCAAAGGAAAAAGCCAAATGAGCAGTAAGCAAGGAAAGATAGAATTCGGATAAGATATTTACCTAACATAGGCCCTTGGCCGAATCTTCAAGCAGAAGTTCAAAATACACCCCGCGGGTGGAATTGTGCAAATTAACAAGTTTTTCAAAGACTACTAAAGCAGATAAAATAAAGGCAAGACGGCAACCTAAGAAGCGGCATACGGGTTCGGAGGGTCGGAAGAGACGGCGGTGTCAGGCGCGGGGGCGGCCGGCTGGGCAGTCTCGGCTTGATCGTCTCCGGCGGCAGCCGGTTCGGTCGGGCGTGGCTCGTTGCTGGAGGCTCGGTCGAGCTGAGGCTGGTCGCCCGCTCCGTCTTCTGGTGCCTCCGTCTTGCCTCCGTCCTCCGCCTCGCCTTCCTCCTCGGCGCTGGAGCCGATCACCTCCACCGAGTCCTCGTTGCAGTCCGGGTTCATCCTGAACCACTCCGGCGGCAGCTCCTCGCCGTTTGCGGCCCGCTCAGGGACAAAGACGCTGGTGTCTGTATAGTCGGCAGTCGCCGCTGCATGCTCGATGAGGGCGCCTTCCACAGCCACCAGCTCTGCCTGGGCCTCTGACCGGAACACGGCCAGACGGTCCAGGTCCAGCCCCGGATACCACGCCTTGACGAATTCCAAGGCCCGGCGCGCTCCAGCCTGGGCCGAGGAACCCTTCCAGGCCTCAAGACGGCCAGCCGCGACCTCCAGCCAGTCGGCAGTCCGACTGGGAGTGCGCAGAACCGGCATGTCTGGCCACAGGGCGGCAATCACCTGGGCACCGACACGTTGAAGCCCGCGCAACAGCCGATGGGCCGGCCGCAGACGAGCCTCGATGCTCAGAAGCTGCTCGTCGATGGTCAGGGGGGCGTTGGCGGAGATCTCCGCGCCATTTGCCCTCCGCGCCTCGCGATCAGCCTTGATGGCTCGAGTGACCGCCTGCGAGTGGCCAGGGAAGAAGTCTGCCAAAACAAAAAAGAAGCAAGACAAAGAATCAGGAGTCGGCCTGACTTACAGTCAGCGGCTCAAAGAAAGAAAGTAAAGAAACTCACCGTCGACGATGTCTTCAATCTCATGGAAGCCGGAGGTCAGCAGCGCCTCCTTGTCGGTCCAGGAGGAGCGCTCACTCTCGAACTCGGCCAGGAGAGCACTCTCTCTCTTCTCCGCCTCGTCCTGCGCCTTCTTAAGCAGCTCCTTGTGCTCCGCCAGCTGTGCAGCCAGCAGGTCGCGCTCTGTGGCAAGCTTGCTGCACTCCTCCCCCTTGGTACGCAAGCGGTGTTGGCCTCGCCTAGCTGCTGCTGAAGAGTGGCATTGGCCTCTGAAGAATAAAAAGAAAAATGACGTTAAGTCATCAACAAAGAAGGTCGCCGGGAAGATCCGGCTCGACTGCTCAGCAGTCGGCCCGAATCTCGGGGACTACAGCCCGCGGGTGCGCTAGCGCGCCCCCGCGAAGTAGAAGGAGGACTCACTCCGGCTCTCCGACAAGTCGGCAGTCCGCCTGCCTAGCTCCTCAACATTGCGGTTGAAGGCAGTGACGCGGAGGTTGTGATACTCCTGTGATAAGTATTTTAGACAAAGGTAAATATTTGGAACTCGCCAGATGGAGTTCCGAGCCGCCTGCTCAGCAGCCGGCCTGAAACTCGGGGACTACACCCAGTGGGTGCGCTGGCGCGCCCCCACAGAGAAGAACAAGAAAAACAAAGTCAAAAGAAGAAAGCATACCCGGACGGCTGCTCGCGATGCCAGATGCGCCTTGGTGCAGCTCTGGATGGCATCGCCCTCGGCTCGCAGCTTCGCCTGGACGTCCAGAACCGCCTGGTTCAGCGGGCCTGTGTCGCCTCCTTGCACCCACCCAACGGGCGCGGCGCTTGTCGCCTCGGCGTTTGGGATGGCCGAGTTGGCAGCGCCGGCCTCCAAGGGGCGTGGGGCCGAAATCGCCTTCTCAAGGCGGTGGATCGCTGGCGAGGCGACTTGAAGGAGCAGCTTCGCCGTAGCCTCGTCTTTAGTCGGCGGCACTGACGGGTCCGCCGGCTGCTTACCCTGCACACTCCTAGACGGCGGCGGAGGCGGCGGTGGCGGCGCGGCCGTGTCCGACATGGAGGCTTCGCCGCTGTCCTTCTCCATGGTGGGTTCTCCCCGCCGACTTCTCAAGTCTGCCCCGTGAACTCCGGGGGCGGCGGTGCGGAGCTCAGCGGGATGACAAGCAACGCCGATTGGCGGTGCGCGGTCTCCTCAGCTCGCCGCTTTGCTGCGACGGCGGCTTTGGCCTCTTCCAGCTTCTTCTGGGCGGAGGCCGCCGCCTTCTCAGTCTGCGCCTTCTCCAAGCGGTCGGCCTCCTCCTCGTCGCGCTTCTCCTGCGCATTTCGCTCCGTCGCCTCCCAAAGGTCGGCGGCGGGGACAATCCGCCGAGTATTGGCGGACGTCTCTACCGACCCCATGATGGAGGGGGCGGCGACCCTCTCAAGGGTAAGGGGAGCCCTAAAGCGAGGAAGGAGTGTAAAAGACTCGGACAAGATTCACCAGAGGAAAATAAGACGAAGGCAGAAACACTTACGCAGAGACCAGTGGTGGCTTCTTCACTTCCTTGCGGAAGCGGTTGGCCTTCGCGACCGCCTCCTCCCGCTTGGTCGCGGCGGCCGCCCCCTTGAACTTATTCGACCGGCCAACGAGCGAACTCGGTCCGGCCCGGCGCTTCTTCGCGCCGCCTTGACCGTCCAAGCCGGCGGAGGAACTCGCGCCTGGATGGCCGACTTTCGACTGATGGCGTGGGGCGACTTCCCCTTCGGCGTCGTCATCAGGCTAGTCGGCAAAGGTGCCGAGGGCCTGAAGCCGCCTCCCGCTCCTCCTCCTCCTCCTTCGGCGTCGGTCTCCATCGCCGCCGCCCCCAAGTCGGGGTCGTCGACGTCGCTCTCCGCTTGGTCGGGGACGAACTCACGGGGCGGTCCCGTGGTGCCGGCGGAAAGCTGCAGGAGGGGGTTCTGACTCGAAGAAACCAAAAAGATCAGAAGTCAGATTCGGCTGCAAAAGAAAACAGAGGGACAAGAGATACGACTTACCACAGGCGGGGGGTTGGCGCGCGAGTACGGCTCTTTTCCGAACTGCCAATCCGCCGCAAGATCGCAGTTCGCGATGTGGTTCACCATGTTCGCCACCTCCGCGTGGGGCATGTCCTTGGTGCACATTCGACTCAGGTCCCGGTGGTTGCTCATTTGACTGATCAGATGAGGTCGACCTTGGAGAGGGAGGACTCGGCGCGCCACGAAGGCGGCCAGCAAGTCGGCCCCGGACAGACCATCCGACTGCGTCAGCAGTCGGAGTCGCGCGACGGCGGCGGCGCCTGCAGGTGTCAGCGTCTTGACCCGGTGGGACCAGCTGGGGAGGCTCCCAGCCGACGCGCTGGCTTTGTAGTGCGGCAGATTGACCCAGTCGCCTTCAGGGGCGACGTTCTTCACGTAAAAGTAGGACCTTTGCCACATCTTCACCGACTTGACCAGTGGAATGGAGGGGAACGGGTTGTCGGCCGTTGATCTCCGCATCGCGATGAAGGCGCCGCACTGGGCTAGCACGCCGGCGACGTGTGTGCCGAGCTTGGACTGGAAGAATTCCCCCGACAGCTCGATGGTGGGGAGAAAGCCGAGGAAGCCCTCGCACAGGATGGCGAAGGCGGCCAGTAGCACCACCATGTTCGGAGTAAGGTGGTGCGGCTGGAGCCCGTGGAACTCCAAGAACGAGCGGAAGAAGCCGCTCACCGGCAGCCCTAGGCCGCGCATGAGGTGCGAGCGGAATATGACCCGCTCGCCCTCCTCCGGCGCCGGTGATATCTCCCTCGCCGGCGCGGCACGGGCCCGCACTAGGTTCGTGCCGGGGAGCCAGCGCGTCTTGCGGAGGAGCTCGATGTGGTCGTCGTCCACCTCGGAGCCGTCCCACACGCCGGAGCGCACGGCAGGACGCGCGGCGGCGGAGGAAGAGCTCATCGCTACGAGCGCGGCGTGGTTCAACACGACGGTGGAAAGAGGAAGAAGAAGAAGCGAGAGGGAGCGGGGGAGTAGGGAAGATGGGTGCGCGTGCTTCGCCGCCCCCCTCCCCCCGCCTACTTATAGCCTCATGGGCTGAGAAGCCGATGGGGCGGGCGTGGGATTAACTGCGCACAGGACCCCATGGCCACCACGATTTACCCCACGAAGTTACTGCGCGCAGTAACGACGTGGGAACCCCAACCGTCCGCACGGTTGCAACGGATCCGTTTGCATGCAGAGGCGCGGTAGTGGCGGGCCCCGCCTGACGGCATGTCCCGTCGCGCGCGTGGGTTGGCAGACTGTCCCTGCCGTGTGGCGCCGCGCTACGGGTCCGCAACGGGTGACTGCGGGGAAGCGTATCAGGAACGCCGCTTGGTTCCCGCCGCGACTTTCAAACTCTTTAGGGGGCGAGACGGCCCTCTGCGAGTCCGACTCCAAATAGTCGGCCTGAAGGAAGACGGCAAGCAAGGCCCGGATTCCACCACCGGAAGAATGAAACTGTTGAGGCCCCTCGACGTATCACCCTCAGAGCCTCACCAGCTTCGGGGACTACTGTCAGAGTAATGGGCCACAGTTAGGCTAACCCGAGCCCCTGAACCTTTCAAGAAATTGGGGCAGGCTGCGCCCTTCGAGCCCCAAGACGACGAGCTGCCTTCTTAGAGTCGGCAGCGATGCAGCCGACTGCCCTTCGCGGCTGAGTCCTGGGGATGACTCCAAGATAAGCCGAGTCCCAGGGACGACTCCAAGATAAGCCGAGTCCCAGGGACGACTCCAAGATAAGCCGACTCCGGGCCGGTGACTTCAAGAGAAGCCGGCTGTAGGGAGTCGGCCCGCGACTCCAACCATCCCGTGCCTTCTTCACGATAATGGACGGACGGAAGCGGCCGTCAGCGGCCCTTTCCTCGCCGTTTATCGAGGGCGTGCATGGTTACAGCGCCGTGCATCGCGGAGATCTCCGTCCGGCGCGGCACTGTTGACATGCCAGCCCTGACATCAGCCCTTGGGGCGGAGCCCTGTACCCACAACGACCTGTCTGTACGACCCAGAGACGGCGGGTCCCACCAGTCGGCGGGAGTACAGAAGACGGCGAGAGCGCCACAAGACGGACCCATTGGGAGTCGGCCCCCAGGAGTCGGCTGGCCCCTCCCACGGGTCCCACAAGCCATTAACCAGACACGACGGGGAATGGCAATAGTGATCGCCCGTCAGGCGGCGGCACTGTTGCCATGACCCCACGACCAAGCCCGCGTCATTAGAAGCACGGCTACAGTGATCCGCGGCCGACAGGACACGCCCGCGGCAGACAAGGTCCTGGCCCCCAGAAAGGTGCAAGTCGGCAAGGGCCCACCCGATCAGCCGGAGAAGACGGCGGCCTAAGAGACAGACGGCTGGGACCCGCACCCAGCCGGTTTTACCATTGTACCCCTGGGGGGTAGGCCTAGCTATATAAACCCCCAGGGCACCCATGCAAGGGGTTCGAATCCATTAGCACTAGTCCAGACCATATAGGAAGGGGAGAGCTAGCCTTGCCTTCTCCTACCTCCAGAAACAGCTCAAGGAGCCACCTTGTACTCACTTTGCCTTAGTGATCATGCGGAGACCCCGCAGAGCAGCAGTAGGGGTCTTATCTCCTCGCAGAGCCCTGAAGCTGGGTAAGATCCGCCGGCGTGCATGTCTTAGCCTCATCCCGTTTCCAGGCACCGGCGACGTTCTACTCGCCCCCACCATGATAAGCCATCCTTTGGCATATGTCGCACCCAACCCCCGACACATAGTTATGACATTATCTAGGCATGATCATGTATATAGGCATCACGTCCATAACAAGTAGACCGACTCCTGCCTACATCTACTACTATTACTCCACACATCGACTGACTCTTGCCTGCATCTAGAGTATTAAGTTCATAAGAACAGAGTAACACATTAAACAAGATGACATGATGTAGAGGGATAAACACATGCAACATGATATAAACCCCATCTTGTTATCCTCGATGGCAACAAAGACAATACGCGTGCCTTGCAACCCTTTCTCACATCATAAGGACACCGCAAGATCGAACCCAAAGCTAAGCACTTCTCCCATGACAAGAAAGACCCATCTAGTAGGCCAAACAAAACTGATAATTTGAAGAGACTTGCAAAGATAACTCAATCATACATAAAAGAATTCAGAGAAGATTCAAATATTATTCATAGATAAACTTGATCATAAACCCACAATTCATCGGATCTCGACAAACACACCGCAAAAAGAGTTACATCCAATAGACCTCCACAAGAGAGGGGAGAACATTGTATTGAGATCCAAAAAGAGAGAAGAAGCCATCTAGCTAATAACTATGGACCCGTGAGGTCTGTGGTAAACTACTCACAACTCATCGGAGGGGCAAGGATATTAATGTAGAGGCCCTCCGTGGTTGATTCCCCTCCGCAGAGTGCGGTGAAGGCTCCAAGATGGGATCTCATGGATACGTAGGTTACGGCGGTGGAAATTGTGTTTAGTGGTGCTCTGGATGTTTTCGGGCACGAGGGTATATATAGGAGGAAGAAGTACGTCGGTGGCCGCCCGAGGGGCCCACGAGATAGGGGGGCGCGCCCTACAGGGGGGGCGTGGCCCCCTATCTTGTGGGGCCCTCGGGAGCTTCTTGACTTGCACTACAAGCTCTCCGGATCATGTTCGTTCCAAAAATCACGCTCCCGAAGGTTTCATTCCGTTTGGACTCCATTTGATATTCCTTTTCTTCGAAATACTGAAATAAGCAAAAAAACAGCAATATGGGCTGGGCCTCCGGTTAGTAGGTTAGTCCCAAAAATGATATAAATGTGTAAAATAAAGCCCATAAACATCCAAAAGGGGTAATATAATAGCATGGAACAATAAAAAATTATAGATACGTTGGAGCCGTATCACCAATCTAGGAGACACCACTCTCTAAGAAGTAACAAATGGTGTGTTGATGATGAACTCCTTGCTCTTGTGCTTCAAATGATAGTCCCCCAGCACTCAACTCTCTCTCACAGGATTTGGATTTGGTGGAAAGAAGATTTGAGTGGAAAGCAACTTGGGGAAGGCTAGAGATCAAGATTCATATGGTAGGAATGGAATATATTGGCCTCAACACAAGTGTAGGTGGTTCTCTCTCAGAAAATGTAAGTTGGAAGTGTAGGTTCGTTCTGATGGCTCTCTCCATGAATGAAGAGGAGGTGGAGGGGTATATATAGCCTCCACACAAAATCTAACCGTTACACACAACTTGCCAATCTCGGTGGGACCGAATTGATAAACTCAGTCGGACCGATTGAGCAAATCTAGTGACCGTTAGGATTTTCGGTGGGACCGACATGCAACTCGGTAGGACCGATATGGTTAGGGTTAGGGCATAACGAAATCTCGGTGAGACCGACATTACACAAACTTCGGTGAGACCAATTTTGGTAATAAGCTAACCAGAGAGTTGGTCGAGGTAAACTTGGTGGGACTGATTAGCTCATTTCGTGAGACCGAAATGTTACGAAGGGAAACAGAGAGTTTACATTGCAATCTCGGTGGGACCGATCGCTCATCTCGGTGGGACCAAACGCGTTCTGAAGGGAAAGAGAGAGATTACAATCCCATCTCGGTGAGACCGAGATCCCTATCGGTGAGACCGATTTGCCTAGGGTTTGTGGCAGTGGCCATGACATCTGAACTCGGTGGTGCCGGATAGTAAGAATCGGTGTGGCCGATTTTGAAATTTGGTTTAGGTCATATGTGGATGTGATAAAGTAGTTGAGGGCTTTGTAGCATTTCACTAAGCACTTTGAGCAAGAGCCTCATTAAGCAATACCTCATCCCTCCTTGATAGTATTGGCTTTTCCTATAGACTCAATGTGATCTTGGATCACTAAAATAGAAAATGTAGAGTTTTGAGCTTTCAGCTTGAGCCAATCCTTTTGTCCTTAGCATTTTGAGGGGTCCACTTTTCTCATCCATGCCATGCCAATCATTGAGCTTTCCTGAAATATTTATCTTGAAATAGCATTAGCTCAATGAGCTATAGGTTGTTAGGAATTACCAAAACCACCTAGGGATAGTTGCACTTTCATCCGTAAAAAGCAATACGTACCACATGGGGTGATGAATGCTGTCTTCTCCTCGTCCTCTTTCGTCATGAAGATCTGATGGTATCCCGAGTAGGCGTCGAGTAATGATAACAGGTCACCCAGCCGTGGAGTCAACAATCTGGTCAATGCGCGATAACAGGAAGGGATCCTTTGGACAAGCCTTATTGATGTCTGTGTAATCAATACACAGTCTCCACTTCCCATTTGCCTTGCGCACCACTACCGGATTGGCCAACCACGTCGGATGGAGTACTGCTCTTACAAAGCCTGCCGCCTCTAGTTTCCTGATCTACTCCATGATGAACTCCTGCCTTTCCAGAGCTTGCTTCCTGACCTTCTGCTTGACGGGCCGCGCATGAGGACAGAAAACAAGATGGTGCTCAATCACTTCCTTGGGAACGCCGGGGATGTCAAAGGCTTGCCATGCAAACACATCGAGGTTCACCCACAGGAAAGTGACAAGCTCGCTTTCCTATTTGCTATCGAGGGTGGAGCTTATGGTGAAAGCTCCCCGTGCCGTCCTCCTTGACGGGCACCTTCTTGGTCTCTGGTGGTGCACCTCTGGACTTCTTGCTCCTGCCGGCGGAGCTCTCTGGCACTTCCTCAATGGGAGCGCAACACCCCAATTAGGTGCGCTTGCCGGAGTGGGTGCGAGGGGTCTCGCCGGTCTTCTTCCCTCCCGAGGCTCCGTCGGCAGGAGCAGGTGCCTTGGCGGCAGGTGCTGCAAATGCTTCCCGGTAGAGTTGGTCAGCACAAATCAACACATCTTTCTTGTCGGAGGGGACGGTGATGATGTTCATCGGCCCGGGCATCTTCAGCATGTTGTAGGCATAATGTGAAGCCGCCATGAACTTGGCTAGTGCTGGGCGGCCGAGGATCCCATTGTAGGGCAAGGGGATCTCGGGTACATCAAAGACAATCCACTCCGTCCTGTGGTTCAGCTCGCCTCCGAACGTCACGGGCAACGTGACATTTCCCTTCGGCTGGCTCCTCCCCGGGTTGACCCATTGGAACGTGCCCGTCTCCTCGAGGTCTCCATCAGGGATTTGCAGCCTCTTGATCACAACGGGCGAGATCAAGTTTAGACCGGCCCCCCCATCAACCAGCATCTTCGTCACCTTGAGGTTGCGGATTGTTGGCGAGACCAACAACGGCAAGCACTCGAGCGCAGTAGTGCGGTCAGGGTGGTCCTCGGTGTCAAAGATGATAGGCGTGCTGGACCACCTCAGCGGCTTCCGTGCGTCGACCGATGGCTCCACCGCTGTGATCTCATGCACCCACTGCTTGAGTTGGTGGTGGGATGTATGCAGGGAGGCGCCACCATCGACGCACATGGCTTCTGTGGCTTTCTGGAACTCATGGTCACCGCACTCATCGCCCTCGTCATGATCATCGTCTTCCTGCTTCTTGTCGCGGCCCCGAGCGGGCCTCTCTTGCTGATTATCTTTGCCGCAGTGGCCTCCTTGGCCACCATGCTTCTTGCCGGATCCTTCGGCACCCTCTTGTCCCTTCTCCTTGTCCTGCCGCTCATACTCGGCTTTCTGCTTCTCAGCGAGTAGCTCTACTTGCCGGGGCGGTGGTACCATCCGTGGAGTCGGTTTCCGCATCGGCGTCTTCGCCGGGGTACTTCCTTCTCTCTTCAGCGCGTTCGCATCGATCGGCCAGAACATAATGTTCGGCCACATCCCTGACCTTGTTCATTGCCAGCTCTTCATGCATCTTACGATTGCACACATTCTGATGGAATGCACTGATCACGGCGGCAGGATGAACGTCGGGGATGTTGTACTGCACTCGGCTGAACCTTTGGATGTACTTGCGCAAGTTTTCTCCTTCCTTCTGGGGGATGATATGCAGATCACTTGCCTGGCCATGAGCTTGGTGGCCTCCGGTAAAGGCGCCAAAAAACTCATGACACAGATCCGCCCAAGAAGAAATGGAGTCTACCGGCAAGTGCATCAACCATGACATAACATTGGGCTTAAGTGCCAATGGAAAGTAATTGGCAAGCACCTTGTCGTCGCGGGCCCCAGCAGCTTGCATCGCGATGGTGTAGATGCTGAGGAACTCCGATGGGTGAGTCTTGCCGTTGTACTTCTCGCCAACGTCAGGTTTGAACGTGCGGTGGGAGGGCCACTGGAACTGCCGCAGCTCATGGGTGAAGGCCGGACAACCTACCTCGTAAGGTAGGCCACCATAGCCTCCCGGTGCTGGGTGGACCGTAGTGGGCCCTGCCCGCCTGTCCGACTGGTGGCGCGCATCGCGCTGGCGCTTGATGGTAGTTCGAGTGTCTTCATGAACTCACTCCCGAAGAACCTGGCGTTGGTCGCGGTGGGTTCATGGGTCGGACGATGCTATGGAGATATCATCACGAGCGTCGTCACGACAGACCGACACCCGCAGTGGTCGGGATGGAGGAGGGGAGTGCACCGTGGCCGCATCGCCTCCGGCCCGGCCTCCACTGGCATGCGGTGGCCCGACGGAGCGATGGCCTACGGGTCCCGCCACCGTGGCCCCTACCTGGCGCGCCAAAGATGTCGGTGGGAAACGACACCTATGGGATCACAAGAATCCTACTGCGGTTGCGGGGCGCAGGGTTGTGAGAAGAGCAGGATTAGTAATTGACACGGGGATCGTTTACCCAGGTTCGGGCCGCGAGGATGCGTAAAACCCTAGTCCTGCTTGGTGGATGTATTGAGTGTTCTTGCGCTCTTGAACTAGCTATGGGTGCTATGAGGTTCGAAAGAGCCGAATCCTTTTACTGTATGCCATGGGCCTCCTTTTATAGGCGAAAGGGGCTGCCGCAGTGGCACACAGGAGGTGGAAAGGCCTATAGGATTGCAAGCTTATCACCCGTATTATAGGACAAGATGCATTAAATGCATGGTTGAGGTGTCCTTCACTTTATCGGGGACGGGAGTGAGGCCCGTCCCGTCCGTCGCCGCTCCTCCTTGCTTCGACACGCGCCCTGGCCAGCGATGCGTGCGGGGCCATGTAGGCAGGCAAGCAGCTGAGGTGGCGCGGGGGTGGAGCCTCCATGAAGATCTGGATGCCGCCATGCAGGTGCATGCTGAGTTGGCCTGGAAGCTGCGTGTTGCCACGCAGGTGCCTGCCTAGCTGGTTAGGTTGGCAGATGCATGCGAACGGTGGCGGGGAGTTGGTTGGTGCGGGCTTGGCAGTGGCCCTACTGTCGCCTCTGGCAAGGGTCTTGCCGTGGCACGCTGGCGCCCCCGGCAAGGACCTTGCCGGGGGTCTTGTGGATTTCTTCGGTAAGGATCTTGGTAGGGAGTGTTTCCTTCCAATCCTCATCTGACCTTGAGCATTCTATGTCTTCACAAAGATCTGCATGCCACCATGGAGGTGCCTCCCAAGCCCTGGTCCAACGTGGTTGTTGGCGTTGGAGGTCGTGGGTTCAAGGGTGGCTCGCTCTGCCGGTCGCGGCCGAGCTGCCACGGCAAAGGGGCTTGCCGGGGCTGCCCCTGGCAAGGGTCTTTCCGAGGCAACCTGCTTCGCCCGTCTGCACTTTGTGGCCTTGGTCCTTGATGTTGCCTTGTTCGTCTCGAGCCTTTGGCTTCTCTCCGGCTTCCCTCTCTTGCCCTGCTATGCGTGGCCGCGGCGCGTGGCTCTGACTTCGCATGCACAGGTAAAGGGGTTAAAAGGAGAACCCCTACGTTTGTACACCGACACCATAGCCCCTGTTTCGAGCTGCAAATATGAGCAACAAAACCAGTATCAAATACCCAGGTGCTACTATGAGCAGTAGTAAGGTACACATCAATAACATGTATATCAAATATACCTTTCACTTTACCATCTTCTTATCTGCCAAATACTTGGGGCAGTTCCGCTTCCAGTGACCAGTCCCTTTGTAGTAGAAGCACTGAATCTTAGGCTTCGGTCCAGGCTTGGGCTTCTTCACTTGAGCAGCAACTTGCTTGCCATTCTTCTTGAAGTTCCCCTTCTTCCCTTTGCCCTTCTTCTTGAAACTAGTGGTCTTGTTGACCATCAACACTTGATGGTCCTTCTTGATTTCTACCTCCGTAGCCTTTAGCATTGCGAAGAGCTCAGGAATTCTCTTATCCATCCTGGCATATTATAGGTCATCATGAAGCTTTTGTAGCTTGGTGGTAGTGATTGAAGAAATCTGTCAATGACACTATCATCAGGAAGATTAACTCCCAGTTGAGTCAAGTGGTTGAGGTACCCAGACATTTTGAGTATATGTTCACTGACAAAACTATTCTCCTCCAATTTGCAGCTGTAGAACTTATTGGAGACTTCATATCTCTCAATCCGGGCATTTGGTTGAAATAGTAACTTCAACTCCTGGAACATCTCATATGCTCCATGACGTTCAGAACGTCGTTGAAGTCCCGATTCTAAGCCGTAAAGCATGGCACACTGAACTATCGAGTAGTCATCAGCTTTGCTCTGCCAGACGTTCATTACATCTGTAGTTGCTCCTGCAGCGGGCTTTGCACCTACCGGTGCTTCCAGGACGTAATTCTTCTGTGCAGCAATGAGGATAATCCTCAAGTTACGGAGCCAGTCCGTGTAGTTGCTACCATCATCTTTCAACTTAGCTTTCTCTAGGAATGCATTAAAATTCAAAGGAACAGTAGCACGGGCCATTTATCTACAACAACATAGACATGCAAAATACTATCAGGTACTAAGTTCGTGATAAATTGAAGTTCAATTAATCATATTACTTAAGAACTCCCACTTAGATAGACATCCCTCTAGTTATCTAAATGATCACGTGATCCATATCAACTAAACCATGTCCGATCATCACGTGAGATGGAGAAGTTTTCAATGGTGAACATCACTATGTTGATCATATCTACTATATGATTCATGCTCGACCTTTCGGTCTCAGTGTTCCGAGGCCTTATCCGCATATGCTAGGCTCTTCAAGTTTAACATGAGTATTCTTCTTGTGCAAAACTGGCTTGCACCCGTTGTATGTGAACGTAGAGCTTATCACACCCGATCATCACGTGGTGTCTCGGCACGATGAACTGTAGCAACAGTGCATACTCAGGGAGAACACTTGTACCTTGAAATTTAGTGAGAGATCATCTTATAATGCTACCGTCGTACTAAGAAAAATAAGATGCATAAAAGATAAAAACCACATGCAATCAAAATAAGTGATATGATATGGCCATCATCATCTTGTGCCTTTTGATATCCATCTTTAAAGCACCGTCATGATCACCATCTTCACCGGCTTGACACCTTGATCTCCATCGTAGCATCATTGTCGTCTCGCCAACTATTGCTTCTACGACTATCGCTACCGCTTAGCGATAAAGTAAAGCAATTACATGGCGATTGCATTTCATACAATAAAGCGACAACCATATGGCTTCTTCCAGTTGCCGATAACTGTTACAAAACATGATCATCTCATACAACAATTTATATATCATCATGTCTTGAACATATCACATCACAACATGCCCTGCAAAAACAAGTTAGACGTCCTCTACTTTGTTGTTGCAAGTTTTACGTGGCTGCTACGGGCTTCTAGCAGGAACCGTTCTTACCTACGCATCAAAACCACAATGATTTTTCGTCAAGTGTGTTGTTTTAACCTTCAACAAGGATCGGGCGTAGTCAAGCTCGATTCAACTAAAGTTGGAGAAACAGACACCCGCTAGCCATCTGTGTGCGAAGCACGTCGGTAGAACCAGTCTCATGAACGCAATCATGTAATGTCTGTCCGGGCCGCTTCATCCAACAATATCGCCGATTCAAATAAGACGTTGCTGGTAAGCAGTATGACTATTATCGCCGACAACTCATTATGTTCTACTCGTGCATATAACATCTACGCATAGACCTGGCTCTGGTACCACTGTTGGGGAACACAGTATTTTAAAACAAATCCTACAATCACGCAAGATCTATCTAGGAGATGCATAGCAACGAGAGGGGAGAGTGTGTCCACGTACCCTCGTAGGTCGAAAGTGGAAGCGTTTAGTAACGCGGTTGATGTACTCGAACATCTTCGCGATCCAACCGATCTAAGTACTGAACGTACGACACCTCCATGTTCAGCACACGTTCAGCTCGATGACGTCCCTCGAGCTCTTGATCCAGTTGAGGTCGAGGAAGAGTTCCGTCAGCATGACGGCATGGTGACGGTGATGATGAAGTTAGCAGCACAGGGCTTCGCCTAAGCACTACGACGATATGACCGAGGTGTGTAACTGTGGAGGGGGGCACGGCACACGGCTAAGAGAAACTTGTGTGTCCTTTGGGGTACCCCCTCCCCACATATATAAAGGAGGGGATGAGCAGGAGGCCGGCCTAGAGGAGGCGCGCCCCATGGGGAGTCCAATCCTAGTTGGAGTCCCCTTCCATCCAAGAGAGGGAGAAGGAGGGAAGGAGGAAGAGGGGAGAAGGAAAGAGGGGGCGCCGCCCCCTCCCTAGTCCAATTCAGACTGGCCATGGGCGGCGCGCGGCCTTCCTTGTGGCCCTCCTCTCCTTTTCACTAGGGCCCTCCTCTACTTTTAATAAACATGATATGTATCCAAAAAGAAGCCCGTATACACACAAAAAAGTTGTAATTGATAAGAACATGATATCCACAGGTGAATCCACTATTATATAACTTTGAGCCTAGCATAAGAGCAAGGCACATGGCACAAATTGATCTCATTTGCATAACACAAAGTGGCACAAGCAATCAAAAGAGCCGACGAGCCGGAAGGATAAAAGAATATTATGATTTGAGCAAATGAGTATTCTAAGGAAAATAGAGAAGCTCCCCATGATTTGTGCACTATTTAGATTTTTTTATCTGGATACAAGTGCACAAAATAGGATCATCACTCCCCCAAAATCAATAGGAACACAAAACAATTGCAAGCAAGCATAGATAAGAAAAGAAGCCTAGCAATTGCAACAAACATATGGTCGAGCGACATGTAAATGAGGCAACCTAATAATAGGGACAACCAAAACGATGTGTTGAGTCACGTCAAAGCACTTGAGAATACTAATATAAGGATGAGATTTAAGCATCAACATATCTTGAGTAAATGAGATACAAGGTGCCAGACATGTCCTTCCCACACACACGAAGTTAAGCAGGTCACACACACATCAAGCAACTGGGTTCACAAGCTCACTAATAGAAAATTAAAAATCAAAGCTTGTGACAACCCATGGTGAAGAAAGGAAATAATAGGCTTGCCAAGACAAGCACGAGGACAACAAACTTCACCAAACATGTGTGCACTAAGATGCAAAGAGGTAAGGCATGCACTCATACAACAAATGCTTCTATGGATCCACCAAAGATATAAAAAGTGAATGAAATGGTGGACATGAAATAATAGGGATATCAACTAGAGATGTAACTTCTCTCACGTGTATAAGATTCTAGGTAGATGATATCCACAAAGAAGGATGTACACATAAAATAGTTCCAAACGGAAGGAGTAAGATATCCAAACGGGAGTCATGAGATATACCAATGAGATATTTGAATAAGATATCCAAACGGGAGTCATAAATATACCAATGAGATCTTTCCTTGAAGGCATAACAGGGACTTAATATAATATTATTGTATATTAATGAACTTCAAACACACAACCATCAAAGACATGACAACTAGCAACAAGAGATCATTGTTGGGATGCTTTGAGAAAGGAAACAAGTATCACTAGAACGAGTCAAGAAATTCATGCCATGATGCAACCTACACAAGGTTGACCCCATTTCTATATATATGCATGAAGTAAATACTTGTTACCGAGATAGAATTGGTATGAAGTCGTAGATCAATAAAATGTCCAAGCATGGCTCTAATTTCCTAATAGTGCCACCACCTTCATGAATAAGCCAAGCACGCAACGCTTCTCAAATGTACCAAACATTTTAAGTACAATATGGTCCCCAAACTTATTGGGTCCGAAGTAGCTAGCACAACTACAACACATAGGGTAAAACCACTTAAATATGTGCAAATTGATATGAATTTGAATTTCATGCACATCTTAGCTATTAAGAATTTGAAGGATTTACCATATATATATATATATATATATATATATATATATATATATATACATCTGGGCTATTCTGTTACGCGTAACAGAATATTATTCTGTTACCCTTTTTGAACTGACGGTTTCAGATGGTTGTACTAATGTTTTCGAAGTAGTTGAACTGATGCTTTTAGTTGTGTTTAATAGATCATCTTCTTTAGTTCAAAAACTTTTTGTAATTTTTTTGTTGGAATGGGGCGTGTAATATATCGTTGGAAAGCTCTTGACAACCATATTTCAAGTATATTCAACGTTTTTGCAAAATCATTATGGTTTAAGAGCAGTTTTGAAAAAACTATTTTTTTCAAAACCGAAAACGTGAATCGTATTTTGGACTCAATTTTCAAACGGTTTGTCGTAATTGAGCAAATAAGATGGTGTTGAAAAGCTGGTGAAAATCTGCATCTTCCATATATGTATTGTTTTTTCTAATTCTATATGATTTAAAAGTAATTTGAAAAACGGTGAAATTCTAGGCGAAAGATATTTTCGCGATTTTTTGCAAACGGTTTGTCGGATTGACGCAAATATTACGGCATTGGAAAGCTATGGAAAATGCGCAACTTTCTTGTATTGAAATGTTTTTCTAATTATTTATGGTTTAAAAATGAAATTGAATACGGTCAAATTTGATTTTGAACGCGATTTTTTTAAAGTTTGTCGAAATAGGGCAAATAATATACCGTTGGATAGCTATCGAAAATGCGAAACTTAGTTATGTTGAACATTTTTTTCATATTTGCAGCCGTTGAAGAGTAATTTGGATTACGGTGAGACCCATCATGATGTTTTTCCTTCAAAAAAACAGAGTACTCGTACTGATATATTTGTGTGTTTGTACTGAGGTATTTTTCACAGTAGTTTTGAATGGTTCCAAAAAAAGTACTTGAACGGATGTCTATATGATTTTGTACTGAGCGTGTTTCCACATACTAGACTTTACTTTGTATTTATTTAAAAAGTTTTCAATACGGCAAGACACATCATGTTGTTTTCCTATCTGATAAACAAAGTACTTGTACTAACATATGTGTGTGTTTGTACTGAGCTATTTTTCACAATCTGGAATGTTCAGGGGGTTGATCACTTGAACTTGTAGAAATGTAACTTTTAGGTTTAGTTTAAAATGTGTTTCGACGTGTCATCATCACCGAACTTGCTTGGTTTATATACTTGAATTGGCTGAATTTTTTTCTCCAAGAAATGTTTTTGTGTTTTGTGATAGCAACCATTGCTGCAACAATCCTATACCGAATTTGATATGCCCTTTGAACTGACTATAAAATACATACTGAACTGTTGGACATATGGTAACGCATGAAAATAATTACATAATCATCCACAAATTGTACATGTTGCAAACAATTATCAAATGCTAAGCTACAATTTGTACACTCCTTTTTTTTTGAACTCAACATTTTTTTGACAACGATGTTCTGAACTTCTCTCATTTTACGACTTGTACTGAGGTACTTACTAAGCAGGATTTTCATGGGGTTCCTTTTTTTGCTTGAATTTTTACAATTTGAATTTCGGCCATTTCTTTTATTCCGAACGGATCACCGTTTTTAACTCGTACTGAGGTACTTACTACGCACGAACTGGGGTGGCTGTCGCGTGTCTCGGCGAGGAAGAAGACGGCTCGAGCCGCTGGTGATTCGCCGGCGGCTGGTCCGCCAAGAGGATGCTCCACAAGGCGAGGTGACAGCGCAGGGCGGGGGCTCGGAGTGAGGCGCACGGCGAGGGGTTTCGAGGATGGCGGCGCTGGGCGGATGGCGGTGCGTGGCAGCGGAAGGAGGCTGGGACGGCGCGCGGCAGCCGCCGGAGGCGGGGACGGGCCGCGGCATCCGCCTGAGGGAGTCGGCTGTGGGGCGCGGCGGGTCGTCGGATGTGGGAGGCGGGGCGCCAGGCGTCGAAGGTTGAAGGCGGGGGCGGCCGGTCGGCCGACCGGCGGCGACGTGGGTCGGAGGAGCGACCCGTCAGAGGCTCCCTCGCTCCGGCTGCCGCCGTCGCCGCTTCGCCCAAGCTGCCTCCAGCAGTAGTAGGCGGGTTGGATTGGGGGTGGGTCGTGAAGTTTCTCTGGTTCATGCGTCGCGCCTTATAGGGACAAAGGGTAACAGAATAATATTCTGTTACGGTAATGTAATAGTCCAGCCTATATATATATATATATATATATATATATATATATATATATATATATATATATATATATATATATATATATATATATATATTGGATCAAACAAAGCTAGCAAGGCATGTGAATTTACACATAGTAAATATGCGTGCACAAGCCTACCAAAATCCAGGGAGATACAAATTGGACAAATGAACACATAACCGTTAATACTTCCAATAACATCACTAGTCATTCATGTTGTCCAAAATGAATCAAGTGACAAATAAACATATGATAGCACACAAAGTTCAACATATGAACCAAGGAAAAACCAATGCACATATAAGATATGCATTGCACACATACTCATAGGAGTATCACTCAAGTAGATATAGGACACTATAAACAATGATATAACAAACTCTCATATAGAGCAATAACATGAATTCGAACAAAATGGTATTTCGGGTTAACATTCGGTGTAGAAACCAAATAAGTACATGATCATCTATACTAACACAAGCATAACATGAGAGTTTAGAAATGAACACAATGCTTGGATATCATATTATTAACATTCCAACTAGATAGATCATCATGCAAATCAACAATTGGAATAGCTTTAATCAAACGATTTTCCAAATATGATTTTAAAGATAACCATGGGCAAAACCGCACAAGAATGCCATATGTAAACAAGGCATTGCATGCCACGGAGATATAAGATAATCTCAAATATAAATTCTAAGTGGCATCCCTCAATTGTTCATATTAACAAGGATTGTGATATGCACAAAGCATATCACTCCCCCATAATATGATGATCCATGTATTATTCACAAGAAGCAAATGAAACCCAACTAAGGATAATTAATGGACGAGAATTTGAGTTTCAAATGAGCTTTACATACCACATAGTAACTAGATAATATTGCACTAACAATACTAGGTGGTATCCCACATATATACACATTTAAGGTTGTGATATGCATAAAACATAGCACTCCCCCATAATGTGATGATCCATTAATATCTCAAAAGAGCCAAGGAAGATTCAACTAATGAAGCAATAAAGGCTCGAAACCACACACACAAATATATGAAGTGCATTGCGACCTACACATGCTAGATAACACAAATCAAGCATACTAGGAAGCACAACATATACAAGCACATGCTAGTTACAAAACCTAAACACGCAAGGGACTTAGTAACTTTCAATGTAATAATGCAAGTAATCAGAGGTGGAAGCAATAGAGAGCTCTTCGTGATTTAAAATTGTGGAGAACTCCTCCATTAACTCCCCGAAAAGAAAATTATCTTCATCAAGATTGGACCCACTATATATATTGTCGGGGCGGCTGATCGTACCCACGGACACCTATGGGGCCCGGCGGAGCGGGTCCCTTTGTGGTTCGGAGGGGGGTGGAGGTCGCACGAAGAGCGGATCGAGGCGATGCACACGGGCGGTTTACCCAGCTTCGGAGCTCTCCGGAGAGATAAAACTCCTACTGCTGCCTGTTTGATCTATTCTGTTCTTGCTAGGGAGCAATGCCCGCTAGAAAACCTAGCGTGAGTGTATCTAGTCTATGGCCAGTCGAATGAACTGAACCTTGGCCAACCGCGGACCCCTCTCTACGTTGCACTCGGGCCTCCTTTTATATGCTAAAGGGGTCTCCGACAGGTGGCAACATAGGTGGGGGTACAAACGTAAAAACAGGGGTTGGTACACCTACGAGCGATTATGCAGGTGCAAAATACCTAACTCGACGGCAAGGGACAAAAGCAATAAATGCCTGTCGTTGTCGCCTAAACAATTATGAGAGACCGTCAGTGCGCCTCCGCCGCCACAATGGCGAGCCTTTCTGCGCCAGCGTGTTGCTGCTCTCCGCTGGCTGCACAGCCGCCAAACCGACACGCCCATGGAACGGTCCTATGGCGACACGTCATTGGGTGAGCTGGAGCGGAGGCGGAGAGGAGTTGCATGCAGCGGCAAGCGCCTTGCCGCGGCGAATCCTGTCGCGCCCGGAGGCTTTTTCGCGCTCCGGGCCTTCCCGCAAGCTCCTCTTGTCGGGCCTTGTCTTCTGCGTGCACAGGCGGCCTTCCCGACAAGCTCCTCTTGTCGGGACCTTATCTCGCCTAGAGGCCTTCCCGACAAGCTCCTCTTGTCGGGTCTTGCCTTCGTAATGGCTACGGAGGGTCTTGGCGGACGCCTTGCAAGGCTTGCAGCTGAGGGGCCTTGCGACTGCCCGTGCACAAGTTCGGGGTACTAAGGTACCCCTACTTTAGTACACCGGCAGAGCCCCGGGTCTGGGCCATACACGATGCCGAATTGGGCCAGCCCAAAAGCCCAAACAGGGCACGGGCACGCGGCTGGGTCCGAACTAAACTCACTCCGTATCCGCCGTGTCCCCAGAACGGCACGCAGCGTCGGCGCGACGTCGTGGGGAAGTGGGTGGCGTCTTGAGGCCGCTCCACCCGTCGCCTCCGGTCTACATCCTCGCCACGTGGTTCCCATGCTCTTGGGGTCACAGACGGTGGAAGTGGGAAACTGGGCGTCACGAGCAGAGGCAGCAGGTCGGCCCCGATTCCCTGCTCTTCCCACGCCTGATTCGTCAGCGGGCGGTTGAGCCCCCACCTTGCTTCCCTAAAAAGGCGGAAGGGGGGCCTTGAAGGCCGCACTCTCCCATCTCCTTTCTTGATTTACGCTCCCTTTCTCTCATTCGCCATGGAGAAAAAGAGCCTTGGTTCTTCATCGGTGGCGGCGAGGGTCGCCGCTAGACAGCGCTCCCCTCCCAACCCCTCGCCCGGGCGTGAGCCAGCCCCAAGAGGAAGAGGGAGGGTGAGGTCGAGGGCGAGGTCGAGATGAGGTCGAGGAAGAGGCGGACGGGCGGCGTGCCGTCTCCGCCTCAGCCCGGGCGGTTCCCCTCCTGCGGTGGTCCATACTGGGGCGACCCTTGCAGGTTCTTCGTCGAGCTGCGCCCGGGCGCCTCGTCGTCGCCTCCGGCTTCCAGCTCCGCTTATGGCGCGATGGAGTCGGATCCGCCGAGACACCGAGATTGCACATGAGGGCTGTGGGATCACGGTATGTCTGAGTCCGCGTTGTATTCCCAGCCCCTAATGTGATGTATCTCGATCGTGGGTGGAAGACGTTCACCCGCATCCACGGCTGAGGCGGGGTTTACCCTCCATTTTAAGTTAATGGAGGGTGATCTCCTCTCCGTCAAGGTCTTGGGGATCTTGGCACTTTTCGGGCGAAGTGCTGCGTGGACAGCTCCTCCGACGAAGATTCCCCCTCGAGCGAGAGTGACGAGGAGGGGAGCGACAGCGACGACGAGGTTGGCGGGCCCGATTAGTTGTCGAGCGCCGCCTCGCACGTCACCGGCGACCCCATCATCCGTGTCGCCGGCTCCCTGAACTTCCCGGGGTCGTCTCCTTGGGCGACTGACGTAGGGAGGCTGCGGAAGGGGACGAGAGATGGCGACAAGGCCGTCAAGCCGGAGTACGAGGGCGTAGTGCCCTCGACAAGCGTCTTGACGCCCTGCCGCCCGTCTTGAACCCGCTTCCGGTGCCGCCATCTCCGTCAAGCCCTCGGGAGCTCCGGGATGTTCTCTTGGTGTCTTCGGCACCGTGGCTCAATCTAGGCGTTTCTTTTGCCCTTCCGCCTCCTTGACCTACCTCCCGGAAAGAGGGACAGGAAAAGGATTACGGGCATCTTATCTTTTTAATTTGTAAGCCTTTGGGCCTTATCCGCATTTAAGGCTTGTAATCCTCTCTTTAATGTTTTTCATTCCCCATGGATTGTATCCGAGTAGAACGTTTTTAATGAAAAAGGGATGTTTGGAAAAGGACGAAGGGCTTATCTGATATCTCAGCCCCCGGCAACTCTGGCTTGCCGCGGCCCCCGACAACCCTGGCTTGCCGCAGCTCCCGGCAACTCTGGCTTGCCGCAGCCCCAAAGCAACTCTCGGCTTGCCGCAGCCCGGCAACTCCGCTTGTCGGGTTTGCCGGGCTTGGGTGCCAGCGCCCTTCTTCTCTCCTCTTCGCTGTTATTTCAGTTCGAGGACGATTTAGCCAGTGCCGCAATAAGTTATCTTCGTAACATAACTTTATTTTGGGCAACATCTGCTCACGTTACTTCCTTTACTCGACCCACGGCTTTGTATGTTATTACCCCTCGCTTTTCGAAACTTGCCGGTGCAGCACCCTTGCCGCGAGCGCCGAAAAGTGGACTTCTGGCAGCTCGCCGGGTCGCTACCGACAAGCAACCTTGTCGCGGACTAGTCGCAGCTCATTTAAGTTGTTAAGCGGACTCGAAACAAAGTAAGGGCGCGACCAATCCACGATTTGGTTCCTCCGCCGACGGGTGTCTCATACAAAGCGCGGTCGTTCAAGGAAGATAACTTTACAAATTTATTACTGATCTGAATCGATCGATGCAATGTTATTTCCTCTACTTGATTTCTTCCTTTATGCGTTTACGCCTGCGCATTTAGGGAAACTTGCGGTCACGAGCACCCTTGCATGAGCGCCGAGTGCTGAAACTTCAGCTTCTTTGGCGGGTCGCTACCGACAAGCAACCTTGTCGCGGACTAGCCGCATCTCACTTAAGTTGTTGAGCGGACTGAAACAAAGTAAGGCGCGACCGATCACGATTCTTCCTCTGCGCACAGGTTTTCCATACAAAGTACTATCGTTCGAGGAAGATAACGAAAATTTTAAAAATTGATTGCTCAAACTTTGGCAACTTAGCTTTTATGTTTCTTGCTTCCCGATGAGGCGAAACTTCCTCGAGCGGTGCCTGGTCCATAGTATTATCTCCTCCTCCCCCCTGGTTAACTTGTGCGCGAGGGAGCCTCCCTTTCTTTGCGACAAGAGAAAGAAGAGGAAATAACGTTATAGAGCCCAGTGGCTCGATTCTGCTTACCGGTGTGGTTTCTGCACAAAGTGTTAGCCAAAACATGCAATAACTTGATGAAAGCATGAACTTGACGGGTTGTGCGCAACACATGGGCTTCTTGATGCATCGGGTCTGCGCCGCTTTGTAATGGTTGATTACATGCAACAGCGGCAAGACTTGTACAAAAGGTGGTTGCCGGAACGGGTTCCGACAACCGCGCTTTATGGGTAAAACTTACGAAGATTTCAATGTGTCGAGTTACTCACCGAATGCCATCTTCGGTCTCAAAGGCGGACGATGCCGTGCCTAGTGACTCGTTTCACCCGATAAAGGGCCTTCCCACCTCGGCGTCAACTTGTTTGAATTCTTGGCGGACTGAGTGCGCCAAAGAACAAGGCCGCCTTCCTCGAGACCTCTGGCATTAACCCTACGGCCATGGTAGCGACGCAGGGCCTGCTGGTAGCGAGCGGCTCGCACAGCAGCCTGAAGACGATCTTCCTCAAGGAGCAGCGCGTCATCTTGTCGCAGCTGCTCTTGCTCAAGCTCATCATATCACGAGCACTCGAGGCGACCCATATACGAAGTTCCGTGGGGAGAACTGCCTCTGCTCCATAGACTAGAGCAAAGGGTGCTCGCCGGTGGCTCGATTTGGCGTCGTTACGATCGACCAAAGAACCACCGGCAGCTCCTCGATCCAGCTTTCTTCCGCACTTGTGCAGCACAGCCGAAAGTTCTGGTCTTGAGTCCGCGCAGCACTTCAGCGTTCGCCCTTTCGCTTGACCATTGCTTCTCGGGTGAGCAGCGGGCGAAGCGGAACCTTGGCGCCAAGGTCTTGGACGTCTTGCATGAAGGTGCGACTGCGTGAATTGTGTGCCGTTGTCGGTGATGATCCTGTTAGGGATTCAAAGCGGCAAACAATCGACCAAGAACTTGATCGCTGACCGCTGTCACCTTCCTCACTGCTTCCACTTCCGGCCACTTTGTGAACTTGTCGATGGCGACGTACAAGTACTCAAAGCCCCCGACAGCTCGGGGGAAGGGGCCGAGGATGTCGAGCCCCCAGACGAAAATGGCCAGGATAAAGGGATCGTCTGGAGAGCTTGAGCTGGCTGGTGTATCTGTTTGGAATGGAACTGGCACGCTTCACACTTGGTTACTTGTGCAGTTGCATCCCGGAGGGTGTCGGCCGAAGAAACCTTGCCGGAAAGCTTTGCTTGGCAAGTGCTCTTCTTGCCAATGTGGTGACCACATATGCCTCCATGTATCTCTCGCCAACAGCTTCGCCCATCTTCCCCGGAATACACTTCAATTTCACACCGTTGAGTCTTCTTCTACATGCAGTATGTTGTCGACAAACCGTACATACTCATTGCCGGGCTACTCTTTCCGCTTCTTCCTGCTCTTCGGAAGTTCTCCGTCTGAAGGAATTGGACAATCCGCGCCCATGCCGGAGCTTGTGGCTCGACAACAAGGACTAAAGGCTCATCTGGCTGCTGCGGAACATCAGCTTCTCTACGGCAAGAGCCGGTGGCTCTGCCGAGTTAGATGCTCCCGACAAGCTTGCCGGAGCAAGACTTGTCGGGAGCGTTGCTTCAACGAAACAAACCACAGGGTGCATGCAGACTGCTCCTCAAAGACTGCTTGTTGGTGTTGATCTTGGGGACCTTTGCAACGACGGCTTCGAAGCTCTGTCGGAAAGTAGTCACTAGAGGCCAATTTCCTCTTCTTGCTTTGTCCGCCGATGGTGTTACGGTTGGTGAGTCGACTTGAGCAGGAAAGTCCCCGATTCCATGTGTAGCTTAAGCGCAGCGCACTTTGACAGTATGTCGCCGCAATATCATTCTCGAGCTCTTGGAACATGTTTCATTTGCAGGCCGTCAAAGTGCTCTTCTAGCTTCCTCACTTCATCAACGTAGGCTTCCATCAACGGACTCGTAATCTTTTGTTGACTTGGCGGACGACGAGTTGCGAGTCACCCACGACAATAAGCTTCTTGATCCCAAGGTCCACGGCGATCCTGAGACCGCAAGCAAACCTTCATACTCTCTAGTATTGTTTGTCGCTTGCTCCTTGGGAAAGTGCATCCGGACGACGTGCCTTGAGGTGCTCTCCAAAGGTGCGATAAGCAAGACGCCGCGACCGGGCGCCTTTGCAGCCGAGAAGGCACCATCAAAGTACATCAGCCACTCTTTGCTTGCTTCTTTGACGGAATGCTCGTCTCCTAATCTCTTCATCGGCGTTGGCGTCCATTCTGCTATGAACTCTGCCAAGGCTCGCTTTGGATAGTTGATGTGCTTTCAAACTTAAGACCAAAGCTTGATAGCTCCAAAGTGCCCACTCGACAATCCCGCCTGCCGCTTCGGATTCTCGCAGATCCTCTTCGAGGAAAGCGAGTGACAATCTGTGATCTCATGTGCTTGGAAGTAATGGCGCGCAGCTTTCTCGAGGCCATGAGGAGGCCGAAGCAGTTTTTGCACACCGTAGTACCTTGACCTAGCCTCCCTGCAGAGGGAACTGACAAAGTAAACTGGGCGCTGCACCATCCTATTATGTATCTGTTCTTGTGTCTTCGCGGACTCGTCCTTGTCGGGACCAGAGCATGTCGACGAAGCCCCCTGCTTGTCGCTGGATGTGCCTGCCGCGGTTGCTGGCTCGTCATCCGCCTCCCTCTCCGCCACTAACGTAGCGCTAACCACTTGATTGGTTGCCGCTATATATAGCAGCAACATCTCTTGTGGCCAATGTGCGACAAGTGTTGGAGTAGAGGACAGGTATCTCTTTAAGTCCTGCGCAAGCAGCCTCCACTTCGAGTCCATTTTCTTGGACCTGCCTTTTTCAAAATCTTGAAAAATGGCGGTATGCTCAGCAGACCTAGAAATAAACTCCGCCGAGAGCAGCCACGCAACCGCAAGTCTTCGTACATCCTTGACGCGCTTTGGTGCTTCAATCTGCTCAATGGCCTTGATCTTGTCGGGATTTGCCTCAATCCCTCGCCGAGAGACGAAGAACCCGAGAAGCTTGCGGAAGGGACTCCAAACACGCACTTCTCGGGGTTGAGCTTGAGGTTTATCTTGCGCAGATTTGCAAAGGTCTCGTCCGGATCTTGAACCGAGTTGCTTTGTCCCTGCTCTTGACCACTATGTCATCCATGTAGGCTTCTACATTTACGTGCATTTGCGGCTCAAAAGCGCCATGGACTACCCTTGCAAATGTTGAACCAGTATTCTTCAAACCGAAGGCATCCGTATGAAACAGTATGTGCCACATGGTGTGATGAATGCGGTCTTCTCTTCATCTTCTTCAGCCATGAAGATCTGATGGTATCCTGAGTAGGCATCAAGAAAGCGAAAGCAAATCACATCCGCCATGGAGTCAACAATCTGGTCAATGCGCGGCAAGGAAATGGATCTTTGGGACAAGCTTTATTAACATCGGTGAAGTCAATACAAAGCCTCCATTTCCGCTTGCTTTGCGCACGACTACAGGGTTGGCCAACCACGTAGGATGGAGTACTCCTCTGACAAGGCCTGCTGCTTCCAGTTTCTTGATCTCTTCAGCTATGAATTCTTGGCGCTCCACTACTTGCTTCCTGACTCTTTGCTTGACGGGCCGCGCATGAGGACAAACGGCTAGGCGGTGCTCAATCACTTTCACAGGAACACCGGGATATCAGACGGTTGCCATGCAAACACGCCGACATTCGCCCGCAGAAAGAAACGAAGCGCGCCTTCCTATTTGGGGTCGAGAGGCACCGATGGTAAAGGTACCACCAGCGCCGCCCTCCTTGGCGGGCACCTTCTTGGTCTTCGGCGGAGCCACCATCTTCTTGCACTTGTCGGTGGAGCTCGATGGTGCGTCCTCGACGGTAGCGCGGCACTCCGAAGAGGTGCGCTTGCCGGAGTGAGCATCAGAGCCCTTGCCGGACCTGGACTTGGTCTCCTTCCCCCCGGGAGCTTCAGCGGCAAGTGTCTGGCAATCTGTTGCGGCTGCTGCGTCCCGGAAGATCTGGTCGGCACAGATAAGGGCATCCTTCTTGTCGCCATGGACCGAGATGACGCTTATCGGGCCTGGCATCTTTAGAAGGTTGTAGGCGTAGTGAGAGGCCGCCATGAACTTGGCGAGTGCCGGACGGCCAAGTATCCCATTGTAAGGCAATGGGAAATCGGCAACGTCAAATGTAACCCTCTCGATCTGAAGTTCAGCTCGCTGCCAAATGTGACCGCAACGTAATCTTCCCTTCGGCTTGCTCCTTCCGTGATTGATTCCTTGAAGGTTCCGGCCTCTTCGAGCTCGCCGTCGAGGATTTGAAGCTTCGAGCACCGCGGAGGAGATCAGATTCAAGCCGCCCCGCCGTCAACTAACATTTTTGTGACCTTGAGGTTGCGGATGGTTGGAGAGACCAACATCGGCAAGCACCCGACCGCAGTTATGCGATCCGGTGGTCCTCAATATCAAAATGATAGGCTTGCTGGACCACTTCGTGAGGCCTGCGTGACTCTATGGATGGTTCCGCAGCATTGACCTCCCGCATCCATTGCTTGAGTTGGCGGTGGGAGGTATGCAGGGAAGCACCTCCGTCAACGCAGAGAACCTCTGTGGCTTTCTGAAACTCCTGCTCATCGGCGTCGTCGTCTTCCATATCTTCATCATCATCATCATCTTCATCCTTGTCGTGGCCGCGGGGAGGTCGATCTCCTTGTTGCTGCTTGACTTTGCCGCGGCGTCCTCCCCGGCCGGGACGCTTCTTGCTTGCTCCCCCAACACCTTCCTGGGCCTTCTCCTTGTCGCGTCGCTCGTACTCAGCTCTCTACTGCTCGACGAGCTGCTCGACCTTCTTGCAGCTCCGAGATCGTGGCCCTTGGTGCGGTGGATCTTGCGATCGCTTGCCGGAGCTGTCCTGCTTGTCGGCGGCCGCCACCGACTGGTGGTTGGCATCAGCGGCAACCTCCTTGCCGGAGACACCAGCCTTGGCGTTCTTGTCGCCGCCTCCGTTGCCGGACTGCTCGACAGCTAGCACTTCCCTGCTTTTCTTCTTCCTGTTGCCTCGCCGCCGGCCCTTCTTCGTCGGGGCGGTGTCATCACTGTCAGATCCTGCTTCCGCATCCTCTCATGGGAGTCTCCTCCCTTCCTCACAGCGATGCACACTTGTCGGCCAAGGCGTACAGCTCACCGACGTCCTTGACTTTGCTCATCGCCATCTCCTCCTCATCCTGCGGTTCCGCACATTCGATGAAATGCGCTGATCACCGCGCAGGGTGGACGTGCGATGTTGTAGTGCACACGGCTGAATCTCTGAATGAACTTGCGCAGGACTCTCCTTCCTTCGGGCGAGTAAGTGAAGGTCACTCTCTTGGCCATGAGGTTTGTGGCCACCGTGAAGGCGCCAACAAACCGATGGCACAGTCTGCCCAAGAGGATATGGAGCTATCTCGCAAGTGCATGAGCCAAGATCGGCGTTGGGCTTGAGCACGCGGCGAGAAGTAGTTGGCGAGATCTTGTCGTCCGTCCCCCGCAGCCTGCACCGCGATGGTGTAGATGCCGAGGAACTCCCACGGATGCGCCCCGCCATCGCATTTCTCCGGCACGTCTGGTTTGAAGTTTTCTTTGGCTGGGCCACTGGACTTGCCGCAGCTCACGAGTGAACGCAGGGCAACCTACCGCGTACGGCAAGTCGCCTGGCCCCTCCGGCGCGTGCATGTCAACAGAAGGCCCAACGCGATTGTCGGATTGACGTTGCGCTTCTCTTCGACGCTCGATGCGAGTTCGAGCGTCCTCTTGTTGTCGCTCATGAAGAACTTTGCGCTGATCGCGGCGAGTCCGCGGATCCGACGACGCGGTGGAGTCGCTGTCGAGGTGGATCCGGTGAGTCGGCGATCTTGGCCTTCCTGGCGGAGAGTGCACGGTGGTTGCACCTCCGGACAAAGGTGTCGCCGCCACCGGCTCGTGCTTTGTCGCCTCGCCGCGGCAACGATGGCGTTGGTTGTCGCGAGCGTCGCCGTTAGCAAAGCCGATGAGGCTCGAATAGTGGCCCTCCACTCGCCGACCTTGTCGGCCGTTGGAGGGTAGTCGAGAGCAGCTTGAGCTCGCCAGAGCTTCGCTGGAGTAGTAGGCGGCATTGGAGAACGGTGCAAGGAGCGGACGCGCCGGAGTTCTAACCTCGTTAGAAGGAGCAGCGCCCGTCCGGCGGCCGTATCTCACTTCGTGCCAACATGTCTTGGCGCCGTATGATGGTCTTGAGGGTCTCGATCCAACGAGCGTATGGCGTTGTGAACGCCATGACGCGTTGTCGGTCCTGCGTCTCTGAGATGGGCGCGGGGATGCGCGGACGCCGAGGTTTGCGGTGCCTTGTCCTTGGACTTGGCAACGCCGCGAACACCTTCGTCGGCGCCGTTCTTCCGCCAGCGTCTGTACCACCACCCGCTTGCTGCGGCGAGGGTGGGCACGACGCGACGGCTCTGCTGCCGCCAAGCCTTCTTCTTCGGTGGCATGTTGAGGAAGATGTTGATGACGCCGCCGTGTGAATGTCGGATCGATTCACACGCCTCGACGCTTCTACCGGGCGCGCCGTAGATGTCGGGCGGCTGATCGCATCCACGGACACCTATGGGGCCCGGCGGAGCGGGTCCCTTTGTGGTTCGGAGGGGGGCGGAGGTCGCACGAAGAGCGGATCGAGGCGATGCACACGGGCGGTTTACCCAGCTTCGGAGCACTCCGGAGAGATAAAACTCCTACTGCTGCCTGTTTGATCTATTCTGTTCTTGCTAGGGAGCAATGCCCGCTACAAAACCTAGCGTGAGTGTATCTAGTCTATGGCCAGTCGAATGAACTGAACCTTGGACAAACGAGGAACGCTATCTACGTTGCACTCGGTCCTCCTTTTATATTCTAAAGGGGTCTCCGGCGGTGGCAACATAGGCGGGGTACAAACGTAAAAACAGGGGTTGGTACACCTACCGAACAGGTACAAGGTGCAAAAATACCTAACTCGACGGCAAGGGACAAAAGCAATAAATGCCTGTCGTTGTCGCCTAAACAAAGGTAATGAGAGACCGTCAGTGCACCTCCGCTCCACACAATGGCGAGCCTGTCTGCGCCACGTCGCTGTCGCTTCTCCGCTGGCTGCACAGCCGCCCGACACGCCGCCCATGGAACGGTCCCATGGCGACACGTCATTTGGGTGAGCTGGAGCGGAGGCGGAGAGGAGTTGCATGCCGCGGCAAGCGCCTTACCGCGGCCGAATCCTTGTCGCGCCCGGAGGCTTGTCGCGCTCCGGGCCTTCCCGGCAAGCTCCTCTTGCCGGGGCCTTGCCTTCTGCGTGCCTGGAGCGGCCTTCCCCACAAGCTCCTCTTGTCGGGACCTTATCTGCCTAGAGGCCTTCCCGACAAGCTCCTCTTGTCGGGGTCTTGCCTTCAGAATGGCTGCGGAGGGTCTTGGCGGACGCCCGGCAAGGCTTGCCGCATGGGACGCTCGATCGCTGCAGACAAGTTCGGGGTACTAAGGTACCCCTACTTTAGTACACCGACATATATCTTCAATTTTTGTCCAAGCCTCATGAGCCAATGAACAAGACGAGATTGACTTGAACTGTAACATCCCAAATTTCCAATTTGGAATGTTATACATTAGGTCATCATGCATATCATATTTTCTCGCATTTTTTCGATCCTAGAAAATTTCACGCAACTCAAGGACCCTCGGAGAGTTGGAAGTTTCATTATTTTCATATTTGGGATTTCTCAAATCTTGAAAATAGGATCATTGGATTTATTTAATTATCTTCATAAAGTTTTCCTATAAAAACTTAAGAGAGGGAATAATATGACTTTCCCAACATTTAGGAAAAATGAAGATATTATAAATAAATCAAAATTTGGTTTTGGAAGATTTATTTTGCTTAGGAAAATATGAGCATTTTAAAAATTTATGCATGTTTGCCGTTTTAAAGTTCATTTTGTTCGACTCATTTTAGGAGTGGGGTAAAATTATTTTTATTAAAATTGTAGTTCGTTTGTTATTTTTTTTAATCCGTTTGTTTTGTTTAAAAAAAAACTACTTCGGGCCAAGGCCCACTTGACGGCCAACCGGCCGCCCGGCCCAGCCTGCCCGCCTCCTCTCTCCTCACGCCCGCCCACTGGTCTCCTCACACGCCTGACGCCGCCGCCGCCCGAGTCCACCTCCGCCCGGCCCCCGCTGCCCCCTTCCCAAGCAGCGAACCCCCAACCTATTTATACCGCCGCCCCTCCTCTCCCCTCAACTCGCCCTTGTGCCGCCCTCCACCCGAGCCGCCCGCCGCCAAGGCCGCCCGTCGCCCTCGCCGCCCTATGCGCCCCAGTCGCCCGCCGCCTCCTCCCGACCCACGCCGACGAGCCCGCTGAGCCCGGGCGGCCGCCGGAGGTAGCCGCCCCGCCCCGATCCGGTTTTTTTTTAAAAAGACCCGATCCATTTTTTTTTTGAAGTTGTTCGGTTTTTTTTTCAAAAACCTAGACGGTTTTATTTTTTTTCGGTTTTCTTAATTAACGAACGTTCACCGAACCGTTCGTTTCAATGAACGTGTTCGTTGGATTAGTTCTGTTAACGAACGTCCGTTATTTAATCCGTTCGTCATTTTCTTTTAATCGGATTTAATTCGTTATTTTTCTGATTTGATTTCTGATCCGATTTTCAAATCTGTTTTATTTCTTGCTCGTTTATCGGAATCAGGTGATTCAAGCGCCTGGAGTTTCGTTATGAAACCGCCGTTCCGACTAACCTACTTACACAGAGTTTTGCTACTGTAAAATTTTGACTTAGTTTCAGATTTGCTAAACCGAGTCGTTCTCTCTCGAGTTCCGACTTTCGATGCTTTATTTGATTCGATTCTTTTGCTACCAGGGTTCTTAAGTTGAACTATCTGGTTAGATCTTTTATTTGAGATTTTCCCCGTGCATTAGATGAGTACTTATTGTATGCTTGTTGTTTGTCTGCGATAGATCACCCGGAGTGCGCCGCTTGTTATTTCGAATCTCTAGGTCTCATGGATCATCGCTAAGGCAAGTAACACTTGATCATACCTTTTCTACTACCCAGTTTTATTGCATTAGACCAAGCCCTCAAACACTTGCATGTTTAGGATCTAATTAAATTGTGGGTTTGGGAAGTAGATTGAGGTAGTACCTATTACTGCTTTTACTTATGAAACCTTGGGAGTTACTTCTACGTTTGCTTATTATGCTATGCTATGCTAGTAGACGTGGATTGGGTGAGTGATATCCATGACAGATGTGAGATTGTTAATGTAATGGTTTATCTAAGGTGGCAACTTAAACAAACATCTGGGTGGATTGAGGCACCTAGTTTCTATCAGGACTTGCCTGTTTTTCTTCGGACCGCCACCCAGGCTCTAAGGGATCATAAGATTATTCAAACTAGAAACTTCCGTGTGCAGCCACAAGCCAATTATGGGCTAGCATAGTTGACTAAGTTGTGCGAACTCTTACGGGTAGACTAGCAGATGTAGGGGAAAGTAGGTGTACCGGTCTACCCACAAGTAAGGTGCTAGCGCTTCTGAAAGACTGTGTCTCGGTCATCCGTCTCTCAAACACCATGAAGTGCGAGAACCAAGCGGAGGCGATCGAGTCTTGTGGGGAAAAGTGCGCAAACCTCTGCAGAGTGTAAAAACTAATCATGATTAGCCGTGTCCCCGGTTATGGACATCTTGAGTATCTAGTACTTGAATATCATGTGAATCTCAACATGTTACTCTAATAATAAAGTTATTGGGTTTTAATGAGTACTTTTTAATTGGGATTGAGGATGCTGTCAACCATTCTCAATGTTTAACAACCACCATGATAGTTAAATAAAATTATTCCTTTGATGTAGGGAAAAACCAGCTTTATGCAAAAATGTAATCAGAGAGCCTTACCACCAGCCATATATGCATGTAGTATAGGCTTGTTGCTTCATTGTTCTCTATGTGTTACATTGCCAAGATATTCCATGTGTTGACCCATTTTCGGGCTGCAATTTTCACGTTGCAGACTTTTCGTAACGCACGAGTAAGGTGTTAGGTCGTGGTTCTATACTCAGTGATGCCGATGGAGGTGATGGACTCACTTATCTTCCAAGCCTTCCGCTGTTATTGTTAGATGGCCTTAAGCCGTATTATTGTATTAAGTTCCTTTGTGGACAACGATGTAATAAGTGTGTGACTGCTACTCTGCTATAAATCCTTCAAATCTTGTGTGGTGTCGGCATTACGATCCAGGATGACACCGAGCACAGAGCACTAGATCCATTCGGTCTGGTCGCTACAGAGAATGGTATCGAGCACACGCCGATCGTGAGGACACGACCACTAAGTTAAAGCCCTAGATCACTATTCTCTTCCCATTTTCTAACTCCTCATCTTTTCTACTCTCTTTAGGATGAAGGACGCGAAGATCAAGTACACCCAACCGGATGAAGGCACACCTTTTGGGTTTCACTTGAAGGAAGTTACCAAGTACCGAACATTGGACTACCAAGCTTCACCGGACTTTCAACGCCACTCTGCACGAAGAGGAGCTGGAAGATTCACACTCACGTTCCAGGAAGGACATTCGCCCCAATCACCAAGCCAATAGATAGTGTTTTCAGTGCACCAACTTGGAGTCTGGGAAAGAGCATGGCAGCTCACATCACCATGGGACGCATTGGAGAAGTTTATCAAGAAGACCTCAAGGACACTATCTACCAGATTTGCGGACGCCGAGATGACAAATGGGACGTCGTCAGCACCAAGAAGGATAGATCCATTGCAGCATTCATCCAGAGTTAAACCAGCACATTCGGACGCCAGGAGAATCAGATGTGCAATGATATGTTGGAATTGCAGAATGCAAAGGGAAGGATCATCGAACTTGAAGAAGAACTAACGTCAACTCGCAAGGACTATATGGACGAGATCGTAGCTCTAGCAAGACACAATAACGATCTTAAGTACGAGATTGAAGAACTCAAGAAGAAGTTGGCACTCAGGAATGAAGACCAGTATGTCGATTGCCCAAGCGACTACATCAACATCGACGACACCGATTCGGATCCAAGTGAACCCGACTTTGAAGACGAAGCTGGAGCAGACTTTATGGAGTCTTCCACCGGTTCAAATTAGTAGAAGTCCCCCACATATTAATAGTATTTCCCCCATGTAAACATTATAGTACACGCACTTTTGCGATAGTTAGATTGTTGTAAGCCCTTGTTTGATTGAATGAAGTGATTTTGTGTGTATTTGCTCATGTGCATTTGGGTAGTGATTCCCCTTAGACCTCATTCTATTCTAAATTCTCATCTTTTCTAAACCCATCGATGCCTCCGAGACGCCGACCCGGATTCGCTTTTCCCGCCAGAGATCACCCAACTGATCCAAAGAAAAGAATACCCTGATTCAAACATTGGTGCGTAACTGTGGCAACAACAACAACAACCCACCACCACCACCACTGCGGATCATCCGACTCGTTTCCTTAGACTAAATCCGCCGGTGTATTCCAAAGAGCACCGAGCCAATTGTAGCAGATGACCGGCTCCGCAAGATAGGAAGGGAGCCGACCACTGCAGGATGCACAGATGGAGAAAGAGTGAAGTTTGCAAGACATCATCTTGAAGGACCCGCAGAAGATGGTGGGAGAATTTCACAGCCACTTACCTCAGAGACACCGCCACATGGGATCGGTTTCAGCAAGCTTTCCGCCTTGCCCATGTTTCAGCAGGAGCTATGGCCATGAAGAAGCGTGAGTTTCGCAACTTACGCCAAGGAGGAAGGACTGTTGGCGATGCGTGGATGACTTTAGTAAACTAGCACGTTATGCCCCGGATGACGTTGCTACCGATGCAACTAAACAGAGAAGTTTCTAGAAGGACTGAATGATGAGTTCAAGATGCCGTTGATGGTAGCCAGTTTCAATAACTACCAGGAGTTAGTAGACCGAGCCCTCGTGATTGAAGGAAAGCAGCAGCAAATTGAGAACCGTAAGCGGAAGTATGGGCAAGGGAAGTATAACTCTGGAGCTCAGCAGAAACCTCGTTATACCCCTAAGTCAGAATTCAGTTTGACATACCCATGGAGGAGGTAATTCAGATAACCATAACAGCACCAAGAATGGGAACGGGAATGGAGGAAGCAGCAGACAGAATCGCACCAACCCGTCAACACCATCCAAAGTAGACCTGAGTCATATTACTTGCTTTAAGTGCCGCAAGATCGGGCATTATGCCAATGACTGCCCAAAAGGCCAGAATGGAAATGGCAATGGAAGCTCTGGAAAGAAGCCCAACTCTTTCAATAGGGGACAGGTGAACCACATTGAAGTGGAGGAGGTTGAAGATCAGCCCGATGCAGTAATCGGTAAGTTTTTGATTAAGTCATTTACTGCACTAGTTCTTTTCGATACCGGTGCATCGCATTCATACATATCAAGGGGATTTGTAGAGAAGTATAGCCTACCTATTCGGATTCTTAAAATCCCTTTGCTAGTAAGCTCACCAGAGCGGAGTATATGGCCGGAACAAGGATGTTTTCAAGTGCCATTAAGTATAGGAAGGCATGTATTCCCGGCGGATTTGATCATTCCGGAATCGCAAGGATTTGATGTAATTCTCGGTATGGATTGGCTGTCGATGTATGGAGGAAACATTGATTGCGCCAAGTAAGACGATTTTTCTCACAACACCGTAAGGAAGAAAGATTAAGTATGTATCACGGCATCGGTAGAAGAGCGCAAGTTAATTGCCTATCGTGAGTGGTGCAGGAAGAAGTACCCGGTGGTGAAGGATTTTCCTGATGTATTTACGGAAGAGTTGCGTGAATGCCACCGAGATAGAGACATTGAGTTTTTGATAGAACTTTTGCCAGGATCAGGCCCAATATCGAAGCGACCATATAGGATGCCCGCACAGGATTTGGCGGAAATAAAGAAGCAGATTAAGAAGCTTTTGGATAAAGGTTTTATACGCCCAAGTTCTTCACCTTGGGGATCACCCGTTTTGCTAGTGGAGAAGAAGGATGGATCATGAAGAATGGTTGTTGATTATCGTGGATTGAATGAAGTAACAATCAAAAACAAGTACCCACTACCTATGATAAATGATCTGTTTGATCGCTTGCAAGGAGCCAAGGTGTTTTCCAAGATCGACTTGCGATCAGGGTACCATCGATTGAAGATTCGGGAGCAGGACATACCCAAGACAGCATTTACCACGAGATATGGACTATACGAGTATACCGTTATGTCATTTGATCGACTAACGCACCAGCCTATTTCATGAACCTGATGGACAAAGTGTTTATGGAGTTTTTGGACAAGTTCGTCGTGGTGTTCATTGATGACATTTTGATTTTCTCGAAGAATGAAGAGGAACACAAGGAACATTTGCGATTGGTTTTGGAGAAACTGAGGGAACACCAGTTGTATGTCAAGTTCAGCAAATGTGAGTTTTGGCTAAAGGAAGTTGGATTTCTCGGACATGTTATATCCGGAGAAGGAATAGCAGTTGACCCCACAAAAGTTGAGACCGTAACCAAATGGGAAGCACCAACGACAGCTTGGAGAGATTCGAGTTTCCTTGGACTCGCAGGATACTACCAAGATTCATTGAGAATTTCTCAAGGATTGCTAAGCCTATGATGTAATTGTTGAAAAAGGAAAACAAATTTATATGGGTGAGGACTGTGAGGCAAGTTTTCAGGAGTTGAAGAAAAGATTGGTTACCTCACCAGTCTTGATATTGCGCATCGAGACTAAGGATTATGAGGTGTATTGCGGCGCTTCACGCCGAGGACTTGGAAGCAAATGCTTATCAGAAGGAAGAGTTGTTTCAGATGCTTCACGACAACTTAAGCCCCATGAGTTGAATTATGCCACTCATGATTTGGAGTTAGCAGTCGTTGTGCATGCCTTGAAGACATGGAGGCATTTTCTCATTGGAAACCATTGTGAATTATACACGGATCACAAGAGTTTGAAGTACATTTTGACACTGATGGAATTAAATCTCAGACTAAGGAGTTGGTTTGAGCTTATCAAGGATTATGACATGGGATTGCATTATCACCCCGGAAAGGCTAATGTCATAGCTGACGCATTGAGCCGTAAGAGCCACGTCAATACTCAAATGATGGGAGGAATACCCAATGAGTTAGCCGAGGACCTTCGAGAGCTATGTTTGGAAATAGTTCCGAGAGGCTATGTAGCAGCATTGGAGATTCAGTCAACGTTGATGGACAAAATCAGAGAAGCCCAAAAGGCGGATAAGGAAGTTGCCTCTATAAAGGAGAAAATGAGCAAAGGAAAAGCTAAAGGATTTCGTGGAGGACGAGCACGATACCCTATGGTTTGAAGACCGTGTTTATGTGCCCAATGACCCGTAGATCGTGAAGTTGATTTTACAAGAAGCCCATGATTCACCCTATTCGATTCACCTGTGAAATACCAAGATGTACTTGGATTTGAAGAATACTTTCGGTGGACCGGAATGAAGAAGGATATTGCGGAGTATGTAGCAGTTTTGCGATGTATGTCGTAAAGTAAAGGCGTAACATCGAAGCCGGCAGGATTGTTACAACCATTGCCGATACCCGAATGGAAGTGGGATAAACTAGGCATGGATTTTATCACAGATTGCCAAAGACTCGTTCGGGATATGACTCGATTTGGGTTATAGTCGACCGTTTAACAAAGGTAGCTCATTTCATTCCAAATCAAGACCACCTATAGCGGTGCTAAGTAGGCAAAGATATACATGACCAGAATTGTGTGCTTACACGGAGTTCCGAGGAGCATCGTATCGAGATAGAGGAACCTAGTTTACCTCGAAATTTTGGAACCGGTTGCACGAAACATTGGGAACCCGATTGGAATTGATGCAGCTTTCCACCCACAGACCGATGGACAGACTGAGAGAGTCAATCAGATTTTGGAGGACATGCTGAGAGCTTGTGCCCTAGATTATGGATCTAGCTGGGATGATAATTTGCCGTATGCAGAATTTTCCTACAACAACAGTTACCAAACCAGCTTGAAGATGGCACCTTTCGAGGCTCAGATGGAAGAAGGTGCAGGACACCGTTGTTATGGGACGAAACCGAGATCGTCGCTTGTTTGGACCAGATTTGATTAAGGAGTCTGAACAGAGAGTTAAGTTGATTCGAGACAGGCTCAAGGTAGCCCAGTCCGGACAAAAGAGCTATGCCGATTCAAAGCGCATAAGCGATTGAGTATGAAGTTGGAGACAGTATATCTCGAGTATCCCCGCTTGAGGAGTTAAGCGTTTTGGAGTTAAAGGAAAGTTAGCACCCGTTTCGTTGGACCGTATAAGATTTTGCAACGCATGGTAGAAGTTGCTTATAAGTTGGAATTACCGGAAGGACTGGGGAGTTCATGATGTATTCCATGTTTCTCGATTAAAGAAATGTCACGCCGAGATAGCAGAGGTACCGTTAAGAGACACGGTGCTGCGGAAGCAATTCAGTTGAAGGATGACTTGACATATGAGGAAAAACCGTTAAGATTCTCGATTATGCCAGAGAGTTACCCGCAGCAAGGTTATCAAGTTTTGCAAAGTTCGATTGGAGCCACCACACCGAGGATGAAGCCACCTGGGAAAGAGAGGAAGTTTTGCTCAGGACCACCCTCACCTATTTTCTAGCCAACCCGAATCTCGAGGGCGAGATTCATCTTAAGGGGGTAGGTTTGTAACATCCCAAATTTCCAATTTGGAATGTTATACATTAGGTCATCATGCATATCATATTTTCTCGCATTTTTCCGATCCTAGAAAATTTCACGCAACTCAAGGACCCTCGGAGAGAGTTGGAAGTTTCATTATTTTCATATTTGGGATTTCTCAAATCTTGAAAATAGGATCATTGGATTTATTTAATTATCTTCATAAAGTTTTCCTATAAAAACTTAAGAGAGGGAATAATATGACTTTCCCAACATTTAGGAAAAATGAAGATATTATAAATAAATCAAAATTTGGTTTTGGAAGATTTATTTTGCTTAGGCAAAATGAGCATTTTAAAAATTTATGCATGTTTGCCGTTTTAAAGTTCATTTTGTTCGACTCATTTTTAGGAGTCGGGAAAATTATTTTTATTAAAATCGGAGTTCGTTTGGTATTTTTTAATCCGTTTGTTTTGTTTAAAAAAAAAACTTCGCCTGGGCCAAGGCCCAGCCCAGCCCAGCCAGCCGCCTGCCCACCTTCCTCTCTCTCCTCACACGCCACGCCCACATGATCTCCCGCCGCCATACGCCCGCCGCCCGGGAGTTCGCCTCACGCCCGGCCCCCTGCCCCCTTCCCCAAGCCGTGAACCCCCCCAACCTATTTATACCGCCGCCCCCTCCTCTCCCTCAACTCGCCCTTGCCGCCCTCCACCCGAGCCACTTGCTTGCCGCCGCCGTCATTCGCCGCCCGTCGCCCACGTCGCCGCCGCCCCTCCGACCCCAGCAGGACCCCGCACGGAGCCCCGCTGAGCCCCGGCCAGCCGAGGTAGCCGCCCCGCCCCGATCCGGTTTTTTTTTAAAAAGACCCGAGCCGTTTTTTTTGAAGTTGTTCGGTTTTTTTTTCAAAAACCTAGACGGGTGTATTGTTTTCGGGGTTCTTAATTAACGAACGTTCACCGAACCGTTCGTTTCAATGAACGTGTTCGTTGGATTAGTTCTGTTAACGAACGTCCGTTATTTAAACCGTTCATCGTTTTCTTTTAATCGGATTTAATCCGTTATTTTTCTGATTTGATTTCCGATCCGATTTTCAAATCTGTTTTATTTCTTGCTCGTTTATCTAATCAGGTGATTCAAGCGCTGGAGTTTCATTCTGAAACCGCCATTCGACTAACCTACTTACACAGAGTTTTGCTACTGTAAAATTTTGACTTAGTTTCAGATTTGCTAAACCGAGTCGTTCTCTCTCGTGTTCCGACATTCGATGCTTTATTTGATTCGATTCTTTTGCTACCTGGGTTCTTTTGTTGAACTATCTGGTTTTATATTTTATTCGAGATTTTCCGGTTCATTAGTTGAGTGATTATTGTATGCTTGTTGTTTGTCTGCGATAGATCACCCGGAGTGCCGCTTGTTACTTGAATCTCTAGGTCTCATGGATCATCGACAAGGCAAGTAACACTTGATCATACCTTTTCTACTACCCAGTTTTATTGCATTAGACCAAGCCCTCAAACACTTGCATGTTTAGGATCTAATTAAATTGTGGGTTTGGGAAGTAGATTGAGGTAGTACCTATTACTGTTTTACTTATGAAACCTTGGGAGTTACTTCTACGTTTGCTTATTATGCTATGCTACGCTAGTAGACGTGGATTGGGTGAGTGATATCCATGACAGATGTGAGATTGTTAATTTAATGGTTTATCTAAGGTGGCAACTTAAACACACATCTGGGTGGATTGAGGCACCTGGTTTCTATCAGGACTTGCCTGTTTTTCTTCGAACCGCCACCCAGGCTCTAAGGGATCATAAGATTATTCAAACTAGAAACTTCCGTGTGCAGCCACAAGCCAATTATGGGCTCTGGCATAGTTGACTAAGTTGTGCGAACTCTTACGGGTAGACTAGCAGATGTAGGGGAAAGTAGGTGTGCGGTCTACCCACAAGTAAGGTGCTAAGCGCTTCGAAGATCGTGTCTCGGTCATCCGCCTCTCAAACACCATGAAGTGCGAGAACCAAGCGGAGGCGATCGAGTCTTGTGGGGAAAAGTGCGCAAACCTCAGAGAGTGTAAAACTAATCATGATTAGCCGTGTCCCCGGTTATGGATATCTTGAGTATCTAGTACTTGAATATCATGTGAATCTCAACATGTTACTCTAATAATAAAGTTATTGGGTTTTAATGAGTACTTTTTAATTGGGATTGAGGATGTCATCAACCATTCTCAATGTTTAACAACCACCATGATAGTTAAATAAAATTATTCCTTTGATGTAGGGAAAAACCAGCTTTATGCAAAAATGTAACCGTAGAGCCTTACCACCAGCCATATATGCATGTAGTATAGGCTTGTTGCTTCATTGTTCTCTATGTGTTACATTGCCAACATATTCCATGTGCTGACCCGTTTTCGGGCTGCAATTTTCATGTTGCGTACTTTTCGCAGACATTTGAGTAAGGTGTTAGGTCGTGGTTCTATACTCAGTGATGCCGATGGAGTTGATGGACTCACTTATCTTCCAAGCCTTCCGCTGTTATTGTTAGATGGCCTTAAGCCGTATTATTGTATTAAGTTCCTTTGTGGACAACGATGTAATAAGTGTGTGATTGCTACTCTGCTATAAATCCTTCGAAGTACTGTGTGGTGTCAGCATTACTGATCCAGGGATGACACTGAGCACAGAGCACTAGATCCATTCGGGTCTGGTCGCTACATGAACACCTTGAATGTAATAGCTTGGTGAATGACATTTAAAGCTTCACAATCAAGATGCATATCATCAAGTGACGGAGATTGTCCATCCTTTAGATTTGAATTCCCTACAACCAAAATTTGCAAAGCATTTTTACCCATGGCCCGAAAGTGATAAAGCATGTGTAATCTGCACATAATGTAATTTGTGCCATTAAAACAAAATGTGGCATCATGCACTAGTTCACTAGTCGACATCGTTACTCTTTAGGCGGTTAAGCCTAATAAGGAGAGACCTTGCTTTGATACCAATTGAAAGTACCACAATGTCGCCTAGAGGGGGGGTGAATAGGTGTTTTAAAAACTTCTACGGATTTGGCTTAATCCTAATGCGGAAATAAACTAAGAGGATACTTTTCAAGCACAAATCTAAATACACTAGGCTCAACTAAGTGCACCAACAACTTATTATAAATAAGATGAGCACAACAAGGATAATAACAAGAATAAGTAAGTTACACAAACTTACTTGAGCAATATGACAAGATATGGAAGTGTATGACACAAGTTAGCAATTCACACTAAACACAAGATATATCAATAGTAGCAAGTATGAATTATGGGATATAAAGTGTAGTCCTAAATAATCTCTTCAAGGAAATATCCAACACAATATAATGAGGACAACAATATATAGTGAATGCAAGGTCAAGAGACCAAAGTAAACCACAAGTAGTGGCTAGGGTTAGAGATAACCGAAGACACGGAGACGAGGATGTATCCCGATGTTCACTTCCTTGGAGGGAAGCTAGTCACCGTTAGAGAGGTGGATGTTACCACGAAGGCATACCAACGCCACGAAGGCTCACCCTATTCTCCCTTTGAGACAACACCACGAAGGCGTTTCTCAACCAATAGTGGTAGACCTTGAGGCGGCCTCCAAACCTTCACAAACTTTCTGGGGGCAAATCACAAGTTGATTCCTCACCTGAGCACTCCTACCTCCTAGGAGTCTCCAACCTCTAAGAGTAACAAGATCAAGGGGGAAATGCTCAAGACTTGCTCAAATCACGAATTCCTTTGGTCACAAGAGGGAGAGGGAGTGGATCTATCACTTGATTGGAAAATCTCTCAAGAACTCTCATGAATCTCTCCGGGATCTAAGATTTGGTGTAGGAGAAGTGAGAGGGAGCCTTTTTGTGTTCTAGGGTTCATATGAATGTGTTGCTCAACCTTCCCCCGGGGTGGAAGAAGGTTATATATAGTGGTAGTGCAAATATGGTCGTTGGAGTGTAAGTGGCTGTGTCGGGCCGGACATCCGGGCCTGGGGCCGGACATCCGGACGTTGTGAAGTGTGCACACACGTATGCAGAAAAACAGGTTACAGGGCCTGGACATCTGGCCGAAGCCCGGACATCTGGCCAAACTTGGGGCCTCGGACATCCAGCCAAGGGCCGAACATCCGGCGTATACAAACAACATTTCGGTAAGGTTTCTCGACATCTACGGCGGACATCCGGGCCAGTGGCCGGACATCCGACAATTTCACACAAATCAGACGCCCTCTGGATAGCAGTGGCCGGACATCCAGGGAAAAGCCCGGACATTCGGCCAACACAAAAACTGCAGCCGCCCCAAAAGTAAAACATGCATAACTTTCACATCCGGACTCTGATTTTGATGATCTTGGGCTCGTTTTGAAGCTATGGAAAAGCTCCAGGTCCTCACATAGATAACCACCTAAGATAAACAAAAATGGATGGTGCAAAGTATGTAAAGTAAGATCATATACTTTGGGGAACCTATTTGGCTATGGATTTTCTTTGGTAGATGTGTAGGCATTTTGTATTTGCATTGGATAGGAGTGAAATATCCCTATGTTGGAATATGATGTGAGAAGAATAGAAATAGATGATGTTGAGTTGAGAAAATCCATCACTAACCCCTTTGATCCCCTCTTAATAGTGCGGGATCCCTATAATTCAAGAATCATAAAAGAACTATACTAGATAGCTTCCGGAAACTCATTCTTGAGCATATCTCCTTTTCGATGGTCATCGATCCTCACTTCTAAAGCCAAAGGAACTAATACCTTTGACTAGATCCTTTCACTTGAGCTTTATATTGATGTTTCTTCATGGCTCAAGTTGAAGGCAAGACATTGGAGAAGTCTTCAAATAGCTCCCCCATACACAATGTGGGAAGCTTTGCTTTGCATTCATCTTCACTTGTACATCGTCATTAATTACTTGATGACATCCTTTGGTGAGCACCAAGCTCATGAGAATTACCTAACCCACATTACATAGACAACACATAGTATGGGTTAATACACAAAGCGCAATTGATAAATTCTTACCATGCCACAAGATCTCATGTGGCACCTGATATGCGCTTGTGTGTTGTCCATTTTAGAGGTCAATCTTTGATCTTCATCTTGGTCAACATTTATCTTTGCTCCAAGATTAATATTGATGTCTTGAAGGCCCTATTGATATCTTCACCATGCTTCATTTCTTCAAGACATAATAACCAATATCTTAATTCATCATGACCATATCAATTTTCTCCTTGAATATCATATTGGACCTCATTTGCCCGTTCTCATGCTCCAACATAATATCTTGAGAGGAACAATGAATTCTTCACTTGAATTACTTGCTTCATGACATACTAATCCATGACTCAACATATGAGCTCATAATGATCCTATCTTCAAGCATATGTAGAATTCTTCTCTTTAATCATTCACTCAAGATCTTGATCCATCATGGTTCAACCCATAAGCCTTGATGCATGCTCAACAATATGTGGCATGCATTTCAAATCCATTCTATCTCCATATTGCATCACCATGGAATAAACACCCTTCGATTCATCCAATATTCTTCATGCATTGGAAATGGAACTTTCATTCAAATGTATAACTTAATGCAGACATTAGTCCGTTAGGATTGTCATTAATTACCAAAACCACACATGGGGACTACATGTACTTTCAGCTAGTAGTGTTGATTAGTCCTTGTAATTGATGCTAGTTGGTTTATTTGGTGGAAGACCATATGTTCAGATCCTTAATGATATTCAATACCCCTCTGATCTTGAACATGAACATGCTTTGTGAGTAGTTACGTTTGTTCCTGTAGGAACGGAGTATGTCTACCAGAGGGGGGGGTGAATGGGAGTTTTAAATTTTCTTCAGAAAACTTAAAATCTCTCAAAACCGAGCAACGAAATGAAGGAAAAACATACTATAGTGAACTAAGCTAGAGTACCGAAAGGAAAATAAGACAAGCATCGATGAGAATCATATGAATGAAAATGCATTGAGTTAAACATGGGTGACAGAGGTAACTGAAGATGCTCAATGGCGACAAGGTATTTGTTCGACCAGTTCGTCCTTCTGCACAAGGACTACGTCTGGTTGGAGGGGTTGTGACTTAACACGGAAGATAAACTCTCTTCATCCTATTCTCCTCGACAATCGGTTCGTCAATCAATGTCGATTACTCGTGGTAGATACTTGAAGGTGATCTCCAAACCTTTAAAAAATTATTTTTCGAGAACCACAATCACTCTTGGTCTCTGAATAAATTGACACCTAACCGTCTAGACAGTTTGCAGCTCTCAAGAGTAATAGGCGGAGCGTACTAAACTTAGATTCCAGTGATGATGAACCACTATCTAATTCTTTGGCTCTACGGTTTTTCTCTTGGTGGATTTTAAACTCAAATCGCTCAGAGAGTGGGTTGCTCAACAATCTTCTCAGAAATGAAACAGAGCAGCCACCGGACAAAGCCGACGCGGGGTGGCTACTTATAGCCGCTGCCTTCCCTGATGGGAAATGACCATTTTGGACATGTGGTCCAGCCAATGGCCAACCGACACGTTCACAACGGTCGGGAGCAATGGTAACATTACTTGAGGAACAAGTAATGCTAACTCCTCGGTCCAAGGCAAATCGCTCGCAACGAAGAAGATCACAGTCTCTTGCTGGCAAGTATTTGCGCGAAGCACAAAGAGATTTCTCTCATAGATTTTATAGAATTTGGGTTTAGCATCAGAGAATCAAAGCTTCAAACGCTATACCCCTCTTAATAGTACGGTGGTCCTATGACTCAATTAAAGAAGAAGAACTATGAAACAAATGCTACGTCTTCATCTCATCTTCAGTCGTCCTCGAGCGCAATCATATGCTTCGAACAGACACCAAACCAATTGCTTGTAGTTCAGCAATCTTTAGGGGTCACTCTTGTTAGCTTCATCTTCGGTGATAACCTTCGCTACCATGCAGAGAGATTATCTTCTTTGTTTGCATCAAACTCCTCGATACTTCTGATAACCCACAAGTGTAGGGGATAATTGTAGCCTCTTTCGATAAGTAAGAGTGTCGAACCCAACGAGGAGCTAAAGGTAGAACAAATATTCTCTCAAGTCCTATCTGCCACTGATACGACTCTACGCATGCTTAGTGTTCGCTTTACCTAGAACAAGTATGAAACTAGAAGTACTTGTAGGTGTTGTTGGATAGGTTTGCAAGATAATAAAGAGCACGTGAATAAAAAGTAGGGGCTGTTTAGATAAAGAAGCAATAAAGTAAATATAGTGAGTGTGGAAAAGTGGTGGTAGGAGTTGTGAAATTGTCCCTAAGCAATTCACTACGTTACTGGACCGATAGCAAGTTTTATGTGGGAGAGGCATAAGCTAACATAATTTCTCTTCTTGTATCATATGCACTTATGATTGGAACTCTAGCAAGCATCTGCAACTACTAAAGATCATTAAGGTAAAACCCAACCATAGCATTAAAGCATCAAGTCCCCTTTATCCCATACGCCACAATCCCCTTACTCGGGTTTAAGCTTCTGTCACTCTAGCAACCCACTATAAGCGAATCATGAACATATTGCAACACCCTACAGCGGGAATCCCTTACGCTTGCGTGACACGGGGGAACAATAGGACAACAACATAACCACAAGCAAATTAAACCAATCATAGCAATTCATCAATCACCGATAGGACAACGAAAATCTACTCAGACATCATAGGATAATAATATGAAGCATAAAGCACCATGTTCAAGTATAGGGTACAGAAGGTTGTGGGACAGTGGACCGCTGAATATAGATGGGGGAAGGTGATGGAGATGTTGGTGAAGATGATGGCGGTGTTGGTGAAGATCGCGGTGATGATGATGGCCCCCGGCAGCGTTCCGGCGCCACCGGAAGCAAGGGGGAGAGAGCCCCCCTTCTTCTTCTTCTTCTTCCTTGAACTTCTCCCTAGATGGGAGAAGGGTTTCCCCTCTGGTCCTTGGCTTCCATGGCATGGGAGGGGCGAGGGCCCCACCGAGATTGGATCTGTCTCTCTGTCTCTCTATGTTTCTGCGCTCCTGGATTCTGCCCTGGCACCGTTTCTTTTATATCCAGAGATCTGTAACTCCGATTGGATTGAAACCTTCGCCTAGATATTTTTCCAAAAATTAGCTTTCTTGCGGGAAAAGAAGAGCGTCAACCGCCTTACGAGGGGCCCACGAGGGTTAGGGGCGCGCCCAGGGTAGGCAAGCGCGCCCCCTGCCTCGTGGCCGCCTCGGGCACCGTCTCGCGTTGATTTTACTTCCCAAAAATCATAAATATTACAAGATAAATCTCCATCCGTTTTTATCCCGTTTGGACTCTGTTTGATATGGGGTTTCTGTGAAACATAAAACATGCAACAAACAGGAAATGACACCGGGCACTGGATCAATATGTTAGTTCCAAAAATAATATAAAAACTTGCCAAAAGTATATGAGAGTTGAATAATATTGACATGGAACAAACAAAATTATAGATACAACGGAGACGTATCAACTTCAGGGACATGTTACTCTATCTGCACTAGCAAGCACATAAGTCCCATACTGCTTATGTCAACATACTCCAAAACATAAGGGGCCTATCATTGCACCAACAATCTTCCACTTTTTGGACGGTTGTTGACAAAACAGATAATCATCGAAGTGAAGATAGATAAGTGAAATGTAAATCGAGTAAGAGTGAACTTGCATTATTTGGCTCAATGATGAAATGTACTCCACCTAGATGTATGCATGGTCAACTGATATACAATGAGATTACTTGCAATTCATTAAAGTGAGTGGAATATTTTTTCAATCATTCGAGGTAATGATTTGCACTGATGATAAATAATCCAACAAGAATATAGTGCAATCATTCATGACTTATGTCAATAATTTCACCAACAAAGAAAATGCTTTGAGAGAATATAGTGTAGCAGGCGGTGTTATTAATAATGCAGCCCATATCAGAAGTTTTACATCAGAACACATAAAGTGTCACAAATAGTCTCAAAAGATAGAGCGAATAAACACAGAGACCAAATCCAACAGAGCAAATCTATCGAAACTCTCGATGTGATTCTCCCCCTTTTTGTCAACTAGTGTCAGAAAGGTGACGAATAACATGAGTGCGAAAATAGGTGAATATGATTCACTCTGAGGCATTGCTCGAAGAACTGCCCGAAGAAGTTTCTGATTCGGAGGTGGCTGGAACATCTTCATCGTCGACAGCGGCACCAGATCCTTCAAGCCTAGCTTGGGGCTGAGAAGAAGAAGGCACATTGGGATCAACCAGTTGAGTCTTGCGAGACAGAAATTTCCTTCAGCAGGTTTCTCAGTGGGCGAGGTGGCTTCTGACTCATCGAGCAATTTGTGCAGCTGAATCCAAAGTAAATTTGTTGTTGGTTGACGAGATGGCAATGTCAGGGTACTGTTGTCTTGAAAATCTTCAATTGAAAATCCTTGGTCAATACACTCGGAGAGTTATTTGAGATGAAACTGGCTCAATTGCTTCTTTGAGAAGAATTTCCGAAGCAATTTCCAGAGATGTTGGGGATATAACTACTGAGTATAAACTGTCCAGGAGGGGCCGGTTTATGCTCATCCATACTGAAGCCCATGAAGATAAGGAGTATGGCGCTCTACCATTGAAGCTTAGAGGTCCAGAGCCCAAAGGCGGTTTAGAGCCCATAAACGTAAACCGCCATGAGATGTGTAAACTTGTGTTGTAAGTTAGTAAAGGTAGAAACCGAGCCGGACACGTGTATAAGCCGGCCTCGGTGTTCTGTAAACCGTCGGGCATCAACCTATGTATATAAAGGGATGACCCGGCGGCGGTTCAGGGACAAGAAACAACAACTCGAGAGATAGGTAAAGCGGATTCGCTCCCTGCTCATCGAGACCCCATCAATTCCACCACAACTGGATCGTAGGCTTTTACCTTCACCGCAAGGGGCCGAACTAGTATAAACTCCCCGTGTCCTTTGTCCGGTTTAACCCCTTTAAGCTAATCTCGTTGCGATGGCTCCACGACTAAGTCCTCTCACTAGGTCATCTGATGTGTTAATTCCACGACAGTTGGCGCCCACCGTGGGGCTATCGCACGATGGTTTTGAGTTCTTGAAGGGCAACTTTGAAGGCTCAAGGGATTCGCGGTTGGCCGGATGACCAAGAGTCGTCGCGGCAAGCTCTACATCGACGACGCAGGATGGGGCCCCTAGGCCAGCTCAATTGAGTACCGGTACCGGGTCCCCTTTGGCGGAATTCACATTTTCATCGGCAAGATCGGCGAACAAGGCCCTGAGCCGGACATCTTCATCGACCTCGTTGAGACGGCTCATTGTGTGAGTCCTGCCTGGGTTCAGCCTGCCATGAAGCGTGCGTTCATAGGATTCATCCATGGTGCGGAGTCTGAACCGGGGTCCGACGGTGAGACGGTCGTCTACTCAGATGGCGAGTCATCCACTAGCGAAACCGAGTCGCTGTACCAATTGCAAGATGGCCGAATCGGGGGCTATTCCGATGGCGACAGTATTCCGGACCCCGTTGAACCGCCAAACCGGGTTGCAATCTTCATGGTCGGTACGCAGCCCATGTTACAATCTTCAACTGCAGCAGCAATGATTTCTGGATCGGCAGCCGGAGTAGGGGACCCTGCGCGCCGGCCGGCTCAAGTTCTGTCTGGATTATTGGACGCCTGGACGACATTGTTGACCACGGCAGTTACCCCGGAGAATCAGGACCAGCATAACGCGGAGGTTACAAAGCTGAGGGATCAGATAACTCAGGCCAAGGAGGACTTGGCGGCTGAGGAAACCAGGATGACTGAAGAACGGGCCGCTTTAGATGCCTAGTCACAGTAGATCCAGGCACAGAATTACCGGCTTATGTTGGATCAGAACGTGTCAAACGAAGTACTAAGGAGGAGGCACCGGTCTCGTCCCACCGGTTTACGTAGGAATGAATCTCTTCAATACACGAGGAGCCGGGCCAAGTGATCCGGCAGCAGTGAACCGGACCGAGGCACCTGGGACAGTGTCGGGTCAGCCACAAGTGACGGACCCGCCTCGACGAACAGATAACCCGCCGCAACACATACCGACGCTGCCGGGTCACTTCTCTAGCCCTTTGGATAACATGATTGCTGCGGCGTCTCGTTTGGCAGCTATTCCGATGGAGGGCGAATCACTGGAGGCGGTTGAAACGCGACGGGCCAGGGATCTTCTTCAAACCGCCATGGTACAACAGCAGGCTTATTCATATAGACGAGACAGAATACATTCAACCCCTCGTCCGAGCAAGAGTTACAGCAGGCACATTGACGAACCGGCTGTGTCAAGCAGTGCGCGACACCGTGACGCCCCTCGAGGGCCTAATCCGGTGGGCGGTGGTATGAATGCTTAAGATGTGGTAAACAATGGCAGAGCACGACGTGAGGTAGAGTTAGCAGCACAGTTAGCGGCACAGTATGCGAATCATCAACCCACTCCGGTTCAACCTACAACATCAGTTGAACGAGGATTGGCTTTTAGCTCTTGGGGAGTATCGTGTCTCACCCCAGCTCTGCGTAATGTGCGGTTACCCAAGGATTTTAAGGGCCCACGTAAGGTGCCTAATTATATCGCCGATTTACCACCCGAGTCATGGGTTGAGAGTTATGAGATGGCGATGGAGATGCTGGATGTGGATGAAGCGGCGTGTGCAAGATACTTCACCATGATGTTGGACGGAACGGCTCGTACTTGGTTAAAAAGTCTGTCGGTTAATTCGATCAGTTCATGGGATCAGTTGAAGGCTCGGTTTATAGCAAACTCCAAAGACACATGCAAGTAACCGATGTCAATCGTGGATCTGGCCGCCTGTGTCCAAGGGGAGGGCGAATCAACGACTCATTGGGTGCGCCGGGTTTCAGAAATTCTGCATTCATCTGACCGCATCAATGCTGATTCAGCAATCATAACATTGGAGGGCAATTGCTGGTTTAAGCCATTGAAGTTGAAGTTGGGACGGCTCAAGCGTTACTGCAATCACATGGGAACACTTATGGAATCTTTGGTTAAGTATGCCGATTCTGATAATTCTAAGGATCCCGAGTCTGATGACGAGGAGCCGGAGAAGGGAAAGAAGAATGTCGGTGCAAAAGGACAGCAGCATAACCAGGCGAGCCATGGCTATAACGGTAAGCGCAAGGCGGATAATAATTCTGGCTTTGTGGCTAACACCAATGTGCAGGGCAATAATCAGTGCCGTAAGGGTAAACCGCCCCCGCGGGGCGGAGGATCAGGGATGAATCTGGAACGTCTGTTGAACTAGCCTTGCCCAAAGCATGGGACGCAAGATAAGCCGGCTACACACTTATGGAAGGATTGCTTCATTATGCGAGATTTCAAAAATTCAGATATCTTCTGGTATGATCATGGACCGTCTGGCGGTTCAGGACCCGGGTTTCACGGGCCAGGTTATGGCGGAGGTAATTCTGGTTCAGGTTTTCAAGGCAACCAAGGTGGAGAGGGCAATCAAGGCAATCAGGGAAACCAAGGTGGTTATAATCAACAAGGGAATCAGCAATAGTAGTAGTCGGGTTATCAAAGTAACCCGAAGCAGTTAAATGGTGGGCAGTATCATGTCTTCACTACTAGCCTATGCAAGCGCGATCAGAAGCTCCATAAGAGGGCAGTGAACTCCGTTGAACCGGTGTTGCCTCGTTATCTGTGCTGGTCTGAGCAGCCTATTGTGTGGAGTCGAGAAGACCATCCGCCCCGGGTTGATAATCCAGGTCATCTAGTGTTAGTGGTCGCACCATAGGTTGGAGGTTATAAGTTCACCAAAGTGCTCATGGATGGAGGGAGCAGTATCAACATCTTGTATTATGAAACCTTCCGGCGTATGGGGTTGACGGATAAGAATCTTAAACCATTGAACACCGTTTTTCACGGTGTGGTACCTGGTAAATCGGCCTACCCAGTCGGCAAGATAGCTCTGGAAGTGGTTTTTGGAGATGATCATGATTCAAGATCCGAGACGTTGACCTTTGAAGTGGTCAAAATCAAAAGTCTGTACCATGCCCTGTTTGGACGGCCGGTTTATGCTAAATTCATGGCAAGGCCGTGTTATGTTTATCTGCAGCTCAAGATGCCAGGTCATAAGGGGACCATCACGGCTCATGGCAGCTGCAAGATCGCACTAGAGTGCGAGGAGGGTAACGCGGCTTATGTTGTTTCGGTTTGTGTAACGGAGGAGTTGAAGTTCTATAAGGACAATGTTGATCCGGCAGATATGACTTCTCTGATGAAGCCCACTACAGAGCATGATCCGGCTTTGAAGTTTAAATCGTCTGATGAGACTAAGTTGGTTGATTTTGTTCCTGGCGATTCATCCAAACAGTTCAGCATCAGCGTTAACTTGGATCCGAAATAGGAAAGCGCGCTCATCGAGTTCATCCATGAGAACCCGGACATCTTTGCATGGAAACCTTCTGACATGCCAGGTGTACCGAGGGAACTCGCTGAGCACACCCTTAATATTGATCCCAAGTTTAAACCGGTCAAGCAATTTCTTCGCCGCTTTAATGAAGAGAGACGCAAGGCCATTGGAGAGGAGGTAGCCCGGTTATTGGTAGCAGGGTTTATTGTGGAGGTTTTTCACCCTGAGTGGTTTGCTAACCCGGAGTTGGTACTTAAGAAGAATGGCACTTGGCGTATGCGTGTGGACTACACGGATTTGAACAAAGCTTGCCCAGCTGATCCCTTTGCCCTCCCTCGTATTGATCAAATTATTGATGCTACGGCGGGTTGCGAGCGTTTGAGTTTTCTGGATGCTTATTCGGGTTACCATCAGATCCAAATGGCAGTTAAGGACCAGGAGAAGACGGCCTTTATAACTCCTTTTGGAGCCTTCTGCTATGTTGCTATGCCTTTTGGGCTCAAGATTGCTCATGCGACTTATCAGCGATGTGTGCAAAATTGCCTCCATAATCAGATTGGGCGCAATGTTCATGCTTATGTGGATGATATCGTGGTGAAATCCAGGAAAGCATAGACACTCATAGCTGACTTGCAGGAAACTTTTGATAATCTGAGGGTTTGTAAGATGATGCTTAATACGGCCAAATGTGTTTTTGGTGTGCCGGCTGGCAAGCTCTTGGGTTTTCTGGTGTCTAACAGGGGCATTGAGGCTAATCCGGAAAAGATCAAGGTTATCACATCCCTGGCTAAACCGGTGTGTATCAATGACGTTCAAAGACTGGTGGGTTGGATTGCAGCACTGAGCTGGTTTATCAGCCGGTTGGGGGAAAAGGCGATCCCGCTTTATCAGATGATGAAGAAAACAGACAACTTTGTTTGGAGTGATGTTGCTGATGCAACGTTTGAGGATTTGAAGAAGCAGTTGGCCGAACCGCCCATCCTTGCTACCCCCATTGATAAGGAACGATTGCTGTTATACGTGGCTGCTAATGCCCGGGCTGTCAGCGTGGCTATTGTGGTGGAGCGCAAGGAGGCTGGTAAGGAATATCCGGTTCAACGGCCGGTTTATTATATCAGTGAGGTACTTATCAAGTCCAAACAGAGATATCCCCATTGGCAGAAGCTGGTGTATGGAGTGTTTATGGCAAGCCGGAAGCTTAAGCAATACTTTCAAGGCCATCCCATCACTGTGGTCAGTTCTGCTCCATTGGGTGACATCATCCAAAACAAGGAGGCAACAGGCCGGGTTGCTAAGTGGGCTATTGAGCTTGGTCCTCACGGGTTGAAGTACATGCCTCGCATTGCTATCCAGTCCCAAGCACTCGTAGACTTCATCAATGACTGGACAGAGTTGCAGGCACCGGAGGATAAACCGGATAACACATACTAGACTATTCACTTTGATGGATCCAGACAACTGGAGGGCTCGGGGGCTGGAGTGGTTCTTACTTCCCCTCGAGGTGACAAGTTTTGTAATGTTCTCTGCTTAATGTTTCCATGTACTCACAATGCAGCTGGGTATGAGGCCTTACTCCACGGTCTGCGGATGGCTAAGGAGATGAACTTAATCCAGGTATGTTGCTTTGGTGACTCCGATTTAGTGGCTCAGCAAGTATACGGTACGTGGGATTCCAAGGATCTACTCATGGCGGCTTATCGGCGGGAGGTGGACGTCATTGCTGGTCACTTCAAGGGTTATCAGGTCGAGCACATTGATCGGCGCAAAAATGAAGCGGCAGACGCTTTAAGCCGGCTCGGGTCCCAGCGTAAACTAGTGTTGCCTAATGTTTTTCTGGATGTTCTGCATAATCCGTCGGTCAAGATACCAATGGAGGAGGATCTGGCGATTCCTAACCCGGAAGCTCAATTGGTGGCGGTTCTTGATGCTATCCCTGATTGGACATTGCCATACCTGGCGTACATGAACCGGGGTGAGTTACCAGAGGATGAAGTTTTGGCCAAGTAGATAATCTGGTGATCTAAGTCCATGACTATTATCAATGGCGAGTTACACCACTGTAGTGTCTCAGGGGCGTTTCAGCGTTGTGTTTCTTCTGAAGAAGGCTGTGAGATCTTGCGTGAAATCCACAAAGGAGATTGTGGTCATCATGCCGGTTCAAAATCCTTGGTGGCTAAGGCTTTCCGGCACGGTTTTTACTGGTTAACAACTCATGCTGATGTGGAAGATCTGGTCCGGAAGTGTGACGGCTGTTAGAAGTTTGCACGTCGAGCTCATGTTCCGGCTCAGGAGTTGAGGATGATTCCAATTACCTGGCCGTTCGCAACTTGGGGGCTGGATATGGTTGGGCCTTTTAAGAGGTCCAAGGATAAGAAGACCCACCTCCTGGTGGCGGTTGATAAATTCGCCAAGTGGGTGGAGGCAGAGCTAGTCAGCAAGTGTGATGCGGCCACGACGGTTCCGTTCATGAAAAAGGTGATCTTCCGTTTTGGCTTTCCACACAGCATTATAATAGATAATGGCACGAATCTCTCCAAGGGAGCTATGGAAGAGTTCTGTCAACGTGAGCACATCCGGCTTGATGTGTCATCAGTGGCCCACCCCCAATCTAATGGTCAAGCAGAGAGAGCTAATCAGGAAATCCTAAAGGGTGTCAAGCCCCGGCTTATGGTCCCTTTGAAGCGGACGCCGGGTTGTTGGGTGGAGGAGTTGCCTTCCGTTTTATGGAGTATTAATACCACCCCCAATAGATCTACGGGTTACACACCCTTCTTCATGGTTTATGGAGCGGAAGCAGTTCTCCCAAGTGATATTCGCCATGACTCGCCCCGAGTGGCAGCTTACGTTGAAGCGGATAATGAGAGAGCACGCTAGGATGCATTTTACCTGTTAGATGAACAACGGGATATTGCGGCAGCTCGCTCAGCGATTTATCAACAAGACCTGCGGCGTTATCATAGCCGCCGGGTTAAAACCAGGACTTTCCAAGAAGGCGGCTTGGTGCTCCGGCTCATCCAAGATCAGACTGACATGCAGAAGTTGTCTCCACCTTGGGAAGGACCCTTTGTGGTCAGCAAGAATTTGAACAACGGGTCATACTAGCTCATCGATGTTCGAGAACACAAAGAGTCATGCAAGTCAGAGGAGGAGACTCGCCGGCCATGGAATATAGCTCATCTTAGGCCTTACTACACCTGAGCCACAGGCTCCTACTATGTATATATTTTTGACAATGTACATATTATGATCAATAAATAAACCGGCATCCTTGCTAAAGCGGGGCCTCTGCCGTTTCGTCTTATATATCTTCTTGATTACATGGGGGCTTATGCTTACAAAGCGGAGTCCTAGTTACCCATTAAACCGGCTTATAAAGCCATATAAAAAAAGCCTGGGAGCTTCACACCCAAGGGACCAAAGAGAGTATGTTGCCTCGCACAACTCAAACATAGGTACCCATTGAGCACAGCTCACAATGGTACTTGGGGGCTCTTTGTGCACAGTAACAAAGATTCTGAAAGGACCCTTGTAATAGGCTATCAAGCCAGGCTTGGAAGCCTGGTGTATTCACCTAAAACCCCGGGTTAACCTGCCTTCATCAAGTAAGCCACTCCGTCCAGGTAATCCTGGTATGACCCGCCGAACGTTTAACAAGTCAATCTTATACAGACCCTGAACTTGTCAAAGTTAAAACGACGATTGGTTAATTGGAGGCCCATCTTAAAAGGCTTTGTCAAATGGTTTAACTCAGCGGCCTGGCAGCCCATGAAAAGCCTCGAATTTGGGCCTGGCAGCCCTTAAAAAGCCTCGACTACAAGTTTTTATTTGATTTTGTTTTTTGCAAGTTTTCTTTCCTTTGAGAAGGTTTTATGATAAAACCGGCTTCTATTGACCCGGCCTGACTATAAGTCGTAACATCAACCCGGTTTTTCTTAACCCGACGCAGTTTCAACTATCAGTTGTTAGCACATAATCAGTTATGAACCGGTGTTTCTTAGCACTATAATTCGCCAGGATGATTGTCGGTGTCAAAACCGGCGGATCTCGGGTAGGGGGTCCCGAACTGTGCGTCTAGGCGGATGGTAACAGGAGACAAGGGACACGATGTTTTACCCAGGTTCGGGCCCTCTTGATGGAGGTAAAACCCTACGTCCTGCTTCATTGATATTGATATTGTGGATGTTTACAAGAGTGGATCTACCACCAGATCAAGGAGGCTAAACCCTAGAAGCTAGCCTCTGGTATGATTGTAATGGTTGTTGTTGTGTCCTACGGACTAGAGCCATCCGGTTTATATAGACACTGGAGAGGGCTAGGGTTACATAGAGTCGGTTACAATGGTAGGAGATCTACGTATCCGTATCGCCAAACTTGCCTTCCACGCCAAGGAAAGTCCCATCCGGACACGGGACGAAGTCTTCAATCTTGTATCTTCATAGTCTTGGAGTCCGGTCGATGATGATAGTCCGGCCGATGATAGTTCGGCTGATGATGGTAGTCCGGCTATCCGGACACCCCTAATCCAGGACTCCCTCGGTAGCCCTGAACCAGGCTTCAATGACGATAAGTCCGGCGCGTATATTGCTTGGCATTGCAAGGCGGGTTCCTCCTCCGAACGATAGAAGATTGTGAACACCAGGATAGTGTCCGGCTCTGCAAAATAAATTCCACATTCCACCGTAGAGAGAATAATATATACACAAGTTCAATCTGCTGTCGTTTTTTGCGGCATGACGTCACGCCACTACCAAGCCATTACTTGAATCGTTTTTTACTCTACCACCTCAGCACATTTAGCGAAGCGGTTTCCTTGGCACGTCTTGTCGAAGCAGAGATCGTGTTCCCCCTTAATCCGGGATTCTCATCAATACGGACGTGGGTAACCCAACCGCCCGTCGCCACGCCTCTATCTAAGGCGAGTCCCAAACGGTCACGGAGACGGCTCTTGGTATTCTCCCTCTTTATAACGGGACCAAGGCTCGTTTCTTTTCTTCAATCCTCCATCGAATCCTCTCCCCGCTCCAAGTTCCAGCACCTCGAGCTCCAGATTCGAGCGCTTCGGACTTTCAACGATGTCCGGTTCCGACCTCCAAGGCCGGTGGATGCCCTCCTCCGTCACGGAGGAGGACGTGCTAAAGCTGCGGGAGGCCAAGTACCTGGCTTATGAGATTTCGCACAGGTTGCCTGCCGAAGGGCAGGCCATCCCCACCCCCGAGCCCGGCGGGTATGTCGTTTTTGTATCCCACCTCCATCGGGGTTTAGGCTTCCCGATGGATCCTTTTGTGAGAGGGCTCATGTTTTACTATGGGTTGGAATTTCATGATTTGGCTCCGGAGTCCATCCTCCATATTTCCGCATTTATTGTCGTCTGCGAAGCCTTCCTCCACGTCACCCCTCACTTCGGCCTATGGCTGAAGACCTTCAATGTGGCGCCGAAGATGATCGGGGGGCGTCAAGCGGAGTGCGGCAGGGCGGCCATAAGTAGGAGGGCCGATGCCCCGTGGCCCGCTGGCTCCTTCCAAGAGGAGCTCGGCCCGTGGCAGCAAGAGTGGTTCTATATTACCGTTCCGAGGGGCCACAGACAAAAGCCGCCGCCCTTATTCCGCCCGGGACCTCCACGACGGTTGATGTCGTGGATCAACCAAGGGCTCAACTGGGGGCCGTCAAAGGACGTGCCCCTACTGCAGGGTCGGATTCGAGATCTCCAAACAAGGGAGGTTGATATGGTTGTGGTAATGCAGGTTATGCTGATTAGGCGTCTCCCGCCCTGCAAACGTCGCCCTCTCCGGCTGTGGGAGTTCAATCTGGAGGGCCCACGGATTCTTCAACACTTCATGGGTTTGACACCCCTGGAGATGTACAAATTATTCTTGGGATCTCAAGAGGCGCGTCCGGAATTTACCTAGGATGCTGGCCTAAGCTGCAATCGCCTGGATACTCAAGTAATTAGTTCCAAGTCCGGACATACCGTTTGTTTGCCTTTCGATGATTCGCCTTATGACCAACTTCTTTCTAAACAGGAGTGGATAGCGGAAGCAAAATTGATATGGTGTCCGGCCCCCCTCCCCGAGACCGCGTCGGATTCCGTGCTGGTCCGGATGCTTGAGGTTGCACCTCCAGAGGAAGGCGAAGGGGAAAGCAGGAAAGCTACTGCCTCGCCTAAGGAGGCTCTTGAAAGAGGGGGGATCGAGAATCCCTCCCTCCAAGGGGAGAAGAGGACTGCCTCCGAGGACCCGGGGGCAAAAGCCCCTAAACGGGGGAAGAAATCTTCGCCAGAGGGTCCTGCGTCCTGGGAGGCCCTGGCCGCACAATCTCCCTTCAAGAATCAGCCCTCCAACGAGCCGTAAGTAGAAAAGAAGGGAGTTTTATCATAAGGGACATCCCTATTTGTGCTTCCGAGGATAACTAAAGTTTTTACCTTGTAGTTCGGATCTCCGCCCTTCGCAAATTAGCTCGTCTTCGGGGGACCTTCGTCCGGAGATGATGGAGAGTGAGACGCCTCCGTCCGGGGCGCCGTCGGATAGGGCGGACGAGCCTGAAGTGTAAATCACGGAGGAGCCCCTGGTTTGGCAAAGCCGGATAGTTCGGCGCCCGGTGGTGTGCTGGTGAAGGATCTGCTTGAGAAGGCGTCTATCTCGTAAGATCACCACGCATTGATGAGCATGGTGATTGAAAGGATTTCGTCCATGAAGGCGGGTTGCATAATGCCGTCGGGAGTTTCTTTGGCGGGGTTTGAGGTACGTAAAAATGACACACCTTTTAACAGTTTTGCATATAGAATGCATACTGTATAGATAGTAGCCCACGAGACTCCGTAGGTTGTCGAAATCGACAGCGTCTTAGAGGATTAAAATCGCAGGTTTGAATTCCGCCATGCCGATGCAGGTGGCGGGTCGTCCGGGGGCCAGCCGGACTGATGGAGTTGCTGAACTAAAGCGGCAACTCGCTGTTGCGGATGCGGACATCACGCTGGTCAACAGGCGACTTGATGAGTCGCAAGGTAAGTGTTTCTATGCGGTCACTAGGTAAGGGAGCCGAAGCCAGCTCCTTACAACATGTGTGTGAAATGCAGATAGTGTCGCTACTGTGGAGAGCCTTCGGGCCGAACTTGATCAAGCCAAGGAGCAGGCCAGAAGGAGTAATGCGGCGGCCTCGAGGGCGGCCGAGGAGTTAGCGGCCGAAAGGGTCGCTGCACGCCGGAAGCGAGGAAGAGATGGCGAAATGGCCGTGAAGTTAAAAGATGCTACCGACCGCAATGAGGCTCTTGGGAAGGAGCGCCCTAGCGGGGAAGAAGACACTGGGAAGGCCACCGCCGAAGCCAAGGATGACCGCTTCTGCAATGCGGGCTATAAAGGAAGAGCTGCGCCGGGCGGAGATATTGTAGCTGGCAACCCTTTTCGCTGCGCCGAAGGTTTCTGGATCCAAAGTATGCTCAAATTTGGGCCAACTGTGGGGTCCAGAGGACCCTTATATGGACTTAGCAGCGAGTGCGGCGGATGCCGTTGTGCATTTTCGAAGCCAGAAGGATCACAAGACGGAAGAGCTGTTTTGGTCTCAATTCCATAGCCCGGAGTGTTCACTTCCGCTGACCGACCGTTTGGCCGAGTGGGCTGAGCTAAATAGGTTATCCGGGCTTGCTATGACGGATATAGTGACCCATGTCTGGCCGGATAGGCCCGAGCCGAAGAGTTACTTTGGCTTATTGCAGCAATTTCTTGGGGCGGTGCCGCATATCAAGGCGATGAAGCGGTCGGCCTGCATAGAGGGTGCGCGGATGGCACTCGCCCGTGTGAAGACACATTGGACAGAGATGGATGCCACCGCTGTTGCGACCCCGGGTTCGGACGATAACCGGTTACCCGCCGAGCACTATTTTGCGAAGTGTTGCGTGGTGCTCGTGTAATAGTCGCAGTGTTCAAAAAATGTTACGTTCGAATGAACGTTTTTATGATGTAAAACAATATTTATGATGTAAGCGCCTTTTATACTTGTGCGTTCAAGTAATAGAATATCTCCTATGCGGCCGTTCATGTATACGTGTGTATAACCTGAAAGATGGCAGTCGTCGGCTTCAGCCCCCACGCACAAGGTGCGGGGTGTTCATAAAAAATAGCGTGTTTTCACACTTAATCCGACGTCTCGGTCCTGTAAAGGAGGTGGTAGCGTAGCAAACGAGGCAACCAGACTATAAGGCTTTATCACTTTCACTTAGCCATGGAGTTCGAGGGTGGGGCTACGACATAGCCCCTGGGGGCACCGCGCTCTCAATTTGGGGCGCGTATGTACTGACCGGAAAGCGGCCCTTCACAAAGCGGAGGAATTCTAAACATTCCCATGGTCGATCGAGTGGTTGACCGGTCTCTCAGTATCATGACGGTCAGTTTTCGGCTTTCTCTACTAAGGTGCTCGCCCGAACTGGGGCACAATCGTAGTAGTTCTCCTGGTGCCGCGTTAGCCGATGATACGGAACGTAAGGCAGCAAAACAAAGGAGCCGGGCAAACCCAACATTTGACCAAAGACATGATTCGGAGCTGATGCATATAAGGCCTAACTCAAGACGCCGAACACTCCTGAAGTTGTTCGGTCTTTACAATAGCGGGCAAAACAATGCCCAAAGCCCCTTGTGTCCAGGTACGGGCAGGTTCTTCTGGTGCGGCCGATGCCAAAACGCCAGTCTCCACTCTGGTTATAATGAGAAACCAGGGGATTATAGCAACAAGAGACAGTAAGAAAGGTTTACTTAGGGTCTTAGTCTGAAAAGAGTCCTTGCAACGGGTCCCTACTGCACGTCTGCGCCTGTGTCTCCGTTGTGCCGTATCCTGGACGGGTGTGCACGCTGTTCATCTGTAAAAAGAGAGGAACTTAGTTTGAAAAGAAATCGTGCGAGAAAGTGCATAAAAAATTGAAATATAGATTAATAAAATTGAGCATATGCTAGCTCATTATGGCTTATATGTACAAACCCTTGTGAAGGGGTGTGCGGCTAGGTAGCCCCTAGCTTATTTATTCCGGACTCGTCCAGCCGTGTCCGGGGTCTCAGGCGACCTTTTAATGAAATGATGCCACGTGGACCGGGCATTTTAAGCGTAAGAGACGCGTAATGTGGTATTGCATTGAAGCGGACGAAAGCTTCCCGTCCCAGTGATGCTTGATAGCTACTTTTAAATGGGGCGACATGAAAGGTTAGCTTTTATCGTCGGAAGTTGTCAGGTGACCCGAACACAACTTCTAGTAATAATGAACCTGTGCACCTGGCGTAAGGGCCTGGCGCCACTCCTTTGAAGGAAGTGCGGCTATGCCGAATTGTAGTAGGGTCTATCCCAACTTGCGGATTGTGTCCGGATATAGCAGGTTTGAGTCACTGCCGCCGTCCATCAAAACCTGCGTGAATTGCAGTCCGTCTATTATGGAATCCAATATCAGGGCAGTCTATCCTGCGTTCCGGATACTTCTGGACTAATCCAGATGGTCGAAAGTGATTGGTTTTGACATCCAATCTCGGTGTTCCACTGGGGTGGACCGTGCGACACTTGTCTTAGCGAGTGCCGTGTTGGTTTTCCGTACTATCACATGAAGCAAGTTTACTGTTTTGACTTCTTGTGGGAAAGTCTTTTGACTTCCGGTGCTCTGCTGGTGGGGTTCGTCATCGTCCTCGCTTGGCGCATCGAGCCCCTTGTGTCCGGCGTTGAGTCTGCCGGACTGTTTAAAAACCCAACAATTTCGGTTGGTATGGTTTGCAGGCCTTCCGGAGGTACTGTGGATTTGACATATCCGATCTAAAATTTTGTTTAAATTTGATAGCTCGTCGCTGTTGTCCTTAAGAGGCAGTGTTTTATTGTTTGGCCGTGAGCTTTTGAATCCGGCGTTGACCGCCGTGCCCTTTGGGCTTTTTTCTTTATTCCGGCATTGATCTTTCCTGTGCCGTGATTTTCCGTTTCCATCTCTGATCTCGGATGTACTCGGGTCGCTGGTGCTGCATCTTGCTAGCCAGTTGTCTTCTCCTGCGGAAAAGCACGTCATGCGGCTTGTTAGCGCGGCCATTGTTCTTGGCTTCTCTTGGCCGAGGTGTCTGGCGAGCCATTCGTCTCGGACGTTGTGTTTAAAAGCTGCTAAGGCTTCCGCGTCCGTGATCGACTATTTGGTTCTTTTGGTAAGGAACCTGTTCCAGAATTCTTGTGGCCGACTCTCCGGGCTGTTGGGTTATATGACTCAGATCGTCTGCATCCGGAGGGCGGACATAAGTCCCTTGAAAATTTGCTCTAAACGCGTCCTCAAGCTCTTCCCAACTTCCAACAGTGTTTTTTGGGAGGCTTTTGAGCCAATGCCGAGCTGGCCCTTTGAGCTTGAGGGGTAGGTATTTTATGGCGTGGAGATCATCTCCTCTAGCCATGTGTATGTGTAGTATGTAGTCTTCTATCCAGACTCAAAGTGTTGTGCCGTCGTATGCCTCTCGTTTATGGGTATGAACCTTGCTGGAAATTCATGATCCAGCACCTCATCGATAAAACATAAGCGGGTGTCTTGGCGCCCCTGTATTTGGGTGTGCCGCTGTCTTCGAACACTTGTCGTGTTGTGTTACTTCCTGGGGCCCTCTTTTTTGGCCCGTAGATGGACCTACTTGGGCCGTCCGTTTTCCCAGGATCATAAGTCGGCTTGTGTGCGGCGCCGCTTGTCGCTTTTGGCCTGTCATCTGGCCGTCTATCCGGCCAGGCGGCCTCTTTATTTTTTGACTGTGAGGGCTCTATGGCTTCCTCATCAAATTCTGGCAGCAACTTGCGCTTCGGGTAGCTCTTTGTTTGATGGCCATTGCCATATTTGTCTGTGGTCTTGAGTACTTTGCTCCACTTCATTCTGAGTATGTCTTCCGCTGTTTTGAGCTTCCGTTTTTCCTTCTTCAAACTTCTTGCAGTGGCAACGAGTCTTTTGTGTAGGTTCTTATGCTCCGGTGTTGTGTCCGGACTGTTGATTGCTCCGTGAAGGGGTTGATTATCCGGCTCGTCCTGTTCGTCGTCTGCTCTATCGCTGGGTCGTTAGGAATGCTGCTTTGATCGAGGCGGGACTTAGGGCGGCGTCTACGTCGCCGTTTTGGTTGTTTATCGGCGGGATTATCCTCTGCCGTGTCCCGTTGTTCCTCGTTATCGCTTCCCTTTGGGGTGTCCACCATATGTATGTCATGTGACGAGGTGGCCTTCCAGTGCCCTGTAGGCGCTGGTTCTTGATTGTCTCCGGCATCGTTGTCCATACTGTTGATATCTTTGGAGTCGTAGTTTAGCACGTCGGTTAGATCGTCGACGGTGGCTACGAAGTGGGTGGTGGGTGGGCTCTGGATTTCTTCATTGTCCGCGTCCCGACCATCCTGGCCGTAGTTCGGCCAGGGCTCTCCGGATAGTGAGAGATGTTTCAGCGAATTTAAGATATTGCCTAAGGGTGAGTGCTGAAAGGCGTCCGCAGCGGTGAATTCCATGATCGGAGCCCAATCGGATTCGACTGGCAGGGGCGCAGGAGGTTCGGAGTCCGGCAGAGAGTCCGGCACCTCGGAGTCATGAGCTTTATGCGGGACAAGGTAAGTGTTCGGCTCCATCGCCGTAGAAGTTGCAGCTCCCGAGGCGGTGTCCAACCATCCGTCCTTGATCTGAGCGATCGGCTCCGGACTATGGGTCGGAGCGGACTCGTGTGCGGCCTCCAAGGTGCTGTCCGGCGGCAGAGTTAGGTCGTGCCCATCGTGGCAATGGCACGCCGGCTGTGGCTCGAGATCCATCGGAGATCAAGTCCCGCGGATATCGGCCGTGAAGTTTAGGCTTCAAACCTGACTGACGGCCCGGGCGTAGCTTCGATCTGCTCGGATGGCCAAGTGAGTTGGCCCGCGGTCTGGCCGCCGAATCTGAAGATCTGTCCGGGGAGAAAAGTCTACGCCCAGGACTGCGTCGTTGTCGATTGAAGAGGCCATCAAGCCTATCGGTGGCGACACGGAAGGAACTCTCAATGAAAGCACCAATGTCGGTGTCAAAACCGCGGATCTCGGGTAGGGGGTCCCAACTGCGTGCGTCTAGGCAGATGGTAACAGGAGACAAGGGACACGATGTTTTACCTAGGTTCGGGCCCTCTTGATGGAGGTAAAACCCTACGTCCTGCTTGATTGATATTGATATTGTGGACGTTTACAAGAGTGGATCTACCACGAGATCAAGGAGGCTAAACCCTAGAATCTAGCCTATGGTATGATTGTAATGGTTATTGTTGTGTCCTACGGACTAGAGCCATCCGGTTTATATAGACAACGGAGAGGGCTAGGGTTACATAGAGTCGGATACAATGGTAGGAGATCTACGTATCCGTATCGCCAAGCTTGCCTTCCACGCCAAGGAAAGTCCCATCCGGACACGGGACGAAGTCTTCAATCTTGTATCTTCATAGTCTTGGAGTCCGGTCGATGATAATAGTCCGGCCGATGATAGTTCGGCTGATGATGGTAGTCCGGCTATCCGGACACCCCCTAATCCAGGACTCCCTCAATGATCATCCGATGTTTATCATAACCCGGCATGGCTTATTATATACCAGCACAGCATGGTGGGAGTTATCAACACTCAAGATTTAGGTTATCACCCTTACTACAAAAATGATTGATAAACCAACGATGTGATTTAAATCACAGGTATGATGTATTTTCATATTCCATTATCTTTACAACCTTTGTTATAAACTCTGGTTTCATATTGGGCATCATAACCCATCCAGCGGTAAACCGCCAGGACAAGTTTTCAGTTTATTACATACAGAAAACAGGATTGCATAACACTGATAAAGATCATAACCAGACATTGCATATATGACAAAGTGGCAGTCTCAGGAAAGTGATTATGCACGACGTCATAGTAGACCAAGTGTTTCAAGCTATGCACGATGGCATAGCAGACCAAGTGCTTTAAGCTAGCCTATTACAAGGCGTTTTAACCGCCCAAAAGGATAATTGTTTTTTCTATAGAGGATGGTGCACAAATGATAAACCGGCTTCTGGATTATGATGAGAAGTTTGTGGATCACCCTGCGCCGGTTCAACCTCTGCCTCCCCATCCACTGGCTAGAAGTCAATGGCTGTCCAGTCAATTCCAGACAAAGCTCGGAAGATCACTTCATCACTTATAAGATCTGACGGTTCAACATGAGGGGCATAAGTGTGCTTACGGATTGGAGGGATTAGATTCTAGGCCTCATAAACTGACGCATCGATCCGCCTGTTGTCTGCATCGTAGATGGACCGGTGGAAAGATAAGTAAGTCTATTCGGTCAATCTGCTCGCAAGAGGACGCATCTCCTTTGTCAACGCTTTAAGGGAATCCTCGTCAAATTCCGACCCGTCTTCTTTTTGACTCGGATAACCATTCCCAATATCCTCCGGATCAAGATCAGCTATCCAAGCCTTCGCCCGAGTCAAGGCAGATAAAGCACCAGCCTTGCAGCAGATTTCTTCACTTCTTCTAGCTGGGCAGGTGTCATGGAGAGCTTGGTCAATGTATCTTTGATTAAGGTTGGCGCTGGTTTGTTGTATGAAGCAGTGCAGATAACTTGTTGAGCGCCGGTATATAGCTGCTCAATTAAAGTATAAGCAGCCTTCAGCTTCTTGCACATATCTGAGCCAAGATGGGCGACACGGCTACCTGCAAATGTTACAATATTGTTGATAAATCGGCGGTTTCGAAGGCTGATGAAGTACGATTCATTACAAAGCTACTTACCAAAGAAAGCAGAAGTCATAGCATTGATCTGCCGCTTTAAACCAGTCAGCTCTTCCGCCACCGGTTTAAGTGCCGCTTCAGCATCTTCAGTCTCCCAGTCTGCCCGCTCGCCTTTGAAGCCATCCTTCAATTGTTCCATGGCTGTTAAAGCGCCCTTCAGTTCTTCCTTCGCCTTGGATGTTTCGGCTTGCTCGGACTTGATGTTTTCCTGGAGGTCGGCGATTTGAGAATCTTTGTTGGTTAAATCAGCCTACAAAACACAGAACAATAAATTGGCAGTACTTTTTTCAAAGTCCCAAGCACATAACAATTTATACACTTGGCCCTTGGGGGCTAATGCGGATTGATTTTTCTTAAAATCTATTTTAAGTCCCAAGGCTCAATACAAGTATTAATCTTGGCACTTGAAGGCTAATGCTTAATTGATCAGATAAACTGGATGTGAAGAAATTAAATAAGGATAAGCTTTACAACAGGAAGTACCGGTTCATCTTGAAGAGATAAACCGGCCATTGAGGTCTACTGGAGTTAAGGATTGAAGCAGATTCTAAGGGAAAAGGGCTTATGCAAAGGAATAAATATTTACCTCATCAGGTTTACCAAACCGGCTTCATAGTCACGACTTGTGTATAGCCGGTTCAAATATCTAGAATGGATGTCTTGAGCATTGAGATGAGCATAGCTTGACAAATCAGATTTCCACTTGCCCTTCTCCATAGCGGCAAATTCTTCTTTTGCACTGTGCTTTGATAAAGCGACCGGATTGCCAGGAGTGGTATGGCCAAAGCCAGTAATTACAACATCATCTATTGTGCCTTCAGCTGCCTTATTTGGGCTCAGCGGTTTGTCAGTAGCCTTAGCTGGGCTTGGAGGATCAACATGTGGGCTTGTTGGATTTGTCTCTGGCAGATCAGCAAAAGTATCCTGACCCTGAGGTGCCGAGTCATCTAGATCAATGTCAGCATTTTGCTCAATAGCCTCTGAGGTTTTCTCCAGTTCAGTAGCCGGATTGTCGTCAGTTGGTTTACTCAACTTAGCTTTATTGCTAAGTCTGGCTTTGGCACTGAAGAAAGCAGATGCATAAGTCACTACAGTAAACCGGTGCAAGGCATAAAAGGTTAAAGTGTAATATGTTGACCCAGGAACAGTCTTGAGGGGAGGCATCTGTGTGGTTGATGATTCGCCGGAGGATGAATTGGAGGTACCCTGATAATTTGAATCAGACGGATTAAGAGGGTATCCGAAGTAACCCGCCTTGGGATAAAATGTATTAGAAGTACAAGATACCTCTGGACGGTGTTTTCGAACCGGGGTGTCCGGTAAACTGGAGGAGGTAACTTGTTGGCCACTATGCCGGGTTGTGCAACAAGCTTCATGTTGTTGTGTCTTCAAAGAAAAGTGCGGATCCAAATAAGCGAGAGGATGTGAACATTTTACTTTCCAGACTGCGCGACGGAGTTTTTGTACTGGCACATGATCTGAATCGGAAGAAAGGGAAATTACCTCTACATGATCAGCGCGGCTGGCTTCCGCATCATCCTGATAATGATCATTGTCAATAAGGTGCATGAAAAATGAACCAAGGGAATCAAGTTCTACCTCTGATTTCGAGTCATCAACATCTTCGGCCGGATCAGGGGACTCGGCGGTTCTTTTCTTTGCTGGCTTCTTTGAGGCCTGATATGTCTCCAACGTATCTATAATTTTTGATTGTTCCATGCTATTATATTATCCCTTTTGGATGTTTATTGGCTTTATTTTACACATTATATCATTTTTGGGACTAACCTACTAACCGGAGGCCCAGCCCGTATTGCTGTTTTTTTTGCCTATTTTAGTATTTCGAAGAAAAGGAATATCAAACGGAGTCCAAACGGAATGAAACCTTCGGGAGCGTGATTTTTGCAAGGAACGTGATCCAGAGAACTTGGAGTGCAAGTCAAGAAGCAAACAAGGTGGCCAGGAGATAGGAGGGCGCGCCCACCCCTCCTGGGCGCGCCCCTGTCTCCTGGGCCCCACGAGCGGCCACCGACGTACTTCTTCCTCCTATATATACCAACGTACCCTGAAAGCATCCATGGAGCCAACGAAAAACAATTTCCACCACCGTAACCTTTTGTATCCGCGAGATCCCATCTTGGAGCCTTCGCCGGTGCTCCACCGGAGGGGGAATCGACCACGGAGGGCTTCTACATCAACACCATAGCCCCTCCGATGAGTTGTGAGTAGTTTACCATAGACCTTCGGGTCCATAGTTATTAGCTAGATGGCTTCTTCTCTCTTTTTGGATCTCAATACAATGTTCTCCCGCTCTCTTGTGGAGATCTATTCGATGTAAACTCTTTTTGCGGTGTGTTTGTCGAGATTCGATGAATTGTGGGTGTATGATCAAGTTTATCTATGAGAAATATTTGAATCTTCTCTGAATTCTTTGATGTATGATTCAGTTATCTTTGCAAGTCTCTCTTCGAATTATCAGTTTGGTTTGGCCTACTAGATTGATCTTTCTTGCCATGGGACAAGTGCTTAGCTTTGGGTTCAATCTTGCGGTGTCCTCACCCAAAGGATGTAAAGGGTTGCAAGACACGTATTGTATTGTTGCCATCGAGGATAAAAAGATGGGGTTTATATCATATTGCTTGAGTTTATCCCTCTACATCATGTCATCTTTCTTAATGTGTTACTCTGTTCTTATGAACTTAATACTCTAGATGCATGCTGGATAGCGGTCGATGTGTGGAGTAATAGTAGTAGATGCAGGCATCAGTCGGTCTACTTGTCACGGACGTGATGCCGATATACATGATCATGCCTAGATAATCTCATAATTATTCGCTTTTCTATCAATTGCTCGACAGTAATTTGTTCACCCACCGTAATACTTATGCTATCTTGAGAGAAGCCACTAGTGAAACCTATGGTCCCCGGGTCTATCTTTTATCATATAAGCTCTCAATCTACTTTTATTTGCATCTTTACTTTTTGCATCTATATTATAAAATACCAAAAATATATTTATCTTATCATACTATCTCTATCAGATCTCACTTTTGCAAGTGGCCGTGAAGGGATTGACAACCCCTTTATTACTTTGGTTGTGAGTTCTTTGTTTGTTTGTGTAGGTGCGTGGGACTTTTGGGGAGCCTCCTACTGGATTGATACCTTGGTTCTCAAAAACTAAGGGAAATACTTACGCTACTATTGCTGCATCACTCTTTCCTGTTCAAGGAAAACCAACGCAAGCTCAAGACGTAGCAAGAAGGATTTTTGGCGCCTTTGCCGGGGAGGTCTTCGCTCAAGTCAAGACATACCAAGTACCCATCACAAACTCATCTCCCTCGCATTTACATTATTTGCCATTTGCCTCCCGTTTTCCTCTCCCCCACTTCACCCTTGCCATTCTATTCACCCTCTCTTTCCCAACCTTCTTTCTCTCATTCGTTAGCCTTCTTCTTCTCCCTCGCTTTTGTTTGCCGTTATGTCTGAAATTTGGGAGATTATCGTTGATATGGACAATAATGATAACATGGAAAATTCTGAGGCTCCGACTGAAGAACCCCCTATCTTGCATACCAAAAAGTTTTGAATTGGTAGTGGTAACATTATTGGAAAAGGTCTTATTCAAGATTTCTTTACTTTTGCCGGTGCTTTACCTTCTATGGGTGGTTCTATTCTTCATAGAACTAGTAGTCTTGCGGATGCTATCGCTATGCTTGTATTCGAACTTGAAAGACAATTTATGCATATGCATCCTTGCATACAAAGAATTTTCCTAGAATTTTCTAATATTGAGCATTCTTCTGTTAAGCACGCTGTTACTATCTTTTTGGCTCATGAGTTTAGATTTATAATAAGAGAGGCCAAAGAAATCTTTGCGCACTATAGGGTGGACGCCGGTCGTCCTCCCATAGAGGCGATCCTCTTTGATCAAGAGGAAATTAGGCATTTTCAATCTTCGGACTATGTTGCTTTCAATGAAAACCTTAGAAAAAAGGTTCCTACCAATGTCCTAGTTGATAGAATTTCCGAACTTAATAATGATTTTGCTCTTCGAAATAATGAGCTAGGATACTCTCTTGAGTATAGGCTCACGAGATTTTGCCAGAAGAATGCTTATAGTGATGAATTAGTTGTGCATTATGAAGGGCCAAAGGAGGAACCCGTTCCTCTGGTGATTGATCTTGGGGACTTTTGCCCCGCTAAATTTAGCCCTTTTGATTACTTTTGCTTGTCTCAAAGAAAACTTGTTGCTGAACGTAGAGAATATGAGATGAGTTTTCAAGATCTATCTTATTATTATGGCACTACTTAGATCTATCTTCGCTTTTGTGCCTAGCTAGGGGCGTTAAACGATAGCGCTAGTTGGGAGGGAACCCAATTTCATTTGTGTTTTTTGTTTTTGTTGATGTTCAGTAATAAATTTTGCATCTACCTTCTGTTTAGATGTGTTTTTATGTTTTAATTAGTGTTTGTGCCAAGTAGAACCGATAGGACAACCTATGATGATAGTTGATTTGATTCTGCTTAAAAACATAAACTTTGCGCGCATGAAATTAGTTTTTTTTAAATCACAGAAACGTGCTTTTGCGTTAATTCTTTTTTCTGCTGATCAATAGACAAATTTCCCAGGACCTCCTATTTTGGTAGGTTTTTTAGAGTTCCAGAAGTTTGCGTTAGTTACAGATTGCTACAGACTGTTCTGTTTTTGACAGATTCTGTTTTTTGTGTGTTGTTTGCTTATTTTGATGCATCTATGGCTAGTAAAATAGTTTATAAACCATAGAGAAGTTGGAATACAGTAGGTTTAACACCAAAATAAATAAATAATGAGTTCATTACAGTACCTTATGTGGTGGTTTTGTTTTCTTTCACTAACGGAGCTTACGAGATTTCTGTTGAGTTTTGTGTTGTGAAGTTTTCAAGTTTTGGGTAAAGATTTGATGGACTATGGAATAAGGAGTGGCAAAAGCCTAAGCTTGGGGATGCCCATGGCACCCCAAGAGATTCAAGAATAGCCAAAATCCTAAGCTTGGGGATGCCCCGGGAAGGCATCCCTCTTTAAATCTTCGTTCATTGGTAACTTTACTTGGAGCTATATTTTTATTCGCCACATGATATGTGTTTTGCTTGGAGCGTCGTGTATTATATTAGTCTTTGCTTTTTAGTTTACCACAATCATCCTTGCTGTACACACCTTTTGGGAGAAGCCTACTTGATTGAAATTTATTAGAATACTCTATGTGCTTCACTTATATCTTTTGAGCTAGATAGTTTTTGCTCTAGTGCTTCATTTATATCTTTTAGAACACGGCGGCGGCCTAATTTTGTAGAAATTGCTAGTCTCTCATGCTTCATTTATATTATTTTGAGAGTCTTTTAGAACATCATGGTATTTGCTATAGTTATAAAATTGGTCCTAGAATGGTAGGCATCCAAGTTGGGTATAATAAAAACTATCATCGGAAGTGAATTGGATGCTATGATCAATTTGATACTTGATAATTGTTTTGAGATATGGAGGTAGTGATATTAAAGTCATGCTAGTTGGGTGATTATGAATTTAAAGAATGCTTGTGTTGAAGTTAGCAAGTCCCGTAGCATGCACGTATGGTTAAAGTTGTGTAACAAATTTGAAACATGACGTGTACCTGGCTTGTGCATCCTTATGAGTGGCGGTCGGGGACGAGTGATGGTCTTTTCCTACCAATCCATCCCTCTAGGAGCATGCGCGTAGTGCTTGATTTTGGATGACTTCTAAATTTTTGCAATAAGTATATTAGTTCTTTTGACTAATGTTGAGTCCATGGATTATACGCACTTTTACCTTTCCACCATTGCTAGCCTATTCGGTACCGTGCATTGCACTTTCTCACTTTGCGAGTTGGTGCAAAGTTCGCCGGTGCATCCAAACCCCGTGATATGATACGCTCTATCACACATAAACCTCCCCATATCTTCCTCAAAACAGCCACCATACCTACCTATTATGGCATTTCCATAGCTATTCCGAGATATATTGCCATGCAACTTTCCACCGTTCCGTTCATCATCATGACATACATTACTTTTGTCATATTGCCATTGCGTGATCATGTGGTTGACATCGTATTTGTGGCAAAGCCACCATGCATAATTTTTCATACATGTCACTCTTGATTCATTGCACCATCCCGGTACACCGCCGGAGGTATTCATATAGAGTCATATCTTGTTCTAGTTTTGAGTTGTAATTCATATGTTGTAATCAACGAAAGTGTGATGATCATCATTATTAGAGCATTGCCCAAAAAATTAAAGGTCAAAAAAAGGCCAAAGAAAAAAAAGAAGAAAAAAAGGAAAACAAAAAAAAGAAAAAAGAAAAATAAAAAGGGGCAATGTTACTATCTCTTTTTCCACACTTGTGCTTCAAAGTAGCACCATGTTCTTCATGTAGTGAGTCTCATATATTGTGCTTCAAAGTAGCACCATGTTTTTCATATAGAGAGTCTTATATGTTGTCAATTTCATATACTAGTGGGAATTTTTCATTACAGAACTTGGCTTGTATATTCCTACGATGGGCTTCCTCAAATGCCCTAGGTCTTCGTGAGCAAGCAAGTTGGATGCACACCCACTAGTTTTCTTTTGTTGAGCATTCATTTATAGCTATAGTGCATCCGTTGCATGGCAATCCCTACTCCTCATGTTGACATCAAATGATGGGCATCTCCATAGCCCGTTGATTATCCTCGTCAATGTGAGACTTTCTCCTTTTTTGTCTTCTCCACACAATCCCCATCATCATATTCTATTCCACCCATAGTGCTATATCCATGGCTCACGCTCATGTATTGCGTGAAGGTTGAAAAAGTTTGAGATTATTTAAGTACGAAACAATTGCTTGCACTACAAAAAAAGACACATCCGTGACATTTGAGCCGAACGAATTTTTTTCTGTCATACATATGACACTTCTATGACGATAATTGTGACAAAACCCGGTATCATCATAGATGTGGTGGGCTCCTACATCTATGACAAAAAAATCATGACAGAAAATGGGCTTTTCGTCCTGGGCGGGCCGGAGACACAGCTGCATGACATTCTTTGGGTCGTCCATGACGGAAAAAACCATGGTAGAAGCGAGGGCGAGGAAAATTTCGGGGGGGTCCCGATTACGGTGGGCGGTCGGGGGCCGAGCGATGCGCGTTTCTCTCGTACACGTATGTGCGTGTGTGCGCGGCTCTAACCGAACCCGAGCGAGGCGTTGGGCTCTAACTTAACCCGGCGACAGACCTTATAGGCTACGCTATCGAACTGAGCGATCGATCGATGGCCGTTAATCGAACCTGATCGGCGATTCGCCGCTCTTCTGCGCTAACTGAAGCCGATCGATGTTGCCTCTCTGGATGAGCGATGAGCGTTGCGGGGGGTTAGGATGAAAAGTGAGCGGTGGCGTAGCCTCTGGATGAACAGGACCCGTGGTGTGGAGGGCTGGATGAGCGATGAGATCGTGGAGGGGTGCCCGTGGAGGGGTGGTTGAACAGTAGCCGGTGGAGTAGCGCGCGGTGGAGTCTGGATGAACAGGAGCCCATGGACGCTGGAGGAGGTCGACGGTAGACCGTGGAGGCTAGAGGAGGTCGACGGTGGAGATGAACAGTATCCCGTGGAGTCCCGTTTTGCGGTACGCCACACCCCTCTCGATGAACAGGACCCCCGTTTCGACCGTAGCACTCCAACACAAGCCCGTTTAAATCCGTTTTGCGATGCCACACCCCTCCCAATGAACAAGACCCCGTTTGACCCTAGCGCTCCAACACAAGTCCGTTGGCCCATTTTGCGGCGCCACACACCTCCCGATCAACAGGACCCCCGTTTCGACCATAGGAGGTCCGTTTCCTCCGTTTTGCGGTACGCCACACCCCTCCCGATGAACAGGACCCCGTTTCGAACGTGGCCGGTCGAACAAAAGGCCGTTTCCTCCGTTTTGCGGTATGCTAGGCCTCATTTCCATCGCCTATTCCGCCCAAGCCCTCCCGATGAACACGACCACGCATTCCGTTCCGACCCAGCCGGTTGGCTCCCACGCGTTCAGTTGCCTCCCGATGAACACGACGCATTCCGTTGCCTCCCCATGAACACGACACATTCTGTTGCCTCCCCATGAAGACGACAACGACGCTGTTTCTCCGTTCTGACCCAGCCATGTACACGAGCCATGGCCGTACGTATGCGTGAGTAGGAGTTCGATACCCCGCCCGTATGTACACATACGTGTCCGTATTTTCTTTCTTGCACACTGGCCGCTGCACGTACGTGTACATGCTACGTGCGTGCCTCTACTACGACACGTGCGCGCCTCTACATCGACCAGTATATATGTACGTACACGTTCGCGACCAGAATGACAACGCTACGTACGCTTCGACCGAGTGGGTCCCGGTATCGAGCACTTCCTTGCGTGCGAAGATGTAGCTGGTGGGTCCCAGCAGTCAGGGGGGGCGAATCGTTTTATTTTTTTTGCCCGGACGCACTTCCTTGCGTGCGAAGATGTAGCTGGTGGGTCCCAGCAGTCAGGGGGGAAATGTTTTTTTCGTGAAATACGGTGGCCCTTCTGGTGGGTCCCCGCTGTCAGGTGGAGGAATAATTATTTTGCGTGTAATAAGGAGGCACTTCCTTGGGGCCGCCGTGGACCCAGCTATCAGCCTCTCCACGCCTGATTACTCTTCCGATGGAAGTCGGTCGTTGACCACATTGACCACGCCGCCGAGAGCACCAGGCGGTGGACGATGGCGAGGCCTAGGAAGGGGCGACGGAGCCGGGAAGATGCAGCAGTGGATGCCCACGCGAAGAGGAGTACGAGGGTTCACTGGTTCGGCTGCGGTGTGAGGCTACCGTCGCCGCAGAATAACAGGGGGTGTGGGTGAGTAGATGGATGGCCTGGCTAGTGGTGGGAGTAGTAGGGGGTGGTGACGCCTCCGCGGTATCACAGCCGGCCACGGCAGGCAGGAGCATGCGGCACGACCGGCGCTGCTTTGGGCGGCTGGAGAACGAAGACCAGAGGTTGAAGAAGCACTACGGCCGTTGGATGGACATCGTCAGTCCTTTGGAGTATTGACTAAGTTGACAAAGCCCAATGTCCCGTCAACTTAGTAGGCCCACAAGTCAGCCTGCCACTATACTGGGTCCCAGCTAGCAGGGGAGTATTCATTTTTGTGCGTAATAAGGAGGCACTTCCTTGCATGCGAAGATATAGCTGGTGGGTCCAAGCTATCAGCGGCGGTAACGTTTTTTTTGCAAAATACAGAGGCCCTTTGAAAGCACAAGTGCTCCCTAGGTGGTTTTGGTAATTAATGTCAACATATCTCTTGTTGGACTAACACTTTTATCTAGTATATTTCAGATAAGTTGAACAATGGAGTGGCATGGACGAAAGGATGTGGGAACTCCTTCAAGATGCTAAGGATAAAGGATTGGCTCAAGCTTCAAGATCAAGACTCTTCATTTTACATTTTAGTGGTCCAAGATCACATTGAGTCTATAGGAAAAGCCAATACTATCAAGGAGGGATGAGGTGTTGCTTAATGAGCCTCTTGGTTCATGTGTTTTGTGATATGCTCCAAGACCCTCAGCTACTTTCCCACTTCCACAAATGACCTAAACCCAAAGCCAAAATCGGTCACACCGAAACTTCCTATCCGGCGCCACCGATTCCATAAGTCATAGCCACTCCCACAAACCCTAAGCAAATCGGTCTTACCGATAGGGATCTCGGTCTCACCGAGATGGGATTGTAATCTCTCTGTGTATGTCCATTATCAAATCGGTCTCACCGAGTTTGAGTAATCGGTACTACCGAGATTACAATGCAAACTCTCTGGAAACTTATTACCAAAATCGGTCCCACCGAGTTTGAGTAATCGGTCCCACCGAGCTTGCCTGATCAACTCTCTGGAAAGCTTATTACCAAATTGGTCTCACCGAGTTTGTGTAATCGGTCTTACCGAGATTACCTTATGCCCTAACCCTAACCATATCGGTCTCACCGAGTTGCTTTTCGGTCCCACCGAAAACCCTAACGGTCACATTATTTGCTGAATCGGTCTGACCGAGTTTAACGATTCGGTCCCACCGAGTTTGACAGATTGTGTGTAACGGTTAGATTTTGTGTGGAGGCTATATATACCACTCCACCTCCTCTTCATTCGTGGAGAGAGCCATCAGACTGAACCTACACTTCCAGCATACATTTTCTGAGAGAGAACTGCCTACTCATGTGTTGAGGCCAAGATATTCCATTCCTACCATATGAATCTTGATCTCTAGCCTTCCCGAAGTTGCTTTCCACTCAAATCTTCTTTCCATTAGATCCAAACCCATTGAGAGAGAGTTGAGTGTTGGGGAGACTATCATTTGAAGCACAAGAGCAAGGAGTTCATCATCAACGCACCATTTGTTACTTCTTGGAGAGTGGTGTCTCCTAGATTGGCTAGGTGTCACTTGGGAGCCTCCGACAAGATTGTGGAGTTGAACCAAGGAGTTTGTAAGGGCAAGGAGATCGCCTACTTCGTGAAGATCTACCGCTAGTGAGGCAAGTCCTTCGTGGGTGACGGCCATGGTGGAATAGACAAGGTTGCTTCTTCGTGGACCCTTCGTGGACTCGCGCAGCCGTTACCCTTCGTGGGTTGAAGTCTCCATAAACGTGGATGTACGATAGCACCACCTATCGGAACCACGCCAAAAACATCCATGTCTCCAATTGCGTTTGAATCCTCCAAACCCTTCCTTTTACTTTCTTGCAAGTTGCATGCTCTACTTTCCGCTGCTCATATACTCTTTGCATGCTTGCTTGATATGTATTGTGATTGTTGAAATTGTGCTTAAAACTCCACTTAAACCTAAGGAAACTTAAAAACTGCAATCTTGGTACTTAGTGTCTAATCACCCCCCCTCTAGACACCTCTTCTCAAGGTCCTACACCCTTTCGGTGGATCCCAGATGTCAGGTGGAGGAATCATTATTTTGCGTGTAATAAGGAGGCATTTCCTTGCGTGCGGTCATGGACCCAGTTGTCAACCTCTCCACATACAGTCCACTTCAGATGCATGTCGGCCGTTGACCATGTTGACCAGGCAGCTACCGAGAGCACCAGGCGGTGGGCGGCAGCGAGGCCTAGGAAGGGAACGACACGGAGGCAGGGAAGACTCGGTAGTTGTTTCCCATGCGAAGGGGAGTAGGACTGTACGAGGGTTTACTGGTTCATCTGTCGTCGCCGTAGAAAGCAGGTGTGGGTGAGTAGAGGGATGGCTAGGCCAGCAATGGGAGTACGGTGGGCGATGAGCTGCGTGGCGCAACCTGACCGGCCTTGAGGAGGAGGGAGAAGCAGTCCAGCTGGCGCTTGTTTGAGCTGGGCGGGAAGAGCGAAGATTGAAGAAGCACGACGGTCGTTGGATGGAAATCCAACGATCCTTTGCCAGGTCAACCTTTTTTAGGGAAGCCTCAAATCTATGGAAAACATCATAAAACCCATCTGCCATTATTTCTAATAATTTACAGCCCATTTGCTAATTCTTAAGGTTTTTTGGGAGCCCATATTCTTTTTGTTAGCATTACAGCCCATATTGTGGCCACGGTTCAAAAATTATACGAAATTTTGCATATTTCAATGCGGTCCGGACTGTTTTTAATCCCGAAATTTCGAGTCACATTCAAAATGATTTTAAGAATAAATTTATATCAATATAAAATCCAACAAATTGTTGACGCATAAAAATAAATGCAATTTAAAATCTCGAAATGAAAAAAAGATATTTGAAACTAATTGCCGGTTTGATGTGTTTTAAAAATGTCCAGCCAATTCTCATTACTGATAGGCCATTTTCTTGGCCAGCCGAATGAAGCTCTCCTCGTCTTGAAAGATTTGCAGCCCAACAGGCCTGACAAAGCGACTTACTTGGCAAATCACAAAAAACTGGGCTGTGGCCGTGGACCCAACTGTCAGCCTCTCCACGTACAGTACTCTTCCGATGGAAGTCGTTCCTTGACCACGTTGACCACGCCGCGCGAAGAGCACCACGGCGGTGGACGACGGTGAGGCCTTGGAAGGGGACAACACGGAGCCAGGGAAGATGCGGCAGTGGATGCCCAAGCGGAGAGGAGTATGAGGGTTCACTGGTTCGGCCGCGGCATGAGGCTGCCGTCGCCGCAGAATAACAGGGGGTGTGGGTGAGTAGAGGGATGCCCTGGGCCAGCGGTGGGAGTAGTAGGGGGCAGTGAGGCGTCCGCGGCATCACAGCTGGCCACGAGAGGCAGGAGCACGCGGCACGACCAGCGCTGCTTTGGGCGGCTGGAGCAAGAAGACCAGAGGTTGAAGAGGCACTATGGCCGTTGGATGGACATTGTGCGGTCACTGGAGCTAGAATCGTTCATATTGACTAAGTTGACAAAGTCCTCTATCCTTGTCAACTTAGTAGGCCCACAAGTTAGCCACCCACTATGGTGGGTCCCAGCTAGCAGGGGGTATTCATTTTTTTGTGCGTAATAAGGAGGCACTTCCTTCCGTGTGAAGATATAGCTGGTGGGTCCGACACATGTCGTGGGAACGTTTTTTCGCGAAATCTGAAGCCCTTCCCACGTACCCACATACGATTGCATAATAAGGAGGAACTTTCCTTGCGTGCGACCATGGACCTCGTGGGTCCCGGCCGTCGAGCTCTCCACATCTGATCCTCTTCCGATGACTCTCGTATGTTGACCACACGCGCCCGGTATCTTAGAAGCGGTGGACAACGAGGCCCCAGAACTGGAACGACCGGAGATGGGGAAGACGCGGCGGTGGAGTCATGACGGAGAGGAGTGGGAAGCTGGACTGGTTCGGTCTTGAGGTGGGCCTACACTCGGCAGAGAATAACAGGAGGTGTAGAGTGGAGGGATGGCCTAGCCGTCGGCGGGGTAGCGTTTCGCTGAGGAGCGCATAACAACGCCGCTGGATGCCGAAGGCTGGAGTAGGCGGTTCTGGCAGCGCTGGGGGAAGAAGACGAGATATTGAAGAAGAATGCCGGCCGTTGGATGTAAATCCAACGCCTTCTTAGGCTTCGACCTACTGGCCCACATGTCGGTAATCCATTTGTTTTTTTAGTCCATTTGGTGGGCTGGGTGAAACAATGATGTAGCATCTATGCAGCCCGTTTAAATCCCATTTGCATTTTTCTCAAAATACGCGGACTTGCTGGGCTGGATGAAAATATCATGTTGGGCTAGACGGAGAAATGTTATAAAAACATAAACACATGATTGCACGTCTATTACTGCATTGGTTAGTAAAATCTTTGTAAGGTTTTGTACGCAATCACTAGGAGTTAACTTGCCAAGTTATATATAAACAATTATTAATATTATTTTGTAAGAACTTTCACCTTACGAAATAAAATATCATTTAAATTTGATGAGTTAATAGTTCGTGGGGTATTATTACTTTTTAGGCTAGACGTGGGACAGTTGAGTTGGTTCTAGGGAAAGTAATCTTGGGAGAAAACTCAGTTTACATCAAAAAAGAAAGTGGGAGAAAATTCAGAGACCTGTTGGGTCCACCTGAGGAGGGGAATATGTTGGGAGGAAGGAGATTCAAAGCACGGCAGCCGAGTGAACTAGTTTTTTTTAACGGATAAGTGAACTAGTTACATACATAAGCAAATAGCCACTACAAAAAGCAATCAGGTTAATGGGTTCTGAAAACAAATATTTCGGGCAAAACAGATAATTACGACACATAGGCTAATGCATGAAACACTCAGATGATAAAGGTGCTTATAAACAGATGAAGTACAACATCTAGACCTTGCTAGCACGCTTGATCATGACGCTGCGGTTGTCCGTGTACTCATCGGTTACGGGAAGCAGACACGCCCTCATGTCCAAGATCTGCCTGTACATGTCGTAGCATGCGTATGCGTCCTTGGCCACATAGGTTATGTAGGCTAGACTTAGAGGAACCTCCCACATGTTCAGGTCGTCTTCTTTCATGTTGGCATATCAGGGGTTGATGATGGTCTCAGCGAGGTCAACCATGGAGTCCTTCTCCTGCCCGTTGCTGATGTTCTTGTATTGCTTCTGGATGTCGACAAGCTTTTTGCACCAGATGGACGAGTCGTCGCATTCTTCCTTCTCTCCACCATAGCGAAGGTGCAGTCGGCGCTGCCGATGAAACGGGAAAATGCTCGAGAACCTGGTGCAGCCATAGGACCGAGGTGAGGCAGAGCTTCACTGAGTCCGTATCGTTGGTGTACATCACATTCAACTTGGTGAAGCCATAGGACAGAACGGCGAACTCAAAGGGGAACTCCTTGTTGAAGTCCATATCCAGCAGGCTCACCCATTGGATCGCCATTGGAGTCTCTTCGAGTGAATGAGTGTGTAGGCGGCAGCAGCAGTTCGTTTTTCAGCTCTTGGGGAACTGGATTCAACAGTAAGTTGAGTGTGTATAGGCGACAATAGTTACTACCCCTCCCTCGTCCGCTGCACGCCCGACAGAAGATGCACCCTCGGCGCATTCAAACGCCTCCATTAAGAAACCTACTCCGGCCACACGTCGGTTCACGAGCGGGTCTGTATTGGTACTGTAATAATAGGAGTTAGTGGTCACTTTACTTAAATTTAATTAGCTTTAATAGAAATTTATACTTAAAACAAGCATAGCATTGGCTCGTTCTATCAGTGCACAAGATCAACATGCACAACAATTAGAATTATTATTCTCAGGACGCACACGATCAGCACATTTGTCGCACTTTCACAAAGATAATACTACCAAGTTTGAACTATTTGTTATGGTTGTTGTCCTCTGAATCATCATGCCGTGTTTCCCAGGTTGCAAGATTCAGAACCAACAAATAAGATCCAAATAATAAGTACAACAAAGATGCCTACACATATTGATTCCCAGCTTGCAAGATTCAGAACCAACAAATAAGATACAAATAATAAGTACAACACAGATGCCTACACATCTCATTGATTCCAAGCTTGCAAGATTCAGAACCAACAAACAAGATTCAAGTAATAAGTACAACAAAGATGCCTACACATCTCATTGATTCCCAGCTTACAAGATTCAGAACCAACCCATTAGAGCCTTTTTATAAAGTGAATATCGAGATTAAATCCATCTTGGCTAGCCATGTCATACAATCGAAGAACTTGGCGAATGCTCTTGACCGTCACAACATCTGTAGTTGAGTATTCCTGTTTGCACAACACAAACAAGGAGAGCATGATTTCACTTTAATAGTGGCCTCCTTGAACTCAACCTGCAGCTCCACTAGGACGAGGTCTGCTTGGAGTTCCATGATTCAATTCATGCGCCTTTTTCTGCAGTTCATCTAAAATGAAGCAAAGATTGCATCATTAAGCTAGCAAGAAGTACTTGCTCTCGTGAGCTGGCAGGTTCTTCTTTAGTAGTTGCACTAAAATTGAGGAACATTAAGGCTGGCTGTCCGGCTCATATAAGGTGCAGATATAATTTTCTTATCCTTTTGTGCAGTTCCACTAAAATAAAGTGCCATTGTGGTGACAGTGACGGCTCCATCTTGCAAAGGCTAATAAAATGTTGCACGAGATTACCAGCAGAACTTGGCGGAGATTTCGGAAAATCCAATCACTGTCGGAGTAAATGACCACGGGTAGCCTAACCAGCTCCCTTTGGCCCTCAGAAAAAACAACGGGCCGATCGGACCTCGAAGCACCTAAGACACGAGGCCGCCTTCTTCCGGTCGGCTATCACCTAAGCCGGCTGGTGGAAGGCGGCCCAGCCATAAAAAACAACCTTTGGAGGACGCCACGATCGGGCCGACTCCAAGAAGCCGGCCCATGCAGGACCGCCTCCCAGAAGGCGGTCCAAGAAGGACCGACTCCCAGAAGGCGGCCCACGAAGGGCCGACTCCAAGAGCAAGCCGACGAACGCCGCATCCTGAAAACCATCACCCATGACGGTGACGGGACGGGGCGTGGCTATAGCGAATCCTGCCACCCCCGAATCCCGGTATATGCGTGGCTACAGTACGCCGTACGGGGCAGCCATCCCCCGTCCAACATGGCACTGTTGCATTAGAATCATGACGCCATCCACGACGGGTTGCCAGTACGGCCCGCAGGCGGCGGGCCCCTTCGGTCAGAGAGACATCCGAAGGCGGCCCGGCCTCCCCCAGCCGGCCCAAGGCCGGGCCGGCTTCCAATAGCCAGCTGGCTCCCCCTCGGGGCGTGCGCACCATTAAGCAGATGAGACGCGGTAAGGCTACAGTGGGAGCCCGCAAGGCGGTAGCACTGTAGCCATGCTTACCTCGACAAAGCCCTCGTCATCAGAGGCGAGGCCACAGTAACCAGCCTCCGACAAGATCCCCCATGCGGTGGGGCCGGCCTGTCGACCAACGGGCCGACAGCCGGCGGGACCCACCAGTCGGTGGGCCCAGGAGCCGGCGGAGAAGACGATGGTCGTGAACACGGCGGCTGGGCCCGCACCCAGCCGGATTACCATTGTACCCCCGGGGGGTAGGCCTATATAAACCCCCCGGGACACCCATGCAAAGGGTTGATCTCGGAGAGTTTTAAGCACCACCATAGGGAGAGGAGAGAGCTAGCCTTGCCCTTCTTCCTCCTACCACTGAATAGCTCAAGGAGCATCTTGTAGCTACTTGTTGATCCAGTGATCATGCGGAGACCCCGCATAGCAGCAGTAGGGGTGTTATCTCCACGGAGAGCCCCGAAGTTGGGTAAGATTCGCCGGCGTGCATGTCTTCGCCTCATCCCGCTTCCAGGCACCGGCGATGTCTTGCTGGCTCCCACTTCCGTTGGCATATGTCGCACCTACCACCCGACGTTTGGCGCCCACCGTGGGGCCAGGTGCACCGTCGTCCGGAGACCTGCTCTTGACGGGAACCCTCTTCCTCCCCCGCGAGCGTTGCCAGCCCAGCACGCCCGATGGCGCTTGCCCCGACGCGCTGTGAAGCGTCGACGACGCCTGCGCGGCAAGTTGCCTCGCCGATCTCCTTGGCGAAGTTTGCATCTCCGACGAGCCCGCATCCGACGCGCGCACCGGCTGCCTCGACAGCCGCCTCGTCAGCCTCCTCGACCAACTCCACGTATCCAGCGAGCCTACCGCGTACTTGGAGTCGGTCGGCTCCACCGACCCGATGCTTGTCGACTCCGACATGGCATCGCTCGACGCCTTCCCCACCGACGTGATCGTCTTTAACGACCCTCTCCCGCGAGCTGACAGTGGCAGCAGCACCGTCACCGAGGTGCTGGTCATCAGCCACGGAGCCGCCTCCGGCGAGAACACCCACGACGCCCTGCAAGCGGTGCTGCAGGACTTGTCCGTCCCCATCCCGGCCGACGCCGACGCCGAGGCGCTGGAGGCTCGCCGCCTTGCCCTCGTCGCGGAGGGCCAGAAGATAAACACCATGAGACGCCTCACGGAAGCCCACCAGCGCGAAGTCGACCGCACCGCCTTCGGCACGCCGCCTCCAGAAGGGCCAAGCCGAGTCGGCGCCGTCAAGAAACACTACGCGGCCATCGCCAGCATGCTGGGTGCGAACCTCCCGGTCTACGCCACGCCCCTCGAGAATCTATGCGCCGCCCAGTCGATCGTTGACGAGCTCAACAGACTAGGGGCCAACAAGCTCCCCTACATGACTAGACGCATCCAGCAGCTGATCGACGCATCCGCAGCATGACACGAAGCCAGAGCCCAAGATGGAAGCCCCCCTCGCCGAGAGCACGGCGCGACGTCGCGTACGCCGATTGCGGGTGGCGCCCGTGCGAGACAAGAGAAGGAGCCGGCTGCTAGCCGCAGCCGGACGCGAATCACCATCGAGCGCGACACGGAAGGCCATCCCCGAGGCGTGGAGAGACGAAGCGACCTGCCCCCTCCTCTGCCTCATGGGGAGAGATATCCCACCCCGCCGCCTATCGAGCATCCGACTCTCAGCGGCCGACTTGGTCGCCGCGAAGGAGTCGGCGAGAACGATGCCCGCCATCGGATCGACAGCCTTGCGCGATCCCTGGCCCTAGAAGAAGAAGAAGATGCCGGCCCGCCTTGTTTCGGCCCCCGCATCCGCGACGAGCCCTTTCCCAAAGGGTTCTCGCTTCCAGGAGACACGCCCAAGTATAACGGCTCCGTGAAGCCGGAGGACTGGTTGATCGACTACTCCACCGCGGTCCGCATAGCAAACGGCAACCGGCGCATTGCCGTGAAGTATGTCCCCCTGATGCTCCAAGGCACGGCACGCACCTGGCTCAATAGCCTCAAGCCTTACAGCATCAACAGCTGGCTCGACTTCACGGAAGCCTTCATCTGCAACTTCACCAGCACCTACAAGCGGGCTCCCAAGCCCCGACAGCTCTCCTTGTGCGTACAAGGACCCAACGAGTCAACCCGCGAGTACCTCACGTGTTGGGCCGAGCTCCAAAACTCTTGCGAAGGGGTGCACGAGGTTCAGGCGATCGAGTACTTCACGGCCGGGTGCGAGAGGGCACCCTCCTCAAGCACCAACTCCTCTGTGACGAGCCGACTACCCTCGACGAGCTGCTGATCATCGCGGACAAATACGCCATGGCCGACTCCTCCATGAAGACCGAGCTCAGAGTCGATGCCTCTGGGAAAGTGCTTACGCCGGCTCCCAAGACGCCGGCCGGGGAGTCCACCCGGCGCCCGTATCAGAACGACAACAAGCGCAAAGCTCCAATGCCGCCTTCCACCAGTCGGCAGGTGGCTACTGTCGAAGAAGAGCAGCCTGAGGGACGGTCGGGTCCTAAGAAGCAGAAGGGCGGCAGGCCGGCTTGGTAGCCGGCCTTCTCCTACGAGCAGACCCTCGACGCCCCTGCAAGTTCCACAGTGGTGCGAAGCCATCAAACCATACGACCCGGAAGTGCCATTGGCTCACCCGAATCTCCAAGGGCGAGGGGCTGTTGCCGCCTCCGCCTGCGGGCCAGCCGCCTCCTGCCCCCAGCAGCCGGCCGCTCGGCCAGCAGTCGGAGCCGTCCACGGCAGTTCCCGACGAGCATGCCGCCCTCGTCATCTTCTGAGCCAACCGGACGATCGGCGAAGTCGGTGCTGACAGCACCAAGAAGTCAACGCGGTCGCCTCCAGTAACCCTGAGTTTATGCACTGGTCGGAGAAGCCCATCAGCTGGAGCCGGGACGACCACCCAGTGGTGATGCCGTCTCCTGGCTCCTATGCCCTTGTTCTGGATGCTACCCTGGCGACAGAGAGGCACGCCGCTCGTTTCTCCCGCGTGCTGATAGACGGCGGGAGCAGCATCAACATATTGTACCGAGACACAATGGAGAAGCTCAACATCAAGCCTAAGCAACTCATGCCTAGCCGGATTGTTTTCCATGGCATCGTACCCGGCCTGTCCTGCTCACCAATCGACAAGATCAAGATGGATGTCCTCTTTGGAGACAAAGATCATTTCCGCCGAGAGGCAATATGGTTTGAGGTAGTGGATTTGGAGAGCCCGTACCACGCACTGCTTGGCCGACCAGCATTGGCCAAGTTTATGGCTGTGCCCCACTAGGCCAACCTCAATATGAAGATGCCGAGTTCCAAGGGCATTATCACCATAGCCAGAGACTACAAGAAGTCTTCCGAGTGTGCAGCAGCCAGTAGTCGGCTGGCCGAGTCCCTCGTGATCGCCGAAGAAAAGAAGATGCTGGACCGAGTTGTGGCCCTGGCGGGCAAGCAGCTGGCTTTGTCTCCTGACCCCAAAGAATGTGAAGCTCAAGGATCTTTCTAGCCGACCAAGGAGACAAAGAAGATACCCCTGGACCCGGAGCACCCAGAGAGGCATGCTGTCATAGGCACAGGCCTTGACAGCAAATAGGAAGGCGAGCTCGTCGATTTCCTCCGTGAGAATCGGGACGTCTTCGCATGGTGTCCCAAAGACATGCCGGGTGTCCCGACGGATTTCGCCGAGCACAAGCTACACGTCCGATCTGAAGCAAAGCCGGTCAGGCAGCCCTTGCGCCGCCTGTCAGAAGAGAAGAGAAGAGTAGTCGGAGAAGAGATAGCCCGGCTTCTGGCAGCCAGCTTCATTATGGAAGTGTTCTTTCGAGAATGGCTTGCCAACCCAGTCCTCGTACTGAAGAAGAACAATCAGTGGCGCATGTGCATCGATTACACCAGCCTCAACAAAGCCTGCCCCAAAGATCCGTTCGCCCTGCCAAGGATTGACCAAGTGATAGACTCCACAGCCGGATGCGAGCTGTTGAACCCGGCTGATCGCTTGAAGACCGCCTTCATCACCCCATTCGGAGCTTTCTGTTACCTGACTATGACATTTGGCTTGAGAAATGCCGGTGCCACTTTTCAGTGTTGCATGCAGAAATGCCTCCTCAAGCAACTCGGCAGAAATGCCCACTTCTATGTAGACGATGTTGTGGTGAAGACGGAGAAACACGGCACCCTGCTGGAAGACCTCAAGGAAACCTTTGAGAACCTGCGCCGGTTTCAGATCAAGCTCAACCCGGAGAAATGTGTGTTCGGAGTACCAGCCGGCCAGCTTCTAGGCTTCCTGGTCTCCGAACGCGGCATCGAGTGCAACCCAGTGAAGATCAAGGCCATAGAGAGAATGAAGGCCCCTACTAAGCTGCGAGACGTCCAAAAGTTCACCGGATGCCTGGCATCTTTGAACCGCTTCATGAGCCGGCTCGGAGAGAAGGCTCTCCCCCTCTACCGACTTATGAAGAAGTCCGCTCACTTTGAGTGGAATGACCAGGCGGATCAAGCTTTCCATGAGTTGAAGAAGATGTTGTCCACGCCGCCTGTCTTGGCGGCCCCAACTTAGAAGGAGCCCATGCTCCTCTACATCGCCGCCACCAGCCGGGTGATCAGCACAGTCATTGTGGTTCAGCGCCCAGAGGAAGGCCAAGCTCAGCTAGTCCAGAGGCCGGTATATTATTTGAGTGAAGTACTATCCACCTCAAAACAGAACTACCTGCACTATCAGAAAATGTGCTATGGTGTGTACTTCGCCTCCAAGAAACTCAAGCCCTACTTTCAAGAGCATCCCATCACGGTCGTATGCACTGCCCCGCTTGCCGAGATCATAGGCAGCCGGGATGCATCCGGCCGAGTGGCGAAATGGGCCATTGCGCTGGCCCCGTACACAATTTACTATCAGCCCCGCACCGCCATCAAGTCCCAAGCACTGGCCGACTTCTTCATCGGTGGGCGAGACCCGATTACTGCCGCCTTGACCCGGACTCCACTCATTGGCGGATGCATTTTGACGGATCCAAGATGCGCACCGGCTTGGGAGCCAGCATCGTCCTCACCTCTCCCAAAGGCGACAAACTCAGATACACATTGCAAATCCACTTTGCCGCCTCCAACAATGTGTCCGAGTACAAGGCACTCATACACGGGCTCCGGCTAGCCAAGGAACTCGGCATCTGCCGGATCCTGTGTTATAGCGACTCGGATTTAGTGGTTCAGCAATCATCCGGTGACTGGGATGCCAAGGACGCAAACATGGCAAGCTACAGTTTCCTCGTCCAGCAGCTCAGCGGATATTTCGAGGGGTGCGAGTTCCTTCACGTGCCACAGGCCGACAATGAAACAGCGGATGCCACAGCACGAATAGGCTCCACCCGACAAGCTATACCAACCGGCGTCGCCCTCCAACGCCTCTTCAAGCCATCTGTCAAGCCGTCTCCAGAATACAGTTCCATCTTCGTGCCGCCTGACCCCGACGTAGTCGAACCCGACTTCGGGGACCAGACAGGCGGCCCGGGGACTTCGGCGGCCGGCTCGGGGACTTCCATTGTCGAACCCGGCCAGGGGACTGCCATAGTCGAACCCGGCCCGGGGACTGCAGTGGCACAGCAGGCGGAGGCCGACTCCCACTCCTCACAACCCAGTCCACCCACCCTGGTTGCAGTAGCCGTCTTGGCAGTCGAAGAAACCACAGCTCCATCATGGGCTCAGCCCATCCTCCGATTTCTGGTGAACGTAGAACTACCGACTGACGAGATCTCGGCCAGACAAGTCCAACACCGAGTCACAGCTTACACAATAATGAATCAAGAGCTAGTTAGGCGCAGCGCTATCGGAGTCTTCCAGCGCTGCGTCGAGCAAGAGAAGGGCATAGCAATCCTCGAAGACATCCACCAGGGCGAATGCGGCCACCATGCCGCCTCCAGGGCGCTCGTCGCCAAGGCCTTCCGCCATGGATTCTTCTGGCCGACTGCATTGGAGGATGCCAAGGAACTAGTCAAACACTTCAAATGATGCCAAGTCTTCGGCTCCAAGCAACACCTGCCGGCTTCTGCACTCAAGACCATCCCCATCAGTTCGCCCTTTGCCGTTTGGGGACTGGACATGGTCGGACCATTCAAGACGGTGCGCGGCGGCATGACACATCTGCTTGTCGCCGTAGACAAATTTACCAAGTGGATTGAAGCAAAGCCGATCAAGAAGCTGAATGGGCCGACTGCCGTGACATTCATTGCCGACATTACAACCCGGTACGGCATACCACACAACATCATCACCGACAATGGCACAAATTTCACCAAGGGAGCATTTGCATGTTTCTGCGCGACACAGGGCATCCAAGTGGACTTAGCGTTCGTTGCCCACCCGCAGTCAAATGGCCAAGTCGAACGAGCAAACGGCCTCATCCTATCCGGCATCAAGCCCCGACTGGTCATGCCACTGGAGCGTTCGGCCGGCTGCTGGCTCGACGAGCTACCGGCCATCCTCTGGAGCCTGTGCACTACTCCAAACAAGGCGACCGGCTTCACCCCTTTATTCCTTGTATATGGTGCTGAGGCTGTCATCCCAACTGACATCGAGTTCGACTCACCTCGAGTCACCATGTACACGAAAGCGGAGGCCAAGGAAGCAAGATAAGACGGCGTTGACTTGCTGGAAGAAAGCCGGCTGTTAGCCCTCGGCCGGTCCACCATCTACCAGCAAGGACTACACCGGTACCACAGTCGAAGAGTGAAGACAAGAACTTTCCAAGAGGGAGACCTTGTGCTCCGGCTAATCCAGCGAACAGCCGGCTAGCACAAGCTCTCGCCACACAGGAAGGCCCCTTAAATCATCAGCCCGGCTCTAGGAAACGACTCCTATTACCTAATCGACGCGCAGAAGCCGAAGGCACGCAAGTGAGACGACTCCCGCAAAGAGTCGGACCGCCCATGGAACGCCAATCTTCTTCGAAGATTTTACAGTTGAAATGCAGTATGTATCACGCTACCTTTTGTATTATGTACGAGACAACAGGCCCCCGAGGAGTTCTCGGGGACTGCCCTATTTTATCTATGTATGTCGGGTATCGCTCCCGTGGTTACCCTACTGTATTTACTTTCTCCGTCCGGCACCGGGTCTGACTAGTCGGCCCGGGGACTTGCCGCCTTGAGTTATGTCTGAGTTCTACCTGCAGTCAGACAAGTAATGTGCCGGCACCCAAGCCCTCTCTTGTGAGAGTCACAGCTCGAAGAATCAGCTGCCCGACTAGCAAGAGCTAAAGGAGGAAAGGATGCCCACATGAAAAATGGCTAAGGACTAACGAACTTACATAACACAAGCCGGTTTCCCCCTCGCCAACCGACTGTCGAAGCAATCGGCTGGCCGGCTTCCTTTCCTACTCTGCCAAAATATAAGAAAGCTCGAACCTTTGCCTTCCCAAACGGCTGAATTTCTTACCCGGCCACAGACTGAAGAGCAGCTGTCCGGCTGGGAAGGAGGCAACCAAGGGAAGGCGGCAAAGGAAGAAAGCTGAAAGATAAAAAGCAAGTCGGAACAGAAGCCAAACACATGCATAATAATATTTACATCAAAAAGCCTTCGAAAGGCCGGCATTCAACGAAGTTTGAATACACCCCCAGTGGGTGGAATTGCGCAAAATAACAAGTTTTGTCCAAAGAGTAACTAGCGGGGAAGTAAATGATAAATCAAGCCAAGGGAGCCTCTGAAGCTTCAGGAAGAACGGTGGAGACGGCGGTGTCAGCTGGAGGAGTGGCCGGCTGGCGAGTCTCGGCCTGGTCGTCACCGGTAGCAGGCGGAGCGTTCGCGCGTGCCTCGTTGTTGGAGGCACGGTCAGGCTGAGGCTGGCCGGCTGCTCCGACATCCAGCTTAGCATCTTCGCCGTCTTCCTCCTCTTCCTCCTCACCCTCGTCGCTGGAGTCAATCTCCTCCGCCGAGTCCTCACCGTCGGTCGGGTTCAGCCCAAACCAGTCCTCCGGCTGCGCGACGCCGTCGTCGTTCACCTCAGGAGCAAAGGCACTGGTGTTGGTAAAGTCGGCGATCGCCGAGGCACGCTGGATGATAGCCGGCCGCACCTCCTCCAGCTCCTCGTCGGCCTCCTGCCGCCAGGTGCGCAGCTGATCCAAGTTCAGCCCAGGGTACCAAGCCCAGACGAACTCTAGCGCCCGTCGAGCGCCGGATCGAGCTCTTGAAGCCTTCCGACCCTCAAAGGCGGCCGGCGGCTACCTCCGGCCGGTCGGCGATCTGTTGAGGTGCGAGGAATTACCTCACCAGGCCAAAGAGCGGCCAACACCTATGCCCCGGCACGCTGAAGCTGGCGGAGCATGCGGTAGGCCGGCTGGAGGCGGGCCTCGATCGCCAGAAGCTGCTCCTCAAGCGACCGGTTGGCATCCGGCGCGATCTCAACCCCAGCCTGCCGCCGGGCTTCAAGGTGGGCTTCGATGGCTTGGTTGGCAGCAACAGAATGGCCAGGAAAGTATTCTTCACAAAGATGAAGGAAAAAGGGCAAGTCAGGAGATAAGCTGACTTGCAAAGACAAGCAAAGAGTGAAGAAGAAGGCGGCCTACCGTCAACCAGGTCCTCGACACGGCCGTAGCCTTCGCTCAGAGCTTGCCTTGCTTCGGCCCAGCCCGCCGCCTCGGTCTCGAATTCGGCTTTGAGGGCGGCCTCGCTGTCCTGGGCCGCCTTCAGGGCCGCCTGGTGGCTTTCCTCCTAGTCGGCCAGCCTCATGGCCAGGCGGCCACGTTCCTGGGCCAAGGCATTGAGCTCACCCTCCTTGGTGCGAAGGGCGGTCTGGGCGACACCCAGCTGCTGCCTCAAGTCGGCGTTGGCTCCTGACAGCATGAAAAGAAGAAGTTAAGAAAGAAGTCGGCAAGAAAGATCCGACCCGACTGCTCAGCAGTCGGCCCGAATCTCGGGGACTACACCTAGTGGGTGCGCTGACGCGCCCCCACATGAGATGAAAGACAAAAACACTCACGCCGGCTCTCCATCAGATCAGCGGCCCTCTTGTCTGCCTCCCGGACTTGGGAGTTGAAGGTATCGGCGTGGAGGTTGTGGTAATCCTGCAAACAGGACGAAGAAGCAAGCAAGAGCAAGTCAGTAAAACAAGTCTTCGAAGAAGTTCCAAGCCGCCTGCCCAGCAGCCGGCTCGGAACTCGGGGACTACACCTAGTGGGTGCGCTGACGCGCCCCCACGGAAAGAAATCAAGAACAAGAGAACTCACCCGAACGACCGCCCGCGTCGCGAGAAATTCCCGGGTACATAGCTGCAGCGCGGAGGCTTGGGCTTGAAGCCGGCTGCGGACGTCTTGCGTCGCCAAGTTCAGCGTGGCTGTCCCACCGCCCTACGTCCACCCTGGCGAGCTAGCGGTGGCCGACTCCAGCTCATGCGACAACGAGCTGGAGGCGGCTGCCCTCTGCGGATCCGGCTCTGAAGCCGCCCTCGGCGCTCGCCGGCGAGCCGGCGACAAGACCACAAGATCCGCCTGCGCAGTCGGCTGCTCAGGTGGCACCTCGGGCTGGCCGCCTTGGCTGGTCCCGGCTGACGGAGGCGGCACCACTCCTCCCTCCAGGACGACTACGTCGCCTTCCTCCCTCTCCGTCACCAGCGGGTCACGGCTGATCTCCTCCGGCGGGGGCTGCGGGACGTTCGGGGGCGCGGAACGGAGGGGGATGACGAGCCGCGGAGGCTGGACTCGCAGGGCCTCCGCCGTCTTCTTCGCGGTCTTGGCCTCCACCCGGGCCCTGGCCGCCGCGTCGGCCTGCGCCTCGGCCGATTTCGCCGTCGTCTCCAGGGCCGGCTCAGCGGCGGCTGCCCTTCTATCCTCCGCCTCCCGTTCCTCCCGCGCTTCCCGCGCATTCCGCTCCGTCGCCGCCTGAAGCTCGGCGCAGGGATCTACGCGACGGGAGCCTGCAGACCCTCCCTCTCCACCGACTATGGAGGCGGTGGTAGTCCATTCAAGAGAGAGCGGGGCCCTGGTTGACAGAACAGGAGACAAGACTTAGAAGAACATCAAACGAAGAAAAGAAAGAAAGTCGCGTAAAGACCAAAACTTACGCCGAGACCACCTGCGGCTGCTTCACCACTTTGCGGAAGCGGGCCGCCTTCGTGGCCGCCTCGTCCCGCTTGTTTGCCGCCGCGGGCACCTTAGGCCTCTTTGGTCGGCCGCCAAAAGGAGTCGGCGCCGCTCGGCGCTTCAGTACGCCGCCTCGTGCGGCTGGCCCGCCGGATGGGCCGACGCCTCGGGGGTCGGACGCCGGCTGGCGGCGTGGAGCGGGATTACCTTCGTCATCGTCGGGCCAGTCTTCGAAGCCGGCGGTGAAGCCGGAGCCGCCTGCCTCGCCGCCGCCCCCCGCGGCGTCCTCGTCCAGGGCGGCCGCCCCCAAGTCGGCGTCATCAGGATCGTCCGCCGCACGGTCGGGGGCAAACTCGCGCTCCGGGCCCGTGGTCCCAGCCGAAGGATGAAGTAGGGAATTCTGGTTCAGGACAGACCGACTGGTCAAGAGTCGGCCCAAAAAGGAATTCGGCAACAAACAAAGAAAGAAAATTTACCATAGGTGGCGGATTGGCGCGAGAGAATGGCGCCATGCCATACTGCCAGTCCGGCTTGAGCTTGCAGTTGGCGATGTAGTTCACCATATAGGACACCTCGTCGTGAGGCATCTCCCTGGTGCTAAGCCGGCTTGGGTCGAAGCGGCCGCTCATCTGACAGATCAGATGAGGGCGGCCTTGGAGCGGAAGGACCCGGCGCTTCGGCGGCGGCGATTAAGTCGGGCCCGGTCGGTGGTTCGGCTGGATGAGCACCCGAAGTCGGGCGACGGCTCCGGCTCCAGCCGGCGTCAGTGACCTGGCCCGGTAGGACCATGAAGCCGGCCTCCCAGCCGGCGGGCCGGCTACGTAAGCCGGCAAGTTGACATAGTCGCCATTCAAGGCAACGTTATTCACATAAAAGTAAGACCGTTGCCAGAGCTTCACCGACTGGATCAGCGCGATTGAAGGGAAGGGGTTGTCGACGGTAGACCTCCTCATGGCGATGAAGGCGCCGCACGGAGCCGACGCACCGGCGACGACCGTGCCGAGCTTGGATTGAAAAAACTCTCCCCCCCCCCCCAGAGCTTGATGGTGGGGAGGACACCGAGGAAGCCTTCGCACAAAGAGACGAAGGCCGACAGCAGCACCACCGTGTTGGGGGTGAGGTGGTGCGGCTGGAGTTGGTAGAAGTCCAGGAATGCACGGAAGAAGCCACTAGCAGGGAGGCCGACGCCGCGCATGCAGTGCGAGTAAAAGACCACTCGATCGCCTTCCTCCGGCGCCGGCGAAATCTCCCTCGCTAGCACGACGCGGACTTGCACGAGATCCTCGCTCTGCAGCCGCCGTGTCTTGCTGAGAAACTCTATGTGGTCGTCGCAGATGGTGGAGCCGTCCCAAGAGCTCGACGTCGGAGCCATGGCGGCGAGCGCGACGACGAGAAGCGCCCGACGCGGAGGCAGCAAACCTGCGGCACGCTGGGAGGAAGAATGGATGGCGAAGCGGGAGCATGGCGAGGAGCTACCGCGGCGAGGCAGAAGAAGAAGGAGGCAGGGCGAGGGCGAGCGTGCGAACGACTGCTGCTCCCCCTCCCCGCCCCTACTTATAGCCTCGCGCGGCGAAGCCGAGGAGGCGAGGCACGGGGGGGCATGGGATTAACTACGCCCACTCCCCCACGCCCCGCGATTATCGCGCCTTGATGGCGAGTGGGAACCGCCGCTGGAAGACGTGCGGTCGGTTTGGGCCACAGAAGATCCGCGCCGCGGGCGGCGCTGGAGTGGCGGCCGGCCAGACAGCGTCCGTCCGTCACGCGTGGGCTGGCAGGGCTTGCCCGGCCGAAAAAGGTGCACCTTGGCGGCCTTGAAAGCGGGCGGTCAGCCCGCCGCTCGGCTGGCGCGCTAGCTGGTTCCCGCCTTTGAATTTTGAGGAGGCTTCGCCGAGAAGTCACGCGCAAGAAAGGCCGGCTCCTAGCTGCTGGCTCCTCGGGATAGGAAGCTGGCCGAGCTTCTTGATCTCCCTTCAGCCGCGAAGCCCAACCAGCGTCGGGGACTACTGTCGGAGTAAATGACCACGGGTAGCCTAACCGGCTCCCTTTGGCCCTCAGAAAAAACAACGGGCCGATCGGACCTCGAAGCACCTAAGACACGGGGCCGCCTTCTTCCGGCCGGCTATCACCTAGGCCGGCTAGCGGAAGGCGGCCCAGTCATAAAAAAACCTTTGGAGGACGCCACGATCGGGCCGACTCTAAGAGACCGGCCCATGAAGAACCGCCTCCCAGAAGGCGGCCCAAGAAGGACCGACTCCCAGAAGGCGGCCCACGAAGGGCCGACTCCAAGAGCAAGCGGCCGAACGCCGCATCCTGAAAACCATCACCCATGACGGTGACGGGACGGGGCGTGGCTACAGCGAACCCTGCCACCCCCGAATCCCGGTATATGCGTGGTTACAGTACGCCGTACGGGGCAGCCATCCCCCGTCCGGCGTGGCACAATTGCCATGAGAATCATGACGCCATCCACGACGGGGTGCCAGTACGGCCCGCAGGCGGCGGGCCCCTTCAATCAGAGAGACATCCGAAGGCGGCCCGGCCTCCCCCAGCTGACCCAAGGGCGGGCCGGCTTCCAATAGCCGGCTTGCTCCCTCGAGGCGCGCGACCATTAAGCAGATGAGACGCGGTAAGGCTACAGTGGGAGCGCGCAAGGCGGCAGCACTGTAGCCATGCTTACCTCGACAAAGCCATCGTCATCAGAGGCGAGGCCACAATAACCAGCCCCCGACAAGATCCCCCATGCAGTGGGGCCGGCCTGTTGACCAACGGGCCGACAACCGGCGGGACCCACCAGTCGGCGGGCCCCAGAAGCCGGCGGAGAAGACGGTGGTCGTAGACCCTGACGTCCTGGGCCTGCACCCAGCCGGATTACCATTGTACCCCCGGGGGGTAGGCCTATATAAACCCCCCGAGACACCCATGCAGAGGGTTGATCTCGGAGAGTTTTAGACACCACCATAGGGAGAGGATAGAGCTAGCCTTGCCCTTCTTCCTCCTACCACTGAACAGCTCAAGGAGCATATTGCAGCTACTTGTTATCCAGTGATCATGCGGAGACCCCGCAGAGCAGCAGTAGGGGTGTTATCTCCACGGAGAGCCCCGAAGCTGGGTAAGATTCGCCGGCGTGCATGTCTTCGCCTCATCCCGCTTCCAGGCACCGGCGATGTCTTACTGGCTCCCACAATGATAAGCCATCCGTTGGCACATGTCGCACCTACAACCCGACAATCACCATTTTGTGCAGTTCCACCAAAATTGAGAGATGTTGCCCACGTGACATTTTAGTTGAACTGCACAAGACACTCATTCCAAAAAAAGTTTTTTGTGCAGTTCACCAAAAGGTCACAATAGCAACAAGGTGAAATGGATATCCCTATCCGCACAAAAAGATAGAAAGTAAACAGATTCTTTGGTCAATAAGAATATACAAAACATATACAAAATGAAAAGAAGCATCTTAATTATGTTCATGGCAATCACGCAAGGACAGTAGAAATTGGAAAACGTCAGCAATGCTTCATGTTACCAGAAGCATTATGATCAACAATGAGATTCCTCAAATATAGGATTACTTTAATGGTGGCGTTGCTTGTTTACGGAACCACGATAAATCAACAACAGCTAAAGAGTTGGTTTAAGGGCATGGGACCGTGGGGACACCAGGACACTCAGCAGCGTAAAGGAGAAATTACTTATCATACTGGGGAAAACTGCAGGAGTGCCATTTGTGACACAGTTTAATTGCATCTTATCACTGGAGGCATTAGATTAACAATAACACTGGTTAGACATGTCCCTAAGGTAACAGTGTGATCGCTTCATTTTACATGCGGCCTTACATTAACAACAGCAAAAGGTTGGTATAAGGCCATGCGACGATGGGCCTTGTCGGCACAATGTACCTACAAGGAGGCATAAAGTGGTGATGCGAGTTTGTTCATGCTATGTGAGGGCAAAAACCTAATCCTGGAGACCTTGTACTATGTGAGGGCAGCAAATCTAATCCTGGAGACCTTTTACTATGTGAGGGCAGCAAATCTAATCCTGGAGACTTTTTACTATGTGAGGGCAGCAAATCTAATCCTGAGACCTTTTACTATGTGAGGGCAGCAAATCTAATCCTGGAGATCTTTTACTATGTGATGGCAGCAAATCTAATCCTGGACATACTCTGTTGACTTGTCCACCAGCCGCCACTTTCTATACTTTTTTCAACCAATAATAGATATGTTCCTTATCCAGTTTGTACTGTGTTTTCCCAATATTTCCCTTTTCAACAAAGAGACCGGTTGGGTATCCGGTCTCTACTACTTTCACCATATTATTTCCTCTTTGAATCAAGTCCTAGATTCATGCTACAACTTTCCCCCCTTTCTTCGTTGTTTGGAAAAAGCCCTAGATTCGAATGCATGAAGTAGCTTTACCTCTAATAATACTAGAAATTTAGGTGGCTTTGGAAGAGCTGATGGGAGTAGAAAAAGATGCACATGCAAACACGTGGGGAGCTGGGGCAGTAGAGCAAGGCCGCTTTCGAAGAACTTATACTTGAGGGTCGCCGGGATGTCGGCGGCGGCAGGTCGGATCTGCGGACAATATGGCGGGGAGGAAGAAGGGTCGGAGGACCTCCCGAGCCAGCGCTGTGTCGGAGAGAGCAGCACGGGCAGAGGATCGGGCCCCTTCGGCAGCTGTGGGTTTCCTCCCTCGGCGGTGATGACCGCGTGAACGATGCACCTTTTAGTCCTCTACACACACCGGCCGAAGGGATCCGGCCAGATCTGTGACCAGCGGTGAGCAGAAAGAATATGTCGCTACCGCTGTCTTGTTTATATCTGGAGAGGATGAGAGAACGAAGAGAGCAACCCTAGTAAAGCAAGCGCTCAGGCCCCTGCATCCATATATAGTGGAGTGATTATCTTTTTTTCTCCACAACAAGCGTTTCAATTTGTGTACGTGGCATTAAAGAAAAGAAACTCTCTATTTAAGGTGACTAATGTACGACTCCTACTTACTACTAGTAGTACTACATTATTGTTCACTTGTGCTCCCCGCCCCTACATTCATTGAACAACCCCACGGGTGAATAAACATACAGTAAGTACTGTATTTATATAGAACAAACAAGCTCAAACTATTTTCGCGTAGTTAAAAGTTGAGGGCGGGGCTTTTCCCGGGCAGTACGTGCGGCAGTTTTCGGGTAGGCGGTTTGACAGAGACGCGAGGAGGGTGAGCGAGTGGCGGATTCTCAAACATACTGCTGGAAAGGTCGGGCTGATCGATTTGATGGCGCGTTACTGCTGGAAAGACTTGTGATATGACCACTCACTATAGTCATCAATTACTGGCGCTCCGACCGTGGTGATGCCCCCTTCCGTTCCGCACTCTAATCTGGTGGATGACACGTCGACCCGGATGCTGGCTCTCCCACATGTCAGAGTAGTAAGAAGGAGCAAAGAATGATGCGGTATATACTAGTACTACTGCTACTCAGGTCGGAGGAGTGTGAACCACGGCAGCCCAGTGAACCAGCAGTGCGAACCACGACAGCCCAGTGAATCAGCAGTGCGAACCACGACAGCCCAGTGAACCAGCAGTGCAAACCACGGTAGCCCAGTGAACCAACAGTACAAAACAATGTGGTGATATGGCCATAAAAACAATGTGCTACGGTCCACACTATAGCATGTACAGTAACACTCCTCTTTGTTTGGGTCCCTGAGTTAGAGCTAGTTTGGGTTGAAATAGCCTCAAATTATCAAAACAAGAGGGGTTAGTTTGAGCTAGTTTGCTCTAACCCAGCTAAAAAAACTAGCCCGGTGGAGAAGTTCTAATTGGGTTAGTTATCATCGGGCCCACTAAAAGAGAACTAAAAAATCTCCCCTGCCCGCTCCAGATCGCTCCCCCCTCTCGCATGACTCCTCTCTGTTCCCCATAGGGCCGCCCGCCCAAGCGCCGCTCGCCCTCTCTATGCTTCGGCCGCCCTCTCCTTCCGGCCTCCGCCGCCCTATTCCGTCCGCCCTCTCCCTCCGGCCTTCGAAGGTCGCCCCGCTCCCCCTTCACTAGTCGTTTTTCTCCCTCTGTCGTGCGCGGTGGCGACGCATCTACCAGGGAGGTTGCGAGAGGGGTGAGTTTGTTCGTTCATTCTCTGCCTCATGGCCATATCATTGATCTTGCTTGCTCTAGCGCTAATTCTGATTTGGAAAAGTAGATCCTGATCAAACTTGGTATAGATTTGTGGTGCACGCATAGAATTGTTTGATGCTACTTGAGGAGGTAATAAATCTTTCTATAGGCCCAAAGATTCAGTTCACCTTTCTAGGTATTTCAATTTCAGGCTTGCATTATTTCTAGAGGCCCAAAGATTCAGTTCACCTTTCTAGGTATTTCAGTTTCAGGCTTGCATTATTTCTAGAGGCCCAAAGATTCAGTTCACCTTTCTAGGTATTTTAGTTACAGGCTTGCATTATTTCTAGAGGCCCAAAGATTAAGTTCGATCGGCGACAGCGGCCGTGCTACCCATGCCGGTGTCGACCTCAACTTCGCAAGGGCAGCGTCGAAGGGGTTCGGGGCTTGGGCTCTCTGAGCCTTCCTCGTAGCGACGATAGCGAGCTCCTCCCTCGGTCTTGTGAGGGCTTGAACTCCCTCCCTATCGTGAATGAATTTCGTGATGAGTTAGCTCATGCTTTGTTTCATGAAGTGTTTTTTTATTTTGCGAAGCTTGATTGACGACTTGTATGTTTAAGTGGGATATCTCATTTGTATGGACAAAGTAAAAATTATCATGTTTTGCATGCTTGATTTGTATAGATGGTTCGTTTATGTCAACTGTGAGCGGGAGGAGGTCACAGAAGAGCCGGCCACACCAAATCCGGCAGGAAATAGGGTCCAAAGTAATCAAATGATTGAGAAAGAGCATTTATTGTCAATCTAACCCTGCCATCCATACACCTCTTTGGTTTAGAGTTAGTTCAGGGTTAGAATCTAACCTAACCTCTAACTGAGGCCCTGTTTGGATACTCTAACTTAGTTAGAGGTTAGAATTAGATTCTAACTCTAAACTAACTCTAACCAAAAAGCTGTTTGGATGGTAGGGTTAGATTGACAATAAATATTCTTTCTCAATCATTTGACTACTTTGGACCCTTTTTGAATGGGAGGGGTAACTTTTTTTACTAATTTTTTTAGTGGGCCCAGTAGAACTAACCCAAATAAGCTCCTCTAGTGTGGGCTAGTTTTTTGGGGTGGGTTAGATCCAACTAACCCAAACTAACCCATCATGTTTGGATACTTTTGGGTTATTTGAGCTCCAACTAACTAAAACTAACTCTAACATAGGGACCCAAACAGGGCCTGAGTTAGAGTTCTCCACGTCTCGGTTCATCGCCATCATACTTTCCCCATTCTTGTGTTTTTAGTATCCTGCGAATCAAAGAGGCCCTTTTTTTGCGGGAAAAATCAAAGAGGCCCTTAGATTGGTATAGGTCCGATCATTTTTTGTAAACTTGTTATGTCCAAAATTTAATGAACGTGCTATGATTTCCACGAAAATAATCTTGTTTCATGTAGTAATTCATTCATTCATTTATTCTTCTGCGGGGGGTTTGCATGTAATTCATGAGGTCTGAAATGTAAAGTACCCCGGCATATGCTCTGAGTCGTGCATGCACTACGACCCAGATGCTCTATGTCCCACATGTCGGCGAATGGGAGCACGTGGAAATAGCCTAGGAGTACATATAGGAGGATAAATGCGTGAAAAAATATGTCTTGTGAAGCGTACTGCGGTTCGAAAGGAGACCTAAAGCGATGACAACTATAGGTCATACGCACCCAACTAGTGGTACTAGACATCGACTAATTTTTCCCTCAAAAAAAGAGCACGAGTGCTCGATTACTCCTATTCTATAAACACGATTCCCATCTGACAACAGCGTCCGTGCTATAGCTAGCTCTCCTCCCTCGTTTCTCTCTTCTAATTCTAAACTCGGCCGACGCCCGGTGGGCGGGGTGGGTTTGCTGAACTATGGCCCCACCTCACAGTGAAAACATTACGACTGGAATAAAAATGCCATATACTCCCTCCGTTCCTAAATATAAGCCTTTTTAGATACTATTTCAAATGGAATACATCATACAGATGTATGTAGACATAGTTTAGAGTGTAGATTCACCCATTTTGCTCCGTATGTAGTAGTCACTTGCTGGAATCTTTAGAAAGACTTATATTTGGGAATGGAGGCAGTACTATACTAATAAAACATTAAGGCCACAAGGCGATGCAGTGCTGGTTACAGGAGGCAAGAAGAAGAGATGCATCCATTGATGACGTCCACCTCCTCGACTTAGGGCGCCGGCCCACCGAGCGGCGCCTAAGTAGCAGCGGCTTTCGTGGCCTGTCGGCGTGCTTCGAACAATGGCGTCCAAAAGATTCCAGCCCGGAAGAAGGCCAGCGTCTTCTGTCCTCGCTTGCCTTGTAGTGGCCTATGTAGACAATTTCCTCGTGAGCGTGGATGTGCAGGTCGACGGTTTCTTGCATGGCGCGTTGTCGCGGCAGCGCGCCCCGAGGTGCACATTCTTCGTCACGACCTCCGGCACTGCAGGCCACGAGGCTTGAAAGAGTTCGTCACCATGGAGGCCGCTGAGGGTTGCAGGCAATGAGGAGCCTGGGCGCGCGGGATGGAGCAGTACGGCAAGGTCGTCCGCGCGCTTCTTGACGGCGGTGAACTTGCGGATGGAGTTGACCATCATGTCGTCCACGTGAGAGGCGAAGCCAGCGTTGGCGAGGGCTACGATGCCGGCAGTTGCCAGCACCGTCTGGAAACGCTGCGTGGTGCGGGGCCGCAGGATGGCGCCTTGGATGATTTGGCATAGCCGACTGCCGCTCGCGTCCATCGCGTCCATAGGTGCTTGTGGCTTCTGGTCACTTGGTCTTGGTTTGGAGTGAGCAGTGTTGCGTGGAGACTTGGGAGTAGCTGGATTGGAGTGCTGGGGCGCCTTTATTATATGAGACTAAACTCTGTTGCATTCACATCGTACTGGCTCTATTCTGCTTCTCCAATTAATGCCTTCTACATGTAATTGAGGATGCATCATTGACCGTTCAACGTCTCGGGAACCGCTACCCTCTCCCTCCTTGGCATTCAAGCACCTATGGACCCGTCGACGACGAGGTGCCTTTGGTGACTTCGGAAATTTCAAGATGATAGTGTCGTGCGTGTGTCCATTCATAGGGGTGAGTGTATGCGCATGTATATGAGCGCTTGCGTCTGTTCTGTGTAAAAAAAAAACGTAAATGTGTGTCAAAAAGAGACTAGTCCGTATACTCAATATTGTGCACCTAGGAAAGGAAAACTATACGTATTTATTTACGGTGCAGATTCACTCATTTTGCTCCATATGTACTCCGTCTCGGTGTAGACTAGTCACTTGTTGAAATCTCTAGAAGGGCAAATACTCCTTTCTGGTTTACAAGGCTATACTAGCAAGTAGTTATGCGTACTAGTACAATAGTGGGCTCACATAGCAATTTTGTCTCATGCAAGAGTGCGGCTATATGCGTGCTCCAATGTTACATAGCGCAACGTTCGGTTTGCCCTTGGCTCTTCGCCTCTTCGAGAAGACGAACAAGGATGTTACTACTACTGCTTCTACAGTGTCGAAACAACTGCTGCATGTCCGTCCACCGCGAGCGGGACGGATAGCTTGTTGTAGAAGTACTGCTAAGCAAAAGCCTGTCCTCGTTTGCGAGCAACCGCGCACATGGGCGAGGGAGAAGGCGTGTAGTCGTAAAATCAAGCTTCTCCTCGTTGTACGAGTTGATGCGACACATCATAGCACTGGCCCCACATGCTTGCCTCTAAACTTGGCTGAAATACCCGCAGTGTAGAATATATTTGCTGCAATTTGTAACATTTACCCACCACAAATTAAAATATATGTGGCTGTATGCATCGTTCTGATGCAGAGGCCGGGGAGTCCCCCCTTTTCAAAAAAAACAAATTAAAATATATATTCCTGTCTTGAGCAGATGAGCGTGCAAACTACAATCACCAGGGTGACAGGTAGGGCCAGAAGACTATTTTAATATTTTTTTAAACTTCGAGACGGCCACATAGCATCGAGCCGACCGCAACGATTTTAAAACTTAGAGGCACGGTACAAGCTATCCTAGACTAGTAGTACTCTACACATGAAACTGCCACACGAGCGTCCGGGCTGCGCTTGGCTCTTCGCCTCTTCGGGAAGTCGAACAATGATGGAGTACTACTGCCTTTGGAGGAGTGCTACTGATGCGCTTTTGGCCATCGACACCGATTGAACTGCTGCATGTCCATCGCGTCCAGGAGGGAGAGCGTGTAGCGAAAGCTTCTCCTAGTCTTGCCAGCCACCACGCTCATGGGCGAGGGAGGGACGCTCCTGCCTTTGCATGCATGACAGGTGGGCCCGACAGGTGTGTGGCCAACCTGTCATACATCCAAAGGCAGGTGCAGTTAAGTCCGCGAGGGAGAGGATAATCAAACTTCTCGTTGATGTACAAGTTTACGCGACACATCAAAATACTGCACTCGATATATTTCAATAATTTGCGTTTACTGATGCATTAATTACAACGCATGCATGCATGTCGTGACTCTCCTCTTGATACTTGCATGTGTTGATTTAATGCACCTTGTAGTAGTATAAAATATGTGACGGTAAAGCTTTGTAATGCCCCGGCCCAAGTTAAGAGATGGTTGTGCACGAGGAGGGCGAGATCATGCAGACCGAACAGGACCCTATGATGGAGCTCTCTAAGGTTTCGATGGACCTCACCGTGCTCCACTGCCCCTTGTGCCTCCACCCCTTGACGCCTCCAGTGTATGAGGTTCGAATACACCTCGTCCGTTCGGCTGATTGAGAAAGGTGCAGGTTTCTTGATTGATGTGCTGTTCGATTGATTTCTGCAGTGCAAGGGAGGGCACCTGGCCTGCGCGGACTGCCGCGTCGAGCGCCCCGGGAACCAGCGGCAGTGCCAGAAGTGCGAGCGCGGTGGTGGCTCCGATGTGCGGAACACGGCGGTGGACTTCTTCCTTTCGTCGATGAGGGTGGAGTGCCCGCACGAAGGTTGTGGGCTCTACGTCACTTACCACAAGCTCGCCAATCACCAGAGCGTGTGTCCACTCATGCCCTGCAAATGCCCCGTGCCTGTCTGCGGCTACGAAGGCCCGCCGCTGGCGCTCTACCACCACATTAGCACCGTGCATCCCATGCCCGTGCACAGGATCCAGTACGGCAAGGTGCTCCAGCTGCAAGTGCCACTGTCGGAGCCACGGCTCTTGCTGTTCGCGGAGGAGGACAGCCGCATATTTTTCTTGGTCGGCGGTCTTGCTCGACATCGGCACGCTTATCGCCGTGTCAGTCGTCTGCATCAGAGCGGGGGCGTCTCCACTGCCGCACTATGTGGCCAAGCTGTGGGCGAACGACACACCGGGGGAGCCCAAAGGCACGACCGACGCCGTCAAGGTGGAAATGGAGGTGACAAGCAGCAAGGATCCCGGCGACGTCGACGTGCAGGAGCTGGCCTTCTTGACAGTTCCGCCCAAGCTGCTGGCCGGGCCTAAGCTGGTGTCCCTCCACATTCAGATTGACAAGCTCACGCCCTAAATGTTTCTACAGTGCCTTATGTTTATCTTATTAATATGCTAATATAGGGATTACCTTGGTCTACTTTAGCTTAAGAAATGGTGGGTTTTGGTGGCGATGCAGCAATTATTTCGACATCAGATCAGTAATTTCCAACTGTCAAATGGATATTTTGTGTCTGTTGGATATAAAGTTCCTTTGGGTAAGAAGTACTACTTGTCATCAAAATGGATAAAAGGAGATGTATGTAGACGTATTTTAGTTCTAGATACGTCCCTTTTTATCCATTTTGATGACAAGCACTCCCTCCGTTCCACAATACAGGCCTTCCATTTGTCAAAATATAGATGTATCTAGACATGTTTTAGTATATAGGTACATCCATGATAGAGCCAATCGGATGGTTGAGAACACTACAATTCGTAGCTACAGACGCGTGTGTGACTCCCGGAATCACGAGAGGCGGGGTCATCATCCTCCTTTTAGAGAAAAAACAGACGCGTGTGTGAGAGGATGAGTGCGTGCGTGCACCTCTTCTCTTCCTGTATAACGTACTAAACTCAGAGTACAAGTTTTTGTGGTTTGCACGATGGTGCGTGCGAGAAGTCCCGAGAGATAGGTTGAATGCGTCTGAAAAAAGACTATCCTAGAGCTCGCCACGCGGCTATTCCTGTCGAACGCCCCATTAACCGTAAGATATGTATCTGACGGTGCGATTATTGCACGTACACAACAGTACTCCCTCCTTTCCGGTTTATAGGGCTTAATTCAAAAATCTCACCAACCAAGATGGTGAGTGGTGGAATATTTTTTGTAGTTTGCAAAAGGACCTAATTAATGCTCTTGTTTTTCTCAAAAATTTATGTTTATCAATGCATTAGTTGCAATGCATGCATGCATAAAGTACATGCATTGGTCAATTTTCTCTTAATACTTGCATGCAATGATTTAATGCACCTTGGAGTCTGAACATGTGTTGGGGAACAACCAATTGAGCATTATAAAATGGAAAAACTGAAATTTTGAGATAAGCCCTATAAAACCGGAAAGGAGGGAGTAGAAAAACAACTACTCCATCCAGGAATAGTGCCGCAGTTCAAAACTAGAAATGTCAATAAATTTTGAGCTTGCGTCTCGTCACATTCCAAATTACTCCACACTATATTGACTTGCAAACTTGTTCACACCGATCACAACCTAAATGGTTTCCCACTTAGGAGTGTATTAGTACTCGGTTATAAATACTAGTATGCCAAGATGACTACACATTCCTCCTTAACTCCTCATCCATAAAAACAAACAAGTCATTCAGCATCCTTCCCTTGCGTCTTCCATGGCTAGCGTGAGTTCTGGGTCGAGAGATTGCCACCAGGGAGAGGCGAGCATGGAAGCGGAAGCACGAGAGATGTCCCGCCTCGCTGCGAGAGCAGCCTACATGTCCTGCTGCTTGTGAGTAGCAAGAAGGTCCCTTGGCCCGGCCGAAGCAACGGAGGTCCCGCCGCACCGTCAATGCTGCAGACTGGTCCGGCCGCGCCGTGGAAGCAGTAGAGATGTCCCACCGCACCACGAATGCAGTAGAGATGTCCCACCGCGCCACGGCGGCCTGGGAAAATTTCTCGCGGGCAGGCGACGACTGTTATAGGCGCATGCATGCGATCGTCCATAGCCAGATGGATCAGATCTCCGGCTAGGCGAGGTTGCAGGACGACATGAAAGCCTTGTTTGAACAGGCTACCAGCGTCATCCGGCAACTAAGGGAGGGCAATGAGAGGCTCCGGGCGGCGTGACCTCTTGAGGGAGAAGATCATCCGAAGTGCGGACCAGCGGAGGAGACCGATTGCCTTGTTGAAGAGGACCGGCGTCATCGTCAAGAAACTTATGAGCGAGAATGACATGCTCCGCCGGCGCCAAAGGCTAGTGGAGGAATCCGTGGATGTTCTCAAGCAGCGTCTTGAGGACACGAAAGAGCTCATCGCCGCTCGCCACGGAGACTAGTTCCCGCGGCCTGCAGCAACGCATCAAGAAAGTAGAGATCAACGAGCCAGATCCTTGTCTTCCTTCTTCTTTTGCCCTCGTGTATTTCGGTTGTAGTCGCATGTGGCTTTTCTAACTATCTTTCTAATTATTTAAGACAATTAATCGTCCTTATATATTCATCGGTCTTTCTATAAGTCGCAGTAGATGCTATATAGGTCCGTCGGATCTTACATCAAGATCCGTGCTTTTAGATTTTCTTTTTTCTCTCTTAAATCTCAGTCGAGTGAGACATAGCCACGCCATTAAGCGGGCTCGGGCGCCATTAATGGAGACCTTGGGAGAGAGGCTGGGCGGCAGATGGAGATCAAATGGCTCTCCTCCCGATAAGCACGCGCAGGGGTCTGATCGCACGCCTCTCGTACTCAAATAGCTACCCTGCACAGCGCCTCCTAGCTAATAAAAAATGGGGACGCGTGGCGGCACGTAAATGGTACTAGTAAGTAGAACGCCCATGGTTTCAATAATACTTGTGTTTCCGATTGTAACGTGATAGCACTTGTTCCAAAATGACTTTGTTGATTGTTAATGTTGCGCCTTCGCAAATCGGACTGCAAAATTACCATAGCATGTTGGTTCCATGTCATGGCACCAAGCCAAGTTTCATTATTTTCATGCGTGTTTTGGATTTACAGGAATTAAAAAACTAAGTTTCTCAATGTTTCCAACCCAGCCACGACGCCCAGAATTTTGAATTTCATTCCCATTTCTTGCATGGAAACAAGAAATTTACCCGAGGACACACATGTGAGTTTTCAACCAACTTTGGTGCACTGGAACATGTGCTTGTATTTCCAATTGGAATTATGCACACAAAGGTGACACGTTCCCTCCCAAAACCACGAGCCCTCTTGAGAGAAGCTCTGATTTGCAAGAAGCTTATACCAAAATTTGTTCCTATTCGGCCAATTTTTTTTACCACGGCATGGTACTACCATGACATGACACCAAGCCAAGTTTCATGATTTATAACCAAGTTTCTCAATGTTCTTGACCGAGCCACGATGCCCAGATGTTTGAATTTTATTCTCATTTTTTTCATGGGACCTAGAAATACACCCGAGGACACAAATGTGATTTTTCAACCAACTTTGGTGCACGGGAGCATGTGCTTGTAGTTCAAATTTTAATTATGCACATTAAATGACCAAAAACTCAATTAATGTGTGAATAAGGCCAAACGAAGCCAGAATAATTCCAAAAATTAACAGGGCACTCATGTAGTTCTATGTTGCCTTTGTAAATAAACTCAAGGGGGACATCGTATATCGTTTCGCACTCAAAGGTGGCACGTTCCCTCTCAGAACCACGAGCCTTCTTGAGAGAAGGTTCGGTTTGCAAGAAGCTTATCCCAAAATATGTTCCTATTCGGCCAATTTTTTTACCACAACATGGTAGTACCATGAGATGACACCCATCCCAAGTTTCATGATTTTCAGACGTGTTTCGGATTTACAAGAATTTTAAAACCAAGTTTCTCAATGTTCTCGGCCGAGCCACGATGCCCAAATGTTTTAATTTTATTCTCATTTCTTGCATGGGACCTAGAAATTCACCCGATGACACAAATGTGATTTTTCAACCAACTTTGGTGCACGAGAGCATGTGCTTGTAGTTCAAATTTGACTTATGCACATTAAATGACCAGAAACTCAATTAATGTATAAAAAACGACAAACTAACCCGGAATAATTCCAAAATTTAATAGGGAACTCGTGTAGTTCTTTGTTGCCTTTGTTAAGAAACTCAGGGGGGGCAGCGTATATCGTTTCACACTCAAAGGTGGCACGTTCCCTCTTAGAACCACGAGCTTCCAAATTGGCCCATTTTTTACCACAACATGTTAGTGCCATGACATGACACCATGCCAAATTTCATGATTTCCAGGCGAGTTTTGGATTTACATGAATTTAAAATCTAAGTTTCTCGATGTTCTCGGCCGAGTCATGACGCCTTGAGATGTTTGAATTTCATTCTCATTTCTTCCATGGGACCTAGAAATTCAACCAAGGACACACATGTGATTTTTCAACCCACTTTGGTGCACCGGAGCATGTGCATGCAATTCATATTTAGATTATGCACATTAAAAGTCCACAAACTCAATTAATGTATACAAAGGCCAAATGAACCCGAAATAAATCAAAAATTTAACAGGGCACTCATATATTTCTATGTTGCATCTGTAAAGAAAATCAGGGGGAGGCAGCGTATATCGTTTCGCACACAAAGGTGACATGTTCCCTCTCGGAACGACGAGGCTTGTTGAGAGAATCTCCGGTTTTGCAAGTAGCTTATACCAAAACTTGTCCCAATTCAGCCAAAAATTATACATATGAAAACAGGGTTTAGATTATCCCGAACATCTCGCTACCTAGACCAATAATGTACTATGATTTGAATTCAACATAAAATGGATACAAATATTTCAATTGGAGGCGTATGGTACATGTAGTTCATAGTGAAATATGATTCTTTGCTATATGCATGTTTTTTGTTATCAAGATAATATTTAAATTATTGTATAACTTGACAACAGTCGTATTCAAATAAGGAAAAATGATTCAAATTTAGTCCATATGGTAGACGACAATATATATGTTCACATGCTGGAGTAAAATGTTCATATATGATGGAAGATCAAAATGTAGGACTACATCAATTATAAACTGCAAGATCACCTAACGATATATTCGAATTCAACATAACATGGATTCAAAAATTGAAATTCGAGATCCTGGCATTTGTAATCATATAAAAAGGGACATTACTCTTTCTTTGGTGGGAATTGATTTGTTTTTTGTTGTTGTTGAGGGAAGTGTGAATCGATTTGGTACTGTGCAGCGTAATCTTGTTCTCCCGATTTTTTTTACATTTTTCTTTTAGTTTTTTCAATGGCATCTATAGCAATATAGTAAAAGGGGACATGACTCTCTTGTGTCTTGCCTGAATTGTTTTTTTACACGTTAAGTTTGTTCTACCGAACAAGGAATCCGCACCTTGTTATCGCAAAATTTTCAAGCTCGAGTATCTTTTGTCTCATCTGCTTTGAAACTCCCGCCTCTTCAACCCTTTTGGCGCCTTGTTATCGAAATTTGGCGCGTGAGAACTCCCTCCTCATCGAAATAGATCCCATAGCCCGGACCATGAAATCCCCTTCTACCCCTCGGCCGGAAATGAAGCTCCATGTCGCGGTGTCAAAACCGGTGAAATGCTGGTAACTTACCCTACATTTCGGACAAGCGCGTCCCTAAGCTTGGCTCCCCTCCCCTTCTCCCCCATTCGTGCACCGAGGCCGTCAAACCCCCCGAAACCCCACGCTCCTCCGTCGGCCTCCCGACCGCCGCCCAGCCGGAATCTCTTCCCCAACTACGTCGTCCACCGCAATAGCTCGCCGTCCCTTATCCACCGCACCGGATGAGGATCCGTTGTCGATCTCGTCATCCCGCCGGATCAGCTGCCCCGTCCTCCACCTCCAAGGAGCTTCCCTGACATTCGCCTCATCTATCGCCCCACCTCAAACCCCACAGCGTCGTCTTGACCTGCCCCACCGGAACCGCAGCACCCTCACCAATTCCTCCACTCGGCGCCACCAAGGAGGTTCTGCACTCACCGCTGCATTATATATTTTATTCGATCTCACGGGGCTACCGGTGCTCGATACCGAGCAGACATGGCGTGTCTCCATCGACGGCGCCGTCGCCGGCCACATCATCCACGGCGTCTCTCCCCCATGTCGTTGCTTCCTCGGCGGCGACTTCCACAACGGCACTAGCTGCAGCTGCTCCGGCTCTCGCTCGTGCTGCGGCTCTGTTCTTGCTGTCGGTCGCGCTGCTGCGCTGCTCTTGCTTTCGTTCGTGCTACTGCTCTGCTCTTGCTCTCGCTTGCGCTTCTTTGTTCTTGCTGCGACATCCGGCAGCTTCTGAGGAGTTGCTGCTTTAGCACTTTTCGCTTCAGTGCTCTTGCACAACTTGCTCTCTGCTAGTGCGTTCCACTGCTCGGCGTCTGCTGATTTAGATCCTTTGCTTCTCTTGCTACTAGTGCTCGAGCGCCCTAAACATCTATTGCAATGCTCTGTTACTAGTTCAATCAGTTTTGACGGTAAAATTCAGTTTATTTGTAAAGTTCATTTTCTTGATTAAGTTCGTGAGTGAGCAGTACTTGACATCTGTCGGAGCGGCCGTGGCGCGGCTGATGCATTTTATCTAGCACTTTTTGGTGATGTATTTTACTTCATCTATTGTAGATGATATTAGGGTCCCACTTCAGATTAACATTGTCTATCTTGTCCTGCTTCAGCCTCGTCGCCGTACACCTTAGCGGAGCTGCTCCAACAACGGAACCGTCCATCACAATGAGCGATACCCTCGGCGCCATTTCCAGAGGCCTCGGATCTTCTTCCCGCCTCCGACAGTCCACACCAGCATCATCACCATCCTCCACGTCCAACCCAATGATCTTTGAGGTCCACAAGGCTATGCCAAAGAGGTTGTACACTCGTCGCATCACTTTGTTACTCTGCATTCATGTCGATCCCTCAGGGATCCTTTGCTATGGAACTACTATTTGTGCAAATCTGTTAGAAGGAGTGGAGCAAAGCAAAACTGGAGGATTTTTTCCTTTGGTGTCTCTTTCAAAGAAAAAACATAGGAATTTTATTCACTTGGACGTCCTTTTCAAATTAATATGCACGAAGAACAGAACTAATTGCATTACTGGCATAATAAGATTCTTATTTTTTCATTTTCACATTGTTTGACTTTAATTTGACCATGTTTCTCCATTCCTGTGTTCTTCCAATTCATGTGATCCAAACACCCAGGTTGACTGAAATCCTATGTTTCCAGATGCTCTATTTTGGACATGCATTCCTATCATATTCCTGTGTTTTTCCTGTCCCTGTGATTATAGAATCCTCCAATTCTAAGGAGCCCTTACAGATTTACTTCATTTTCAGATAGGCGTCAAAGAAAACTACATGCATTATGTCCTGCTCTGTCGTGCCATCATTCACCCCACGAGGTGCACCATCGACGAAGCGTTCACTGCAGCGAAGATCCCCCTGCAGACTTTCTTTCGCCGCCTCGGATCATCTTCCCGTTGCCGGCAGCCATGCCAACTGCATTACCATCATCGATCGAAAGCAGATGAACCTAAGGACTACGATTCAGGAAGAGGTCCACGATCTTTCGTGTTTGCTTACGTTATACATCGGTTATTATTACAGTACTTTATCAATCAAACTTGAGTTTTGAATTTCCCATGGGTCTCATATCGAGCCAGCAAAGAATAGTATCTGTCTACTATCTGGTTCATCTGGGGTCTTCTATGTGGTTCATGTTGGGTGGGCAACAAACAATAGATGATCCATTGTCTATCTTTTAAAACTGAAGCTATAATCTACACCTTTATCATTAGTTTTGGATCCATCCACTCGTTTGCTACCATCAGTCATGATTTTTGCATGCACCCCTTAGGCCTTACAAAATCTAACTATTTTTTTATTATCCATGTCAGATATTGTACACAATCGTACTGAACATGTAGAGAAAAAGAGAAGACCGTTGCATGGGAATATAATGTCATGCAGACACCACTCCATGGTGGGCGAAGTGCCCCCCCCCCTCCTGCATTTCTAGATTGTATTCCAGAGGAAGATAACTGTTCAGATGGAGATTCAGAAGGAGCCGACCACGCCTGTTTACCACCTGAGGTGTTTGCTCTAACAGCATCTTGATGTTGGTCATATCATGCATATGGCGCCTTGCATTGCTTACATTATACATCTTATATGTCATCAGCTTAATTTAGATTTGCTTTGTGTGAATGCCACATGTTTGGTTTCTAAATCATACTCCCACCATTCCTAAATATTTGTCTTTTTAGAGATTTCAACAAGTGACTACATACGGAACAAAATGAGTGAATCTACACTCTAAAATATGTCTATATACATCCGTATGTGGTAGTCCATTTGAAATCTCTAAAAGTACAAATATTTAGGAACGGGGGGGGGGGGGAGTATATGGGAATTATGCCATGTCATCTTCTTTAGCCAGGCATCATATACGTGAATCACGCAATGCCATCCTGTTTAGCCAGTCATCGTATATGTGAATTGTATCGTGCCATATTTTTTTCCATTATGTATTCCATTTGTCAACAATGTTTATACATTCATCTAGTCTTCCTGTACATCAACCATTTGAGTCGGTCATGGGAAAATCTAGAGTGAAAACAAGGTCTTCTAAGCGATCGATTGCTACACATCGATGCAGATTTCTTCTTTGATTCTGAGATAGCTCCTCCGAGGCTGATTCAGAGACAGATGACCAGTCGTATTCCCCCCCGAGGTGCATGCTCTAACTTGGCTGGGTTATATTGCTCATATCATGCATGTGGTGTCTTGCATTGCCATGCCATCTGCTTAGACTAGACATGCTTTGTGTGAATGCCTCTTGTTTGCTTTCTATATCAGATATGTGAATTATGCAATGCCATGTTTTTCAGCCAGTTATCATATATGTGAATTATGCACCGCCATGGAGCCAGGCATCATATATGTGAATTATCTCATGCCATCTTTTTTTTCATTACGTATTCCATTTGCCGACAATCTGTGTATATTGAATTACTCTTCATGTGTATCATCCATTTGAGCCGGTTATGGAAAAATCTGGAGTGAAAACAAGGTCTTAAGAGCAGGCAATGGTACCTGTTGAAGCATATATCTCGATGGTTACATGGAGCTCCTCAGAGGAGGATTCAGAGAAAGATGACAAGTCCTATATCCCACCTGAGGTGTATGCTCTAAGTTGCAATGTTTATATTTCTCATATGATGCATATGGTGTCTTGCATTGCTTAGTTTAGACATCATATGCACAATATTGAATTCCATCTTCTTAGTTTAGAGATCATACATGCGAGTGCCAGATGCTTAGTATATGAATCAATTATGTCAATTATATCATGCCATCCTGTACACTTAGACAACATGTATGTGAATTATTTCATCCCAACCTATTTTAGAAAGACATCATATAGTTTTGTCTTATATCCTGTTAAGTTATCCATAATATATCTAGAACTGTGTCATGCTATCCTGTTTAGTTAGGCATCATATATGTGAAATTGTGTCATGCTGTCCTATTTGGTTAGACAACATATATGTGAATTACCACATCTGTCTATCATACGTTCAATTTCTTTTCTTGTTTATCAGCCATTTCAATTGGAGGGGGTGATGGCAGTATCTAAGGGAGCAAAAACCCATTCTTCACAAAAGACAGTGCTACCCATCGATGCAGATAGAACCATGGTTGTACTGGCCCACAAACTAGCCCCACCACACATAATTGAGACTCTTCCAGATTGCACAATTACACCGTTGGGCAGAGAATCAGCTACAACACATCTAACCGCAACCCCGGCGGATAGTAACCCACTTCTAGTTGACAAAGCACCATGTCCACCATAGAGTACCCCCACACGAGGAGTTTGTAAAGCAACTGCAATGCCCAAAGCACGAAGACCGCCACAACTAACCCAAACTCCACGTTTAAAGCAGAAGAGCAACTGTTCTCAGGTCAAATTCCATAGCTATGGTCCATACTCCTTTGTTGTTGCATCACTGTATTTACTCATACCAACTACTTTCGAATTTGAAGGATCCAATTGAAACTCCAATGGTGCGACAGGTATGTTTTAAACCTATTTCTTTAACTGGATTGTTGTTCTAACTTCTTGCTTTATGTTGATTTCAGTTTCAGTTGTATAAACAGTTATGTTCTCATGTGATGCACATTACAAGTGCTGCCAATGCGATGTAGTTTCTCACACTTATATTACATCTATCTTTCTTTGTGTCTTAAAAATATATGAGTTGAACTGTGTCTCTATCTTGATTAGGGAACATAAACTATAATGATATGGACAATACAGTGACCATAGTACATAGATATATGTTTGTTTCATGCTTTTATCTTGCCCACCTTACTACTGAACCTGTTTACCAAAATGAGTTTCGTATACTACAAGCTAAACATGTGATGTGTCTGCTTGTTTCTCTTGTAGTATGCAAACAGAATATTGGAGAAAAGCACCCCACTATGCAATGGTAGAGAAAGTAATGCAGATAAGGTTCAAGATAGTGAGACAACCATGTTGGTCTCCAAGAAAGGTGATAAAAACAATCTTGTAGACAGTGAGAAAACCCCACAGTCCTGCGTTGATGTAGTGTTCGATTCTTGGCGATTACCCTTTGGAACAAGCTCTTGAACTAGCTGCTGAATCACTTGACTTCTTGATCTCAGCTACAAGCTGAAAGGCATCGATCGATTGTCTTTGCGGAAAGAAGCCGAAGGACTGAGGAAGTCCCTGCAGAATTCAAATGCGTACTTTCTTGTGCAACAGCAAGCGCTGGAAGATTTAAGCGCCAAATAAGAGAAAGTTAATAAGCTTGCTAAGCATCTTGCCAGCATTATGTGTACCCAGGATATTGTTTCTTGAACTCTTCTGAAGTGGTTTCAGTTCTGGACTTGTTTTTCTGCGGCGTTTATATGCTGCTTTGCTCCCTATATTTGCACTGGTGGCAAACTTTGATGCCCAGTGGATGTAATATGTGTAATAGCCGTGATAGCCTAGCATAAGTTGCTTGCTTATTTATTTCCTTGTTGTCTTGTTTATTTGTTTGCTTGTAGTCGGGGCCGTTCTTTTCTGCGGTTTGCTAGTGGCTGCAATAACCTATTTTTTAAAACTAGGCCACAATAACCATGGGCTAATATTCTTTGTAGTGACCTTTGGGCCTCCCTACGGGCCGTAGAAAGCGATGGGCCTTCTACGGGCCGTGAAAGCGATCGACCTACTACGAGCTGTAGAAACAATGGGCCTTCTACGAGCCGTAGAAACAATGGGCCTTCTACGGGCCGTATCATGAATGGGCCTTATACGGGCCGTATGATCGATTGGTCAAACATGGGCCAATAACAGGACGCATTATGGCCGTAAATGGGCTAGAGTTGGAATCGTACCTTCATGGGCCGACCATAACGGGCCATCGTTAATAGGCCATATTTGATGGCCTTATGAAAGCATTAGCGTATTAATGGACCACAAGCGGGCGATTTGTAACCAGGCGAATTTGGCCCTAGCGAGAAAATAGCGATGTGACGATAAGTAAGCGAATCTTTGGAAATGAGCCCAAGAATAAATGGGCTCTGAGAAGGCGAAAGATAACATGGGCTGAAGCATTAGCGGAATAATGGGCGTTAATGGGTATAAAGTGATACCTTTGTTCATTACGGGCGATTTCACCACGGGCCGTTAATGGGTGTAAAGTTATACACTGTTCATTACGGGCGATTTCACCACAGGGCGTTAATAGGCCAAGAGTTACATAGGGCCTCATACGGGCGAAAAGGCGTCATGGGCCATACATGGGCGGTAAGCAGGCTAGAATCATATTGGATGGCCCAGATGACGCTACTGGGCCTAATTCGGATAGGGCGTAACGGGCCTTGGGTTAGCGAGCTGTAAATGGGCCATATGCGAACAGGCCGTTAACACGTTTTCCATGGGCCGGCACACCACCTTTTTACCAAGTCCAACGGGCTGGCCTTTTCACGGGAATGGGCCTCTGTTGGGCCATGCCACGTATCGACGTATCATAGGCGCCTTCTGTCCACTGAGTGGATGACATCTGTCCCAACGATGAGCCGACACGTGTTTTGTCCAGCCAATGATGACTTTACACGTGGAAATCCCCATTGGTCGGGGCTGTTAACGCGTTATCAGATCCAAAACCCAACCCGATAGCTTAACGGCGTTCCGTTACGGTGGATGCCATGTGTCGGTCACCCTTGACGAAAGCACATCTGTGACGCGCGATTTATCGTCATGGAAGTGGACACTTCCGTGATGATAATTTTGGTAATGTCATGGAACACTTCTACGACAGCACATGTATGATTATCTTGATTCTGTCATAAAATCGTCATGGATGTACATATATGACAGAAAATGTGACCTACTGTGACAAACACGTATCATCACGGAAGTGTATTTTTTTGTAGTGTTGGCTTGTCATCGGGGGTGTAGAATTTGGGAACATTTTTGTGTGACGAAAATGAAGCATAGCCTAACTATATGATTTTGTAGGGATGAACTTTCTTTAGCCATGCTATTTTCAGAAGACATGATTGCTTTGATTAGTATGCTTGAAGTGTTACTATTTCTTTTATTAGTATGAACTTTATTTTGAATCATTTGGACTTGAACATTCACGCCACAATAAAGAAAATTACATTGAGAATTATGCTAGGTAGCATTCCACATCAAAAATTCTGTTTTTATCATTTACCTAGTCGAGGACGAGCAGGAATTAAGCTTGGGGATGCTTGATACGTCTCCAACGTATCTATAATTTTTGATTGTTCCATGCTATTATATTACCCCTTTTGGATGCTTATGGGCTTTATTTTACACATTTATATCATTTTTGGGACTAACCTACTAACCGGAGGCCCAGCCCGTATTGCTGTTTTTTTGCCTATTTCAGTATTTCAAAGAAAAGGAATATCAAACGGAGTCCAAACGGAATGAAACCTTCGGGAGCGTGACATTTTGAACGAACATGATCCGGAGAACTTGGAGTGCAAGTCAAGAAGCAAACGAGGCGGCCAGGAGATAGGAGGGCGCGCCCACCCGTCCTGGGCGTGCCCCCTGTCTCCTGGGCCCCACGAGCGGCCACCGACATACTTCTTCCTCCTATATATACCCTCGTGCCCGAAAACATCCGAGAGCCAACGAGAAACAATTTCCACCGCCGTAACCTTACGTATCCATGAGATCCCATCTTGGAGCCTTTCTTGGCGCTCACTTGAGGAGGAATCGACCACGGAGGGCTTCTACATCAACACCATAGCCCCTCCGATGAGTTGTGAGTAGTTTACCACAGACCTTCGGGTCCATAGTTATTAGCTAGATGGCTTCTTCTCTCTTTTTGGATCTCAATACAATTTTCTGCCCATCTCTTGTGGAGATCTATTCGATTTAAACTCTTTTTGCGGTGTGTTTGTCGAGATCCGATGAATTGTGGGTTTATGATCAAGTTTATCTGAGAAATATTTGAATCTTCTCTGAATTCTTTTATGTATGATTGAGTTATCTTTGCAAGTCTCTTCAAATTATCAGTTTGGTTTAGCCTACTAGATTGATCTTTCTTGCCATGGGAGAAGTGCTTAGCTTTGCGTTCAATATTGTGGTGTGCTTACCCAGTGACAGAAAGGGTTGCAAGGCACGTATTCTATTGTTGCCATCGAGGATAAAAAGATGGGGTTTATATCATATTGCTTGAGTTTATCCCTCTACATCATGTCATCTTTCTAAATGTGTTACTCTGTTCTTATGAACTTAATACTCTAGATGCATCTTTGGATAGCGATCGATGTGTGGAGTAATGATAGTAGATGCGAGGCAGGAGTCGGTCTACTTGTCACGGACGTGATGCCTATATACATGATCATGCCTAGATAATCTCATAATTATTCGCTTTTCTATCAATTGATCGACAGTAATTTGTTCACCCACCGTAATACTTATGCTATCTTGAGAGAAGCCACTAGTGAAACCTATGGTCCGCGGGTCTATCTTTTATCATATAAGCTTTCAATCTAATTTTATTTGCATCTTTAATTTTTGCATCTATATTATAAAATACCAAAAATATATTTATCTTATCATACTATCTCTATCAGATCTCCATTTCGCAAGTGGTCGTGAAGGGATTGACAACCCCTTTATTGCGTTGGTTCCGAGTTCTTTGTTTGTTTGTGTAGGTGCGTGGGACTTTTGATGAGCCTCCTATTGGATTGATACCTTGGTTCTCAAAAACTAAGGGAAATACTTACGCTACTATTGCTGCATCACCCGTTCCTCTTCAAGGAAAACCAACGCAAGCTCAAGACGTAGCAAGGCCTTACTCTTAACCCGAGGCGCTCTCACCGGTTTGCCTTGTGGTTTTGCCGGCTTGTCTTGAGATTTCCTCTTCCAGAATAGATCATTGCTCTGCAAAGATAAACAGAAGGTCATTAGAAAGTGTCAACAGGGGGGCGAATCAAAAACAGAAAGATAAAATTCTTACAGCTGGCGGTTTATTGGAGGCATAAAAGGGACGCAACCCAGTCTTGCTGCACTCAGATATCGGTTCATCCAACATCTTTTTGACAGCTTCAGTAATCTCTTCATCAGTAAGCTAAATATCAATATGACGTTGAGGATCTTTCAAATCTCTTGTGTACTCGCACATTAAACCGGGACGCTGGCTTAAGGGCAAGATACTCCACCAAACCCAACAACGGACAAGGTCAATACCGGTTAAACCGTTTGCCATAAAAGCCCGGATCATAGAAATTTGTGGTGCATATTTAGATCGTTCCTTGGCAGTAAGCCATTGAGGAAATGGATGCTCATTACTAAGCCGGTGAGCACGATAACCTGGCAGAGGATTTTCATCATCAGGAGCGGTATTCCGGCAGTAAAACCACGTTTAATTCCAGTCCTTGGGGTGGCTATGATGTTTGGCATGAGGAAAATTGACTTCTTTCCTTTTTTGAATTGATACCCCGCCAAGTTCAGTGTTGGGGCCGTCGGTAAATTCAGTACGGCGGTTCAAGTGGAAGAAGTCTCTAAAAAATTCAACGGTTGGTTCTTCTTGCAGATAAACCTTACAAAACACTTGGAAATTGCAAATGTTGGACACAGAGTTCGGTCCAATATCTTGAGGGCGGACTTGGAAGCTGGCAAGTACGTCCCAGAATTTTTTTGATCCGGGAGGGCTAAACCCTCGGTCTAGATGATGTACAAACACAACTACTTCTCCATCTTGAGGTTCAGGAGGATTCTCAGTACCCAGGACTCTCCAATGGATGGTTTCTTGCTTTGCTAAAGCGCCAGTCAAAACATACCCAGTAAGTTGCTCTTAGTAACCGGGAGGAACCTAATTACAAGAGAAGAACTGTTTGGCCATTTTTATGACAAGCTGTAAAAAGAAGTTCAAGCGCGGATTACGGTTCAAAGGCGATAAGCATAAACCGGCGCCAGGCCGGGGGAAGGAATCAATCAGAGAAAATGTGCACGTTAAACCGGATACTGATGATCAGATAAAATTGGTGGTTTAAGAGAGGGCTAATGGTACCTGGTGGATTATCAACTTTTAACGGTTAAACCGCCTATATTGGTATGGAAGAAACAGATCTGAAAATTACTAAGTGCTGCAGAAACAGGTTTCATAGGCTAAAGTTATAATTATGGATCTAGCGCAGTTCAGGAAAATGAAAAATCTCAAAGCCCTAAAATGACAATAGTAGAACAGCAAAGGTCCAGATGGGATCTGTTCATGGACGAAGGGATGCTTTGGTGAGGAAAAATAAGTTATAGTTTCGGCCGTGCGGGGGAGATGTCAAGTTTGTCAAAGATACGATGGGACAGAAAGGAAAGCAATGAACGCCGACGAATACTGATGAACACCGACGAAGGCATGAAACCGGAATGCAGATCTAGGGTTGAATAAAGAGGGCTTACCGTCTTCACAGGAGTGGTGGAGGAGTGCCACGGTTCTCTGGTGCGTTCAGGTCGATGCAGCGGCCAGGGGTGATGCAGCGCTTGAAGGTCGAGGGCGGCGGCGGAGCTTTAGGGCTCGGGCATCGCAAGTAGGAAGAAGAGGCGAAGAAGCATGGAAGGGGAAGGAAAAAAGACCTCTGGTCCTATTTATAAGGCAAATGGATAAGTAGGCAGGCGAGGGAATCAAGGAACCCAAAATGGAGAATGGGGCACAAATGTCGTCTCGGTCTTTGGAAATTAATTAATAAAAGAAGTATTCTGAGGTTTTATCTGAGAGATGATGTCATGACGATTCGCTGCAATCTTAGAAGATGAAGTCATGGCGGTTTATCAAGTTCATATGGAGGATACGTCATGGCGGTTTACAATGATTATACGAGGATATTCAAGGAGTTTTTCTAAGCGTTGTAGATTGACATGAACATGTTCAAATCAATCTGGGGCCTAATGTTGGGGATATAACTACTGAGTATAAACCGCCCAGGAGGGGCCGGTTTATGCTCATATGAAGACCATGAAGACAAGGAGTATGGCGCTCTACCATTGAAGCTTAGAGGCCCAGAGCCCAAAGGCGGTTTAGATCCCATAAACGTAAACCGCCATGAGATGTGTAAACTTGTGTTGTAAGTTTGAAAAGGTAGAAACCGAGCCGGACACGTCTATGAGCCGGCCTCGGTGTTCTGTAAACCGCCGGGCGTCAACCTGTGTATATAAAGGGACGACCCGGCGGCGGTTCACGGACAAGAAACAACAACTCGAGAGATAGGTAAAGCAGATTCGTTCCCTGCTCATCGAGACCCCATCAATTCCACCACAACTGGATTGTAGGCTTTTACCATCACTGCAGGGGCCGAACCAGTATAAACTCCCTGTGTCCTTTGTCTGGTTTAACCCCTTTAAGCTAATCTCGTCGCGATGGCTCCATGACTAAGTCCTCTCACTAGGACATCTGACGTGTTAAATCCACGACAAGAGACGTTTCTTGTTTTCTGCTGTGGTCATGTGCACAACTTCTGTTCGGTTGTGGATAGCATTAAGTTTGGTAACCAGGTGCTCTTTATCTTGGTGATCCTTAGCCATATGCTTCAGCAGCAATTGTTGAGTGCGCAAACTCACTTCAAGATGTCAAGGAGGTTGTGTGTTCGGTTGACGATCGCGCTGAGTTAGCCGAGGCCCGTTAAAAGTGTTGTGTGATCAAGAGGGCTTGACACTAAAACTTTCGCTGAGGAAAAATCTTCCATGATTTTTATTGTATTATGAACTGGAGGAATGAAGCTCTTGTGACTAATTTTTCAAGATATTCGGTCTTCATTGCATACTCAACCACTTTCTGAATCCAGGGCGCAAATACTTTGATTGTTTTCGGGTGCTGAGCTGAATCCATCAGTATGTGCAGGAACATGTCTTCGACATCGAAGATAAAACCTTGAGAGATTTCATGGACGGTGTTCCGAAGAACATCAGAGATAGCATTGTCTGTATTCATCCCAGTCGGCGGACAGAGGTTATAAGTAAGAATGTGATATAGGGTATGATTCTTTAATGTCAAGTGCTCAGGTAGGGGAGGACCATTGTAGTCACAAATTTTATCTTCATCCATTATGCATCGGAAATCTTCATTAGAGATCGCATCAATGTTATGAACCCGAATCTCAGTCTTGCCATGTTCAAACCGAGGGAAATGAAAATGGGAGACAAAGTCTATTGCAGAGCATTTTATTATTTTCCCTTCAGTCATCCACTCCATGATCCATTTTGTGGTATTAGATTCATCACCAGAGATATATAGAGTGGCATAAAATTGTAGGATGATCTCTCTGTTGCATGGATGCTGATATGCAAATACATGCATGAGGCCAAAATCTTCGATGTCTTGCAATACTTGGTTGAAGCATCCAACGTTGTTCATCGCTGCAAAATCCGGGAACTTCGTGAGGGGAAATCTTGAGATTGTCATATAGTATCCGAGAATAATAAATGGCTTGTTCCTGAGTTCAAAAATGAGGAGATTCTGAAGTGTGTGGCTTGTTGTATGGACTCTCTTGAAAGAAGGTTGGATGAGTGTTCCGATTGAAAAGTGGCCCTTTGATGCCAACGCTGATGGAAAACAGCGGCAGTTGCTCGTGAGGATAACATCTTCTACGGAAATCACTTCATCGCCATAAATGACCGAGTTTGAGTGATGAACGAAAACTGATTTTGCTGCAGAAGGGTCAACATCTGAAGTTCTTCGTGCAGTATTGAGTGATTCTCAGAGGAGAAGGATTAGACACTTGCTCGGGTGTTGAATCAGGCACCAAATCTTTGTCAGCCACTGGGGACCATTGAGGATTTGCTTTAGGAGTCGTTTGAGGAGCAGAGGGAGGAACCGAATCATTTGGTGCAACACGGGCAGGAGAAGCTTGTTGATCAAACTAAGAGAGTTTACCATCTTACGAAACTTGGTCTTTGAGAAGGAATCTTTTCGTGAGCTTGCAAAGCCACATACCTTTATTCAGTTGGCCTTGGCGAATTAGATGCATCTACAACTGTTTCATGTGCAGGTGAAGGAATTGCTTGTTCAGATGAATTTTCTTTCCATGTCTCAGTGACTGGAGGAGAAGGAGGAGGAGGAGGAGCATTCTTCTTTGTTGTCTTCTTCTTCTACTTCGATGGATCTATGTGCCCTTTGACAAGATCATTGTAGCCGGTTACTTTGGCTTGGTGATCGAGGCAGATCTTGCGAACGATTTGATCGAGATCCGAATGAAAACCCAATCTTGTGTGTTGAAGCATAGTCAAGGCCTTGTTTACATCCACATAAGATTCTTCAAGTTGCTTGATGACAAACTTGGAGTTTGTGCCTTTCATACGGTTGTCAAGCTACGGTAAGTTGGGCAGTGAGATCATTTATTTCCACCGAATCATTCTCATGTCTTGGACCAGATCACACGCTTGAGAAATTACTTCAGAGGGAATGGGCAAGGATGCCACTTCTCCATCAAACAAGTCTTCAACAAATCTGTCCAGTTGCTCCATGACGAACATATGACTGAAATAATGCGGTGCATCAGAATCATCTTGAGCTTGTGTAGCAGCTTGTGCAGTAGGAGCAGTCTGTGCCACATTTTTCTCGGTCGGAGGCAAAGATGCCAATGGTTGATTCAATTTTGGAGAAAATTTAGCAGTCTTTTCTTCCACTGCCTCATCTCTTTGGAGCATTCTCCTTGGCAGAAGGGGCTTTAATTTGCTTCGCCTTTGGCTTCGGGAGCTTTTCGCCTGGCTTGGCAGTGCAGACAAGGGCTTCAACTACCAAATTCTGCAGATCAATTGCATCAGGATGAGGAGTTGTGTTCACTTTGTCAACCATTGTGACAATAGTTGGAGGGGTGTTTCTCTTCAGCGGATTCTTCTTCGAAGGTGCAGTTGGAACAACACTTGTTCAAATATCAGGCAGAACAGTGGATGTTCTGACTTTCATTTGTCCAGAGAGAGTTGCATCGATTTCTTCTCTCATGCGTGAGGGATCATCTTGATTAGAAGAATCACTTTCATCTCAACTGGTTTAACATGCCTTTTCCTCGATGCGCTCTTTTTCTTCAAAGCTGTGGATCTGGGATCATGTTTATGCTTTGTGCGCCCTTCTGATTTTCCTTCAGCTTTCTTCTTTTTGACATCTGATTTGATGAGACGATTTGCTTCTTATCTTTCCTACTCCTTTTTAGCCTTCTTGGCTCTCTTTTCAAATTCTTTAGGCGCTTGGCCTTTTCTTCGGAGTATGAGTCAGGTGTCTTGAGAGATGGCTCATGAGCTTCTAGAGGTGGTTGAGGCCTTTTCAGGGGCTCACCTGCCCCGATGAGTCCAATTTCACGGCAATCACCCCACGGGGGACGGAAGGCAAAGTTCTTGGCATATCAAGGATGAACCATTTTGTAGAAGAACCACTTCCATACCCAATGGCCTTGAATCTTTTGCACACGCCTTTTTCTCTGAGTCGAATCTTCTCCAGGAATTGTGTTGTAGTCCTCATGATATATATACTGAGCTGAATTGGTGTAGGGTTGCCTGCCACCTTTCCTTTTCTTCGAAGCATCTACTTCTTGCTCATTTGCATTTGGTTCGGATCTCTTCCTCTTGCCTGTAGATGGGCCTACTGTTGGGCCCTTTGCATTTGGTGCTTTTGATTCATCTGATGTGCCCATGAGTTATTCCTCGTCAGCCATACTGTGCGGTCTGGCAGAGTCCTCAACAGAATGCATACACCTGTAAATAAGAGTAGGTACGAGGGAAAATGGGGACAAAATCACAAATGCTATCAGTGAATGTTTTTCGAAAAAATAGCATTTTGAGGAAGAATCAGATATAGACTTTGAGAAATGGTTCAACTAAATGAAACAAATAGATCGAGCAAGTAGGTCCGAAGAAAATACTAGACAATGAGCTAGGCATATCATTCGAGCGAATCATAACACAAACCCTAGATCTGATACATTCGGATGCGAGGAACAACTACAAACCACATCTGCACTAGAAGAGTAAAAACCTAGATCTAAGATATGCGGTAAAATTGGTGAAAATAACCGTGGACGAACTCGAAACATGAGGGATTGACGTCCAAGTTCGAACCACACGTACCCTAGCTTGGTGACGTGCAACAACTACGGCGGCGCGGGGAAGAAGATGTCCCGCGGCGGCGTGAAGGGACTCTGGTGACCTCTTTTCGGTAGTTCAGCAGTGAAGGGGTCGTCGGCGTCGAGCTCAAGAAGGAGCGCTGTGGTGAGGGTTTCGGCAGAGTATAGGTGAGGAGAAACATAGTAAAGGTGGGCGAAGGAGTGGTGCAGTTTATATAGGCGAATGGAAATAACCACATGCAGATGATTTTTATCGGACGGTCCTAAAGAGAAGATGATTGCGAGTCAAGGGTTAGGATGGACTGACAGAAGATGTATTGCATGTGGCAACCGTCATAAAAGCTCGTGGTCCTGACTTGGGCGGGAAACCCCAAATTTTGGATAGCTTTCGCCAAAAGCAGTTAATGTTTGGACTGAATCTTAATCGTGGTCAAGGACACGAGATAAAGTTACATTCTAGATAAAATTTGAGCATTTGCAGCAGAACAACATAGACTGGAAGAGATAGAATAGAGGGAAAACAGGGTCCTAGACATTTCACTCAGAAAGATAAACACAAACACTCGAGTAAATAGCTATTAGGGAAATGCATTCGGACAAACACTAAGGCTTTTCGATCGAGAAGAAATTCAATGAAATAAAATTGTGGTGGCATAATCCACCATATAAGAATTGTACGACCTTGAGCATCGCACAATTATCGTGGCACCCAGTTAGTCTAGTTCTTTGTTAATGTATTCACTCTCAGAAAGAAAATTTCACTTGGTCGAAACTTTCAAGCTCTTGACGTTATGCACCCATTCCTTCAAAGACGTGGAAGTGTTAGCATGGGTGCCGAGTCCAGCTTAGTGCTTGTTTGCGAAGTCTAGGATATTTAGCTCACACCATAACACATAGATTATTTTCTCATCGAGAGGCTTGGTGAAAATATCAGCGAGATTGTTTTCGGTCTTGACGTGATTGATAATAATATCCTCTCGAGAAACATGATCTCGAATAAAATGATGTCTGATGGCAATGTGCTTCATGACAGAATGCTACACAGGATTGTGTGCAATTTTGATGGCACTCTCATTATCGTAATACATAGGGATATGCTTGACTTTGATGCCATAATCCCTCAGTGTCTGCTTCATCCACAATAACTGAGTGCAACAAGAGCCAACAGTATAACAAGTTGGACATCCCATGGGTACATCTTCTCTGGGACAATTACTATACAGACAAAATACCTCACGCTTCAGACCCCATGGGATCCTTCTGGTGGCGCAACATACTCAAACTCACACCCATTTTCAGAGGGATTTCACATGTCCAGGTTGTTTCTGGCTCGACGGTTTTGCTTTGGAAAGATCTCTGGCATGATGACGTGCTTGACACCTCTCATCCCCATGCTTTCTCCTTTTCCATCCATGAAGACATATGCATTAAGGATTTCTTGGACAACATGGCGGCTTGTTGAAACCTTTCACCTCCTTGCCCCCTCAAGCATTGGATGAGGTCTGCGATCTCAAGAAATAGTCATGCACATGTAGCCTGCCACGTCCACAAATGATGTTTGGTCTTACACCTAGAGGAAAGCTGATTTCAAAGCAGCCGACAAGTACAAGTATTGTTTCCGAGATGTGGCCACACACCCCACCTTCTCACACTTATGGAAGTCACACTGCATTATGCGAATCAAAGTCTTTGGGTGGCTCCTCATTCATGATCGACTCAATACTAGGAACATGTTGAAACGCAAGCACTTTAACATTGGGGATGATCACACATGCCTACTTTGTGGGACGCAGGTGGAGGAAATGGTTGACCACATGATTTTCTCATGCTCATTCAGCCGAGCTTGCTGGGCCAAACTGTCACGCCCAATATGCGATACTATCCTAAAGAGACTCGAAGGTCCCACCAAGGATAGAACCGCATATTGAAACGCTTTTGCAAGGTGGATATCATTGCATCAACATTACATAATATATGGGGATACATACATAAGGCATACAATGCCACTCGAATACAACATCACAATACATCAGAGCATCATCCGGCTACGGATGAAACACAAACAGAAACTCAAACGACATCCACCACCTTTAGCCCAGGCTGCCGACCTGGAACCTATCCCCTGATCGAAGAAGAAGCAGAAGAAGAACTCCAAAACAAGCAAACATCGCTCTCGCGTCATGATCATCACATAAACATGTACCTGCAACTGTTGTTGTAGTAATCTGTGAGCCATGAGGACTCAGCAATCCCATTACCATGGGTATCAAGACTAGCAAAGCTTAATGGGAAAGGAAGGGGTAAAGTGGTGAGGTTGCAGCAGCGGCTAAGCATATATGGTGGCTAACATATGTAAATAAGAGCGAGAATAGAGAAAAAGGAACGGTCGTGAAGCTAGCAATGATCAAGAGGTGATCCTTAACTCCTACTTACGTCAAACATAACACAGAAACCGTGTTCACTTCCCGGACTCCGCCGAGAAGAGACCATCACGGCTACACGCGCGGTTGATGCGTTTTAATTCGGATCTGGAGTCAAGTTATCTACAACCGGACATTAACAAATTCCCATCTGCCTATAACGCGAGCCGCGGCTTTCGAAAGATTATACCTGCAGGGGTGTCCCAACTTAGCCCATGACAAGCTCTCGCGATCAGCGAAGGAATAGACCTTCTCCGGAAGACCCGATCGGACTCGGAATCCGGTTTACTAGACATTTCGACAATGGTAAAACAAGACCAGCAAGACCGCCCGATGCGCCGACAATCCCGATAGGAGCTGCACATATCTCGTTCTCAGGGCAACACCGGATGAACACTACGTACAACTAAAACCAGCCCTCGAGTTTCCCCGAGGTGGCGCTGCAAGTGGCTCTGGTTCGGACCAACACTTAGACAAGCATTGGCCAGGGGGGGCTGTAATAAAGATGACCCTTTGGTTAATTACTCCCAAGGGAAATATAGGTGGTGGTGAGGCAAATGGTAAAACCAAGGTTGGGCCTTCTTTGGAGGAGTTTTATTCAAAGCGAAGCTGTCAAGGGGTCCCATAAATCACCCGACCCGGCGTAAGGAGCATAAAATCCGGGAACATAACACCGGTATGGCCGGAAACTAGGGCGGCAAGAGTGGAACAAAACACCAGGCATAAGGCCGAGCCTTCCACCCTTTACCAAATATATAGATGCATTAATAATATAAGAGATATTGTGATATCCCAACCAAAATCTTGTCCACTATGGAGCAATCTTCAACTTCACCTGCAACTAGCAACGCTATAAGAGGGGCTGAGCAAAAGCGGTAACATAGCCAAGCAATGGTTTGCATAGGAAAGGTGTCAAAGGTTAGAGGTTCATGGCAATATGGGAGGCTTGATGAGCAAAAGATAGGTAACACAGCATAGCGATAGAACGAAGCAACTAGCATAGCAATGATAGTAGTGAGATCCAGGGTAGCGGTCATCTTGCACTGAAATCCGCATAAGGAAGAAGAACGAGTCCATGAAGAAGACAAGCGGAAGTAGTCGAACGAATCCTCACAATCGCAACATTACCGGAACTAAGAAGCAACACCGGAAAGAAACAAACAACATGGTAAATGCACAAGCATAAACATGGCATGATGCACAAACCAGTATGATGCATGTCCGGTTTAAATGAGACATGGCATGGCAAAGTGCAACAAACAATACTACAAATTAAGTGGAGCTCAATATGCAACGAGTTGCATATTTACAAAACACCACATGCAAGTATTTAGTTCGCTCTCGTTTAGGTACACAACAATATTAAATGTTGTTAAACATGTCAAGAGGTGAAGCATGATGAAACTACCTATCTAGGCAAGTTTAAATGAGGCCAGAACAACAAACAACAATTCCGGAAAATCCTTATGTGCATATTTTTGATTTGGTACTGTTCTGTCCTAAAGCATATTTTAGAGTTGTTAAGCATGCAAAGTAATGCTATCATGTTAAACTATGCATTTTTCCACCCCATTTACATATAAAGAACATTTAAAACCAAGCTACGGTTATTTAGTTATGAAATAAATCATTTTAGCATGTGATTTATGCAAATTAATGCAAACAGCAATTTTAAATATTTTTAATAGGGATGAAAGTTGCATATTGTGAAAGAACATGAAAAAGCTGAGCAAGAAGCATATATGACATGTTACAATAGGATGTAAAGATATTTAGTTATTAGCAATTCAAAATGATGGCATTCTTGTTAAAATGCAAAACAAAGGAAAACAATAAGGGACAGGCGGGGGGCAGCCCTTTGTCGATGGCGTGTGGGCTCAGTCTTTGAGGTGGCAGGAGTGTGGGTGTGGAGAGGGGTGTGTGGACAGAGAGGATGTGAATGGGTCCCACTATCATAGAAACAGCAGATGGCAAAATTGGGGTTCTAAAAGATGTTCTGGCGGATTGAACCCGGGTCTCCCCGGTAGAACTCTGCTCCCGATCCACGGGCTGCGGCTACTATTGTTGATAGGATGGTGCCACGGCTTCTTTTGAACTAGCTCCTCGGCGGACGGGTTTCTTCTCCTCTGCAACAGAGAAGACATCGGCGGCACCGTGAGCGGCGATGAAAGCAGCGGGGCCCGGGAGGCGGCGGCGGGTGTCTTGAGATAGACTACGGAGGTGCGCGTGCGTGTGGAGGGCTGCGGGAGAGTCCACAGCTTGAGCCTTGAGAAGAAACCCGACTTCGGGCCACGGCCGAAGCAGCGATCTGAGGCGAAGTCGGTAGGCGGCGAAAGCAGGAGGCCGGCTGAGTCGTGAGCTTGTGCAGCATCTTTGGAGTGCGTGTGAGGATGCGTGCAATAGGTGAATCGAGCAGGGCCTAGAACACGAGCTTGGGCTCGCTGCCATTGTCGTCCATGGCGGACATGCCTCTGAGGCGACGGGATCGGCAACCACATCGACAGAATTGAACCGGAGAGGGGCTAGGGGGAATGACTGCTCACCTAGGTCCCGTAGGACAAGATGAGGATGCCGGACATGTAGTGCAACGAGGGTGAGGACGCGATGATCGGCCGGGCGCTTCGGGTCCGTGAAGCAGAGGAAGATGACGAAGATGATGTCGAGGAACTTGGCGTTCGGCAGCGATGAAGAGGAAGAAGACGACGTCGTGGAAGAAGATCGCGGCGCCCTTGGGACATGTGCGTAGTCGAGGAAGAAAAAGGAGGGGGAAGAGAGAATGACAGGTGGGTCCGGGGAAGGGGTAAATAGTTGCCCGCGTGGGAATTTTACCGGGGATGGAGTTGGCTGCGGGTCTGCTGGGCTGCAGGTGGCCTAGGGCGCGGCCGAGTAAGTGGGTTCTGCCAGTTCTTCCCTCCTCTGTTTATTTTCTTTAAGAAAATAGACAGAATTACAAGGAAAATGATCCGTGGTTTGGGAAGGAAAATCTCATAGATAAATATATATAAGGGGTCCTGGATTTATGCAGTATTTGAATAACTTGACTTGGCAATTTTTAGAGGTAGAAAAATAAATCAAGTTTGAATTAAATTCAAACTTGCTCCATTTTTGAACCCAACCAAATCAACTCCAAATGAGATAAAATTTGACATAGAGGTGTAAGGCATTGAGTAAGGTCACCAGGAAATGAATGAACATTAATGGAGGAGGAATAATGTCACTTTGTAACACCCAAAAAAATTTAACCAAGTTTTTGGTATTAAAAATTTGCCAGGAGTTTTATAATTTTTGCATTCTGGACTTTTCTGTGGATTTCAGAAAGAAAACTCTTCTTTTTACGTTAATGAGTTTTATTTTTTCCCAAATGGAGCTTCTCAAAAATTTTGAATTTCTATGCCATCTCATTAAAACAATTTCTAAATCAGTAGATTTATATATTAAATTATTTCACCCTGAGCTTTAATCATTAAAATGACTTGTTTGAGTTTTGGAGCTCTTTTTCTACTTCAACCAGTTGATAAACTTAACTAAAAATTCAACCAAAATTTGGAGATATCATGTGAGGTCTCTAAATCATTTTTGTGCAATTATATATCTATTTCATTGCATATTAGGAGTTTTGTGCCTGTTTTTCTTCTCTGGTCCGATTGGGCATTTTTGCACTACAACCCAATTAAATATTTCCCTAGAGCCTCCACCAAAATTATGGGATATCAGTAGTAGCATGCCATTCAACTTTATGCAAAAACATAGTGATGTTCTTTGGAAAATTTGAGTGCATCAACCTCTTTTTCATTCTGGACCAGACTTGTGTTTTCTACTGCAACCCTGTTATTTCTTACTCTAATGATCTGGTGCTTTCTCATGCTTGTAGTCAACCCTGCAAAACCCCTAAGTCCAGGAGCATGCCCTCTTTGGAACATTATTGGTCCATGTAATGATTCCATCTACTCCCTGTCCAGAAGTGTGGTTTTGCAAAACTTGCACTAACAAGTTTCTCCTTTTTGCAAACCAACTTCACCACCCTCTCTTGCACCCATAGAGACACTGATCTGGAGATTTTGGCCACTCCAAGAACTACCTAGGTGCCCTTGGCATTTTGTCAAACACTCTGAGTGCACAGCCAGATTTGGCATGAATCCAAGTTTTCATGGTGAACTTGAGCCCCTGACCAATCCACCATGTCCCCGAGTCCCCTTGCTAAGCCTAGACTAGTCCTGTTAATTGCCAGCCTCAACCGCAGCCTCTAGGATGCCCTAGCTTTTCGTCGAGCATGTCCCGGGCGTGCTCTGGGCGCGCCCAGAGCGTGCGTTTGGCACCCGAGCGCCCGAGACGCCGCGTCGCACCCCTGCACCCAAAATCCGGCCCGTGACCGGTCCCAGCCAACACTCCGTGTTCCCCTGCACCGCCACACCACCCCGACCAACCTGGCACCCCACAGCGCCACCGTCAGGACGGCCGTGGCGGCTAGCTGGCGGACGCTTGCAGCCCCGGCCGTGTCGGCGCCGCCCAAGCCACCAGCGCTTGCCACCTGCCTCCTGGAGCAATGCATGCTCATCCACAACTCCGTCCTCTAGCGCGCGTCGCCGCCACGTCGCCCTAGCTATAGAACGGCGGTCGCCGGCAAGCTTATCCCCGGCCGCCGCAAACCAAGCTCCACCGCCTATATAAAGAGGTCCCGTGCTCAAACTCGCAGGCAGGCAGCCTCACACCGTCCCACTCGTGCCCCCTTAGCCGTCAATCGATGGGGAGAGGGTCGTCTCCTTCCTCTCCGGCAACTCCAGCCGCCGTCACTAACCAGGCCATTCCGGCGCCAGCAGGACCTCCCCCTCTCCACTCTCTCCACCAGGAACCCCCTCATCCTCCCATGAGCCCGCTCCCCTACTCAATCTTGATCGGGGACTACTTGTGAGCGATATTTCACTTTTCGGCAACCACCGTCCGCTTGGAGCTTCGCCGCCCGGCAACTCAAATCCACCCGGAAGGGCCAGAAACCACCACCGGAGTAACCGCCTCGACCCCCTGAGCCCGCGGGTGACCTCCGTTTGTTGAAGGGGGCCGCTGTTCACCGGCGAGCGTCGCCGGAGTCCCGCCCCCTGTCTCGGGCGGAGGAAGAGGAGGGAGGTGGGCTAGTCAAACGACCCGATGGGCAGGCGGGCCTTGTCGGTGACTTCGAGCTCGATCCATCTTTGGATAAGTGGAAGCGCATTTCAAGAATGCGCCTTCGACGTGTACGTATTTTCGAAACGTTTTTCTTTTCCGCTTTATTTTAAATAACAGATTTTTTGACCAAACTTTGACCAGTTGTATCTCGTTAAATACAGCTCCAAATGAATTAATTCTTTTTCCTACCACTTTCAAATATTGTCTAGTTTATTTTAAGATTTATTTGAAAAAAATTCAAGACAACTTTTTGTCCTATTTTGTTTTCGTGTGTTAATGTTTATATATTCTTTAAATAGGATTTTGAAGATTTCAAGATGTTTTGGGTGCACCCTTCTTTTCCATGACACGAAGGCAAGCATTACGAACCACAGTGTAATTTTTTTTGTGTGTTGTTTGACTCGGTGACAACCCCACCCCAGCACGTGCGTGCGTCATTTCATGTGAGGATGTGATCCTATTCATGGGTGCATATTAATGAGTTTATGCTAATGAAGTTGACATGATTTGTAATGGAAATCACCGTCATACGTTTTTCATACATACCGGAAGGGAAGCCGGGAAGGCCTCTGTCTTGGGTAGACACGGTCTTGTCCCTAGCCCTCCGTCGAGACGGTCGTGACTGGTATGGCATGAGGGGTATATCGTGTGATGTGCCCAGCTTTTGTTTGAGATATATGCATTGTTATGCTAATCATGCAGGAAATATTACAACCTCCTGAGTCGACCGTAGATCGAGTCTTGTGCCAGTAACCCCCATACTTGCTTCGTACTACCACTCGTCTCTACAATAAGTAGGGTACGGTTCAGTAAGTTGTCAACCCCTTTCCTAGCACACACCGTACAGAGAGGCCGTGGTGGAAGATACTGGAGGCATCCGGTAGTCATGCCACCGGGTCCGGGAGCATGGGTGTTTCGGTTGTAGCCGAAGGGGGTAGCTTCCCCAGTTTTGCGCGCGGTATAAATTTTGTGATCCCATGTTACGTCGAGGTTGTAGCCTCCCCACTTAGAGTTTTGCTTGACAGGTGTCGTGGGTGATTCCAGACACAGGTGAGTTAAGCTGGTGTGTGCAAGTTAGGTGTTTTTTCAACAAAAAGACCGTAGACGGAATTAGTCCCGATGGACTAATGGAATCCGTTACTCGTGGGTAAAGAGTACACCCTCTGCAGAGATTAAAACCTATTCGAATAGCCGTGTCCATGGTTAAGGACTACAGTCTGGGATGGGTCAAGTGTCGGTCTTAGTGTCGGTCCTCGGAGGTGAAACTGTTAAACCAGAACTAGAATTACTACCTGTGACTTGTGATAATTATGATCATTATTATTGTTGACTAACCCGTGTTATTATTGTTATTATCGAGTATCTCTAGGATGGTTCTACCTCCGGGATATTCACCATGATTGTTTCTTGTAAAGCCCTGTATGTGGTGTCGCTCAGACGCCCGACTGTGGTAATTCTTTTAAAGCCCTGTATGTGGTGTCGCTCAGGGCCTTGCATTGTAGCATTTCTTTTAAAAGCCACATGTATGTGGTGTCGCTCGGGCCTTGGACTATAGCATTTCTTTTTAAGCCATGTATGTGGTGTCGCTCAGGGCCTTGGCGGTAGCATTTCTTTTAAAAGCCACATATGTGGTGTCGCTCGGATGCCCGGTGTGGCATTTCTTTTAAAGCCACTGTATGTGGTGTCGCTCGGGGCCTTGGTATGGCATTTCTTTTAAAGCCATGTATGTGGTGTCGCTCGGGCCTTGCGTATGGCGTTTCTTTTAAAAGGCCCTTTATGTGGTGTCGCTCGGGCCTTGATTGTACGTTTATTATTTATTTCATAATTTTAATATTGCTATGTTATTGCATATTCATATTTAACATGCTAAATGCGCATCGAGTTTTATTTATCATTGGTGACTGACGTCATGTTCTTATAATATTTTCAGCACATCGCTGTCATATTATGCCTGTGTTCATAATGTTTGCGAGTACATTCAAAGTACTCACTGGCTTGTCCCTGGCTATTGTCTTGGCCAGATTTTCTTGCGCAGAGAGGAGCGACCAAGCGGACAGTCCCGGAACTTAAGCAACGGTGATAGCAGTCTCGCGAAGATAGGAGTTAACCTGGTCAGCTGTTCCTGTGGAAACATGGAGTCCCATAGACATTGATGATCCAAAAACCGCTTCCGCCATCAACCACTAGAAACCATTTGTTGTACTCACAGGCCAGAATGGTCTTGTACTACATATTTTGTATTTTGCTTGGAATTTCTGTATCAAGTTGGTGCCTCATCATTACTTGAGTTATCCACAGGGCTGGTGAGCACAAGTGCCATTTCAGGAATTAATACCGAGAATCGGTCCCCACAGACTTGGTACCAGAGCCAGGCTGACCATTGGCTAATCCTATCTTAGCCAGGTCGGATAACTTAGGAAAAACAACCTACGAGACCCTAACCAAAACCTCACCCAAGCTTCCCATGCAAGATAGCCACACAGTGATCCCAACACTTTTTGCAGTCGGTGCCCAACCTATCAGCCTAGCCTATCAATCCCACACCAGTGACCGATGGCAAAAATGTCTCATTCGCAAGCGTGCGAAGGAAGACTCCGTTCCCTTTTCTATAAAAGGGCACGCTAGCCTCAACACAACACAGCACAGCCTCTTCCCCAACCTAGCCACAATGCCTGGTCCCATAGTGCACAATGAGACCACAACAACCAATCTTGGAGGTTTCGTGACCATACTCGCAAACCTCACCCGTCGTGCCTACGCGTTAGAAGAACCCCTAAAATATGTTGTGTACCAAGGACCCATGGGCGGTGAAGACCGCCAATTACCCCCTTGTGCACATCTGGTAGGGGTTTGTCGCTAGAAACGCCCCTCTGAGTTCCTTTGGAAGAACAAATTCCTTCGAGCCACAAGCCATCCAGCTAGCCGCTCGAGAAGCTATAGTTCAACTCCGGCAGTTGTCGTCCAGAGTTAACTGTCGCTCGTTCTACTACTACCCCAGGCGTGAAGGGTATGGTAGACCACTCCAAGTTGCCAACGGAGATCACGAGACGGATCCCGCGTTGTTGCACCTAGTGCGCTATGTATGTGCACTAGAGGCATTGTTTGATCAAATCACTATTGATCTGATCGCAGCTCAAGGAGATCTGGTTCGCCGAGCCCCGGCAAGCAGGGAAGCCGAGTCCGACGCCGACAACCCAGTCGTCCTGTTTGGACACCCGATCGAGACCCTGAGGTCAGCTCCAACCAGCGGCCAAGGTGTCTTGATGACCCCAGAAGTGCTTCGTCACCTTTTGGGAGCACACTCCAACGGGATTGTGGCCAACAATCCCCGTGACGGTCATCATCGCTATCCCGACCCTGCGGTTCCTCCGCCATCTCCGACCAATCCCGGCAGTGAGACACTTGGAGAAGCCTCGACATCCACCAGACACGCCCGTTTAGACGTAAACGAGGTAGACTAAGTTGTACGAGTAGTGCCGAGTCTCGGTGTATCCCGCTTTGTAATCATGTAATCTTGTGTATTATCGCAGCCTGTCGTTGTGCCTCTGTTTTTATAGTAGCCTTGCGTAGTTTGTCAGCGCATAGTTGCACATTTCCGGGCACAGCTACCAAAACCAGACCCGACGACACCCACAGTAACACGTCTCTTTATGAGATATGTGTATCTCTGACACTGACCACGACCTTTGGAGCTAATCTGGCAGATTTATTACCTTTCACCACGGTAAATAAAACCAGCCAGATGCTATATAAGAAGGCCACCTTGTGACCTTACTCAGCAACCCTCACCTCGTGCACCACTCCCACGACCATTTCTTACCATGCCAAGACCTAGTATTTATCGGAGAACCCCAGATGCAACCCCAGGTAGCTTTGTCAAAATATTGTGGGACTTCACCTGCAGTACCATGGGTTCTACCCAGCCACCCCAGTACGAGCTGTTCAAATCGAGAATCACCCCTTCCACCTCGCAATATTGGGCAGCAGTACACATTCCTCCCGTAGACCCCAACCAAGATCCAACGGAGGTTTCCTTCATGGGGAAATCTATGCCAACCCCACGTTTGGCCATAGAGGCTGCTGCGAACGAAGCAATTGCTCGTCTTTGATCCGCAGTGCCCTATGCCCGCGAGCGAGGATATTATTACTTCCCAAGCCGTGCAACGCCCGGGGGAGTAACAGCTTTCCCCGGTGGGCGGATTGAGAGAGACCCAGTACTAGCCAACCTCATCCAGTACATCATCGCTCAAGAGCATTTGAACCAGCGAGTGATGGATTATCTCTAGAATCTCACTGATTTGAATCCTCAGATTGCCATTGGCAGACCACTGAGGCCTGATCCGGAGAGACACATACATCGACTGATCAATCCACTTCCTCCGATAGAAGAGGAGAGCGTTCCACTACCAGAGACTTTTCCTCGAGACCCTGTCCAGTTACCATTCTCATTTTAGACGTCACTGCTACATTTGTTATTTCAGCATTTACTATTATGTTGTAACTTATGCATGGTACCTCGAATTTGTGCGGCAAGTCGAGTATTTAGTTTCTCGTTTGTGAGTGGTTTTCTTCGTGAGTAGCACGTGTAACGCATGAAAAATCCTGGAATAAGATTTTCTTCTTCCAGAATTGCTGCATCTTTTATCCTCTCGATACATGGATTATTTGTTTTATTTCACGCAGCACCAAGGCAGCAGACCCACAACCACTCGGACTCTTACACTACCTGAAATACACGCAACCATGTTGCATCTCACCCAACCACCCCCCTAAGTGCTCCACATACATCCAAGGGAGAGATTAGCGGATAGTCATCCGGACACCATCCACCTCCAACACATCGGTAGCGGTAAAACACTCGGGATTACGCCTAATCCTCGTGATCACCACCACCGCGGAGAGCCAACACCCGAGCGGCAGCATCACCACGATCATCATAGATCGCCAGCGCCGAGAACCTGAAGAGCCCAACCTGCGCCATGCCCTCCACACACCAGGATCATGTACCAGTCCGGCACCGTCTCCGCCATTGGAGCCTCATCTCGAGCTCCGGTGAATGGGAATCGAGGAGAAGAAGAAAGAGAAGCGAGGCCGGGTGCGAAGTTAAAGTAGGAGCACATGATCGTTTTACTCTTCGGGATCGGTGTCACGGTGGGCCGAGGTCCACCAGCGCTTCGTCGCCCGATCGCCCGGTGTTGAGGCGAATCCATGAGCAGTGCGGACAGCGTCTTGGCCCATGACGTGAGTGCACTGCTTGCACCGACGGCAAACACGCGCCGCGCACTACCTTGATCTGGCCTAGATGCCCTCTGGCGCTAGTAAATGCGCCCGGTCGAGAAAGCCAGGAGAGCGCGCGGGAGAGAGGTAGAAGAGAGAGCCAGAGGAAGAAGGAGAGCCTGACAATGGGCCCCGGTCCCACCTGTCAACCAGAAGGAGCACTGTGCTCTCGGGTACGACCAGCGTATTGTTGAATTTAGAATTTATTATAAATTCACTACGTCCAGCATAGAAATCGCTCGTTTTTCTAAGTGTGGAACTTCTCCGCACAGCACTAGTGCCACACTGTAGTTATTCGCCACTTAATGCCCTCTCACTGTAGCCTCCTTTTTACCGCTTGTGTAAATGATCTTTTGATCTGGTAATAGTATTTTTGTTTTGCAACCCTTAGCAAATCTCGAGGACGAGATTTTTCTTAAGGGGGTTAGTATTTGTAACACCCAAAAAAAAAATTAACCAAGTTTTTCGTATTAAAATTTTGCCAGGAGTTTTAAAATTTTTGCATTCTAGACTTCTCTGTGGATTTCAGAAAGAAAACTCTTCTTTTTACGTTAATGAGTTTTATTTTTTCCCAAATGGAGCTTTCCAAAAAATTTGGACTTCTATGCCATCTCACTAAAACAATTTCTAAATCAGTAGATTTATATATTAAATGATTTCACCCTGAGCTTTAATCATCAAAATGACTTGTTTGAGTTTTGTAGCTCTTTTTCTACTTCAACCAGTTGATAAACTTAACTAAAAATTCAACCAAAATTTGGAGATATCATGTGAGGTCTCTAAATCATTTTTGTGCAATTATATATCTATTTCATTGCATATTAGGAGTTTTGTGCCTGTTTTTCTTCTCTGGTCCAGTGGGCATTTTTGCACTACAACCCAATTAAATATTTCCCTAGAGCCTCCACCAAAATTATGGGATAACAGTAGTAGCATGCCATCCAACTTTATGCAAAAACATAGTGATGTTCTTTGTAAAATTTGAGTGCATCAACCTCTTTTTCATTCTGGACCAGACTTGTGTTTTCTACTGCAACCCTGTTATTTCTTACTCTAATGATCTGGTGCTTTCTCATGCTTGTAGTCAACCCTGCAAAACCCCTAAGTCAAGGAGCATGTCCTCTTTGGAACATTATTGGTCCATGTAATGATGCCATCTACTCCCTGTCCAGAAGTGTGGTTTTGCAAAACTTGCACTTACAAGTTTCTCCTTTTTGCAAACCAACTTCACCACCCTCTCTTGCACCCATAGAGACACTGATCTGGAGATTTTGGCCACTCCAAGAACTACCTAGGTGCCCTTGGCATCTTGTCAAACACTCTGAGTGCACAGCCAGATTTGCCATGAATCCAAGTTTTCATGGTGAACTTGAGCCCCTGACCAATCCACCATGTCCCTCAGTCCCCTTGCTAAGCCTAGACTAGTCCTGTTAATTGCCAGCCTCAACCGCAGTCTCTAGGATGCCCTAGCTTTTCGTCGAGCATGTCCCGGGCGTGCTCTGGGCGCACCCAGAGCATGCGTTTGGCACCAGTGCGCCCGAGACGCCGCGTTGCACCCCCACACCCAAAATCCGGCCCGTGACCGGTCCCAGCCAACACTCCGTGTTCCCCTGCACCGCCACACCACCCCGACCAACCTGGCACCCCACAGCGCCACCGTCAGGACGGCCGTGGCGGCTAGCTGGCGGACGCTTGCAGCCCCGGCCGTGTCGGCGCCGCCCAAGCCACCAGCGCTTGCCACCTGCCTCCTGGAGCAATGCGTGCTTATCCACAGCTCTGTCCTCTAGCGCGTGTCGCCGCCACGTCGCCCTAGCTACAGAACGGCGGTCCCCGGCAAGCTTATCCCCGGCCGCCACAAACCGACCTCCACCGCCTATATAAAGAGACCCCGAGCTCAAACTCGCAGGTAGGCAGCCTCACACCGTCCCACTCGTGCCCCCTTAGCCGTCAATCGGTGGGGAGAGGGTCGTCTCCTTCCTCTCCGGCAACTCCAGCCGCCGTCACTAACCAGTCCATTCCGGCGCCACCAGGACCTCCCCCTCTCCACTCTCTCCACTAGGAACCCCCTCATCCTCCCGTGAGCCCGCCCCCCTACTCAATCTTGATCGGGACTCGCCGCGGGCGATATTTCACTTTTTCCGGCAACCACCGTCCGCCGCGGAGCTCGCCGCCGGCAACTCAAATCCACCCAGGCAGAAACCACCACCGAGTAACCGCCTCGACCCCCGAGCCCTTGGGTGACCTCATTTGTTGAGCAGGGCCGCCGTTCACCGGCGGCGTCGTCGAGTCCGCCCCTCTCTCGAGGCGGAGGAAGAGGAGGAGGTGGGCTAGTCAAACTGACCCGATGGGCGGCGGGCCTTGTCGATGACTTCGAGCTTCGATCCTCGCTGGATAACTGGAGCGCATTTCAAGAATGCGCCTTCGACGTGTACGTATTTTCGAAACGTTTTTCTTTTCCGCTTTATTTTAAATAACAGATTTTTTGACCAAACTTTGACCAGCTGTATCTCTTTAAATACAGCTCTAAATGAATTAATTCTTTTTCCTACCACTTTCAAATATTGTCTAAATTATTTTAAGATTTATTTGAAAAAATTTCAAGACAACTTTTTGTCCTATTTTGTTTTCGTGTGTTAATGTTTATATATTCTTTAAATAGGATTTTTGAAGATTTAAGATGTTTTGGATGCACCCTTCTTTTCCATGACCTGAAGGCAAGCATTCTGAACCCTGGTGTAATCTTTTTTGTGTGTGTTGTTTGACTCGGTGACAACCCCACCCCGGCACGTGCGTGCGTCATTTCATGTGAGGATGTGATCCTATTCATGGGTGCATATTAATGAGTTTATGCTAATGAAGTCGACATGATTTGTAATGGGAATCACCGTCATACGTTTTTCATACATACCGGAAGGGAAGCCTGGAAGGCCTCTGTCTTGGGTAGAACCGGACTTGTCCCTAGCCCTCCGTCGAGGCAGTCGTGACGGTATGGCATGAGGGGTATGTCGTGTGATGTGCCCAAGCTGTTGTTTGAGATATATGCATTGTTATGCTAATCATGCGAGGAAATATTACAACTTCTGAGTCGTAGTAGATCGAGTCTTGTGCCGATAACCCCCATACTTGCTTCGTACTACCACTCGTCTCTACAATAAGTAAGTGCAGTTCGATAAGTTGTCAACCCCTTTCCTAGCACACACCGTACAGAGAGGCCGTGGTGGAAGATATTGGAGGCATCCAGTAGTCATGCCACCGGGTCCGGGAGCATGGGTGTTTCGGTTGTAGCCGAAGGGAGTAGCTCCCCAGTCTTCTTGTGGTATAAATTTTGTGATCCCATGTTACGTCGAGGTTGTAGCCTCCCCACTTAGAGTTTTGCTTGACGGGTGTCGTGGGTGATTCCAGACACAGGTGAGTTAAGCTGGTGTGTGCAAGTTAGGTGTGTTTTCAACAAAAAGACCGTAGCTGGAATTAGTCCCAATGGACTATGGACTCCGTTACTCGTGGGTAAAGAGTACACCCTCTGCGAGAGATTAAAACCTAGTCGAATAGCCACTGTCCATGGTTAAGGACTACGATGCAGGATGGGTCAAGTGTCGGTCTTAGTGTCGGTCCTCGGAGGTGAAACTGTTAAACCAGAACTGGAATTACTACCTTTGACTTGTGATAATTATGACCATTATTATTGTTGACTAACCCGTGTTATTATTGTTATTATCGGGTATCTCTGGGATGGTTCTACCTCCGGGATATTCACTATGATTGTTTCTTGTAAAGCCCTGTATGTGGTGTCGCTCGGGCGCCTTGCATTGTAGTAATTCTTTTAAAAGCCACATGTATGTGGTGTCGCTCGGGCCTTGGTATGTGGCATTTCTTTTAAAAGCCACATATGTGGTGTCGCTCAGGGCCTTGGTATGGCATTTCTTTTAAAGCCATGTATGTGGTGTCGCTCGGGCCTTGCATTGTGGCATTTCTTTTAAAGCCACATATGTGGTGTCGCTCGGGGCCTTGCATTGTGGCATTTCTTTTAAAGCCACATATGTGGTGTCGCTCAGGCCTTGGCTGTAACATTTCTTTTAAAGCCCTCTATGTGGTGTCGCTCGACGCCCGATTGTGGCATTTCTTTTAAAAGCCCTTTATGTGGTGTCGCTCAGGGGCCTTGGTAACATGTTTATTATTTATTTCATAATTTTAATATTTCTATGTTATTGCATATTCATATTTAACATGCTCGTACGCATCAGAGTTTTATTTATCATTGGTGACTGACGTCATGTTCTTATAATATTTTCAGCACATCGCTGTCATATTATGCTTGTGTTCATAATGTTTGCGAGTACATTCAAAGTACTCACTGGCTTGTCCACAGCTATTGTCTTGGCCAGATTTTCTTCTTGTGAGAGGAGCGACCAAGCGGACAGTCCCGGAACTTAAGCAACGGTGATAGCAGTCTCGCGAAGATAGGAGTTAACCTGGTCAGCTGTTCCTGTGGAAACATGGAGTCCCATAGACATTGATGATCCACAAACCGCTTCCGCCATCAACCACTAGAAACCATTTGTTGTACTCACATGACAGAATGGTCTTGTACTACATATATTGTATTTTTCTTGGAATTTCTGTATCAAGTTGGTGCCTCATTAGCTACTTGATTATCCACAGGGCTGGTGAGCACAAGGACCATTTTCTGGGAATTAATACCCGGAGAATCGGTCCCCACACACTTGCAAAAACATGAAGGAAGAAGGAAGGGAGAGGTGATGATACATGGGCATATGGCTTGAGAAAGATAGCAAGGACTGATGCACACACAACATGAAGAATGCAACCCAAATGATGAGCATGATGAAATGCAAAATGAGAAGGGTACAATGCAACATAACAAGTGCGATGAGCATGGTGCAAGAAGCAAATATATGACAAGTCACTCAACATAATCATGGCATAACATATATGAATGAAATATGCAAAACAATTATGATAATGCAACAAACATAATGAACACACGTCAACAACTAAAATAAATGGAAGGACAACTGAAGCGTCGGTCTCGGGGCGTTACAACACTCCACCACTACGAGAGGATCTCGTCCCGAGATCTAAGATGGCACCGGAGGGAAAAGAAAGAGGAAGATAAGAGGTAAAACTAAGTTGCTTCTTCGACCAACGAGTGAAACCATGAACCTAGAGAGGTTGAGGAAAATGAAAGAAAGAAAACACCGAAGACGAACAAAGTTGAAAACACTTCATTAGAAAAGAGGAACAAGGGATACGATGAGAACCAAGAGGTTTAGTGATAAGATAGATATTGAAACCACTCCGGTTAAAACTAGATAGAGAAGGAATAAGATTGATATAATTTGGGCAGCACTCCGACTGAAAGAAGAAGGAAAACTTTATAAGATGAATAGAACTTGAAGATATGACACAACACTCCGGTTAAATGGATAAACATGGAAAGAACACGATCCTAATAATTCGAGATGATGAGTGAAAAGAGCAACATCACAATGCCTCCGAAAGAAAGAACATAAGATAGATCATTGGAATAACAGAATGTAGGAGAAAATGCCAACTTCTACCAAAAATGAGCTTGGAAAGCATCCTTCCAAGAAGGTTATAACGGAGTTGTTGGAAAACCAACAACGAAACGAATACGCTTGTAGTGGGCTTAAGCAAAAACTTCTCAAAATTGAGGCGAAATTCTGCCACTACAGAAACAAATAATATAACTGATAACACCAACGAGATGGAAAACTTCTTCCACCAAGATGATAGAGAGATAACTTGGAGCATTGATAATCACCACAATAACAACATTCCTTAGGGAAGGCTTTAGGTGAAATATGACACGCGATAACTCCAATGAAGAGATTAATATGGGTTGAAACAATTCATGATCGAAGAGAAAATGATGGATTCACAATATCTCATTCTTGACAACTTGTGAATCACGAAGGGAAATTGTCAAGAGTGACATAACACCATCTCAAAAGATAAGGTAGAAAGGATTGCACTTCGGAATGCAAGATGAAGAATGCTTGAACGCCTCAAAACAAAACATGTGTTTAGCACCATGTTTATTTTAGAGTATAGCTTAGCGGGTCATAACTTCGAGAGAAGTCTTGAAGAACAAAATGAGAATGAAAGGAATCCTTGATGAACCATCATGTAGAGCCTCCATGAAGAACTCCGGTAATGAAAGAATGATAGAAAGAAAGAGAAGTTGAAAGAACAAGGTGAGCCTTGTGATGATTTAGATGAAGCTTTGCGACGAGATAATGCGGAAAACTTGGAACTCCGGAAAAGAAAAGATGATCACTAGAACCAAGAATTACTTCATCATGAGCAATCTCCGGTAGAAAAGAATTTAATCACCTCGAGGAAATAAGAATAAGATTTATTGTATGCTTATCGTTCATCAAATTAAATTGATGACAAGCAATGGATTTGGCATACTACTTATTCCCGTAGAAAGGATTAAAAGAGATATAGCGCAAACTTGAGAAGCTATTGATGGAACCACCGGTGGGATTGAAACAATGAAAGAACAACTGAATTGATACGATAACGAAGGAAGAGAAATCTTGAACGAACCACCATAAGAATTGAAAATGAACGTAGTAAAGGCACAAAACACCGGGAACAATTGGAAAATGAAAGAAGATACTTGAGGGATTTAGATACATGAGAGCGAAGAGATCATGAACTAATTAGAGGATATTTGAGCGATGCACCGGAAGAATTCGAGAACGATAGCTACACGCTGAGAACGAAGAATTATGACATGATGGCCTTCGGAGGAAAGAAATGGAAAAAACTCATGAAATGCTCCGGATGGGTTAAAAGAATTTAAGAGAGCGATGAATCTTCGAGAGAAAGGACAAGATTTAGAGGAAACACTTCTTCGGTCTTCACATGTTGAGAATGATGACGAGAACCACCCTGAATTTTGGAGATACTCCGGGAGAATGAAAAACAAAGAGGTTGAGCCAACAAGGAAAAATAATTTGAAATCGATCTTGGAAAACATGTGACTGATGGAAATTTATTCTTACGTCAAACTTGGAAAAGAATTTGGGAATAGCTCCGGAATAATTAGAAGAGTCAGGTAAGATCCTGGTAAAATACTTGTGGGTTAGGGCCCACTAAAAAGATACACCGTTGAATGATTTATTGAAAAGGGGGATGGCACCGGTTGAATTAAATGACTTGAATGAGATAATGATCTCCAAATAGATTGAATGGATTAAGAATGGAAACACCAATCTTCCGAGATATCTTCAGCACTCCAGAACAAATGAATAGCGAGAAGTGAAAGATTAAGAGGTACACCGGCATGAGAAAGCATTTGACACGAGGAAAAGAATATGATCAACACTGAAAGCTTGAATTAACACCACCGGAGAAGAAAATAACAAAGAATGACGAACTTGAAACTCCTGGCCAACTTCATGATAATCACCGGGTAAGAACATTGATTGAAAAGAGTGAATAGACTTCACATGATTAAATGGATACTTGATTAAGAAATCTGAGTCCTTGAAGAAAAAAGGTGGGAGGGCGGGAAAACAAAGGCAACTTGGGGACGGATGAAACGAACAACGTTAGAAGCGAGAGATGATCTTGCGAATGTTGAAATGATCGGATCCACTTGAAAAGAAGCACACCGGTTGGAAAAGAATTAACATGACAACCTCAATGATCAAAAGGATTAGTATTCACATAGCAATATGAGAACACCTCTTGAAAGGTATGGAATCAACGCTTGACTTTGAAGCAACTCGAATACCACCAATAAAACAAAACAAAGGAATTGGCTTGCAGAATAAGCCGGAACAAACATATGATAGAGATTTCGTCCGAAGTTTTCGTGGTGGGGCCCACACGGGCTCGATTGTACAGCACCATCATGTACAAGGCAGTGCACATGACATACGAAGTGTCCCCGAACCAGCATAGCCAAGGGTTCTTTAAGACACAACGATACCACTGTAAAAACGACCGTGAAAAGGCGGACCACTAGACGTCAAACCCCAATGTCATATCATGCATCTGTCGAAAAGATATTCTAGGAGCTACTTGAATTCCCACCTATAAAACTCCTGAAACTTTCTGGTTATGCAATCTGGTGTTGGGGATACATGGGAAGCAATATATCTCACCCAAACTAACAATACCTACATCCAGCTGTATCCATCCGTCAACACATAACCAAGAAACCTTGAAATCGTGTACCTCAACCTTGAAAAGCATCAGATTATACGAGTTATGGCAATACTCATGAACTCCCCGATCTTGGGTGGCGTCGAGGTTATCTCACCAACAAGCGCATAAAAGAGATTTTCGATGTCGGCAAAACTCAGGTATTCGAGCGCAGCGATAAAATTGTGACGACAACACCTCGGAGCTCAACTCCCCGGGTCAAAGCCACATAATAGATAGGAGGCACCAAGAACAATGTTCTCGTCACAAAACCATCGGAACGATTCCAAGATACCCGCGTGATCCTAAAAAAAATTAGTGAAATTTGAGGAGAGGAAAGACAAAACATCTACGTCAGGAGACCTCACCCGGAGGCGACGAAGGCTGAGGAGTAAAAAGAATCCTACTCTCCCATATATATAATCCTAAGACTCAAAATAGTTTTCTTCTAGACTCAACAACGGCCAACAATCAAGGGGGCTCCTATGGTCGGTCGAGGCTCTGATTACCAACTTGTCACGCCCAATATGCGATACTATCCTAAAGAGACTCGAAGGTCCCACCAAGGATAGAACCGCATATTGAAACGCTTTTGCAAGGTGGATATCATTACATCAACATTACATAATATATGGGGATACATACATAAGGCATACAATGCCACTCGAATACAACATCACAATACATCAGAGCATCATCCGGCTACGGATGAAACACAAACTGTCGGTGTACTAGAGTAGGGGTACCCTAGTATCCCGAACTTGTGCCTGAGCGATTCTGACACCAGCGGCAAGGCTTGCCGGGCGACCGCCAAGGTCCTCCGTGGTTCTTTTTGGAGCCATTCAAGAACAAAGTATTCAAGCCAAGGAGACAAGGCCCCGGCAAGAGGAGCTTGCCGGGAAGGCCAACCAAGGCATCTCAAGAAACTTGCAGCGACGCGCCACGCGTCCCGGCAAGGCCTGGTGAGCGACAAGCTTCCGGACGCGACAAGGCAACGACCGAGGCTAGGCGCTTGCCGCGGCAAGAAACCACTCTGTACCCACGCTCCAGCACTTCCACCAACGTGTCGCCACGACGCCTTTACTGGTAGCGTGGCGGGAAATGTGCAGCCAGCGGTCTTGTGATGTGGCGGCGACAAAGACTGCCATCGTGGCGGCGGTGGCGTCCCCAGCGGTCCTTTTGCACTATTTGGGCGACATAGGCGGGCATTTAATGCCTTTGTCCCCTGCCGTCGGGGTTAGGTATGATACCTTCTGTCTGGTGGTTGTACCAACCACAATCCCTTTTCCATTTTTACCCTTGTCTACGTTGCCACCTATCGGTGACCCCTTGAGCATATAAAAGGAGGCCCATGCGCAACGCGGAGGGGGGTTCGAAAGCAGAAAACACTCACGCTCGGTCTCGTTAGCAGCTCGTGCGTACTATAGCACTCAGCGCTCCCGAGCAAGAACTCAATACAATCAGACAAGCAGCAGTAGGAGTATTATCTCTCCGGAGAGCTCCGAAGCTGGGTAAACTGCTCATGTGCTTCGCCTCGATCCGCTGTTAAATGCGATCTCCGCCCCGCCGAACCGAAAGGGGCTCGGTCCGCCGCCCCATAGGTGTTAAATGGATCGATTTCCCGACATCTTTGGCGCGCCAGGTAGGGGGCGTCGAGGTTGTGTGAACCCGATCCGGCATTCACAAGAGCTAGATCTTCATCTTCTTCATCAACATGCCACCGAAGAAGAAGGCTTCGGAGGCAGTTGTTCCGTCCACGTCGATCCCACCACCACCGGAGCAAACGAGTGTTGGGGTAGACGCCGGCGGAAGAACGGACATCGATGAGGGAGCTCACGGTGCTGCCAGGTCCAAGGACAAGGCCGCCCAGACCTCGGCGTCCGTACATGTTCCGCGCCCATCTCAGGAGGCGCAGGACCGACAGCGTCATGGTATTCGCAGTACCATACGTTTGTTGGACCAAGATCAAGCTGGTGGATCTCGGGGTGCTCAAGACCAGCATGCGTGCCAACATGCTGGCACGAGCAAGATACGTTCGCCTGGACGGGATACTGCTCCTTCTAACATAGTTAGAAGTCCGAGCATATCCCGCTCCTCGCACCGTTCGCCACTGCTGCCCACCACTCCAGCAGAAGCTCTGGCGCGAGCTCAACTGCTCCTGGATTACCCTCCAACGTCAGACAAGATCGACGGATGGAGGGCCACCATTCAGAGTCTCATCGGCTTCGCCAACGGTGACACTCCGCGGCAGCTGAGTACATCGCTGCCGCGGCAGAGCTGCCAGGCACGAGCCAATGACGACGAAACCGGTGGGGGTGCAACCATCAGGCACTCTCCACCCCGAAGGCCAAGATCGCCGACTCACCGGATCAACCTCGACAGCGACTCCACCGCATCGTCAGATCCACGAGCTCGTCACGATCAGCGCCAAGTTCTTCACGAGCAGCGGCAAGAAGAGCGCTTCGTACTGCGCATCGGCCCGAAGAGAAGCGCGGCATCAATCAGACCAGCGCGCTGGGCCCTCTGTCGACATGCATGCGCCAGGGGAACCAGGCGACTTGCCGTACACGGTAGGTTGCCCTGCGTTCACTTGTGAGTTGCGGCAAGTCCAGTGGCCCAACACGAAGAATTTCAAACCAGATGTACCAAAGAAGTACGACGGCAAGTCGCATCCGTCGGAGTTCCTCAGCATCTACACCATCGCGGTGCAAGCTGCTGGGGGGCGAGATGACAAGATCCTGGCCAACTACTTCCCGCTGGTGCTCAAGCCCAATGTCAGATCCTGGCTCATGCACTTGCCGGACAACTCCATATCCTCCTAGGCAGATCTATGCCATCAGTTTGTCGGCGCCTTTACTGATGACCACAAGCCTCATGGCCAAGAGAGCGACCTTCATCTGCTTCGCCCAGAAGGAAGGAGAGCCCCTAGCAAGTACATTCGGAGATTCAGCCGCGTCTGGCACAACATCCCAGATGTCCACCTGCATGTAATCAGCGCGTTCCATCGAGCGTGCGAAACCGCGAGATGAGGGAGGAAATGGTGATGTGCAAGATCGAGGCGTCGATGAGCTATATGCCACTGGCCGACAAGTGTACGCGTCTTTGAGGAAGGGAGGAAACTCCCCGGAGAGAATATAGAAGCAGGAGGATCTAATAGTGAGGATGCTGCCCCGGCAAAGAAAAACCGGCGGCGGAACAACAGGAAAAAGAAAGGCAAAGATGTGCTAGTTGTTGAGAAGTCCGGCAACGGAGGTAGCGCCAAGAAAGCCTGCTCCGGCAAGGAGATTGCAGCAGGCACCAACTACCAGGCTGTGGCGGTCGCCGACAAGCAGGACGACACCAACAAGCAGTACTGCAAGATCCACCGCACCAAGGGCCATGATCTCCAGAGCTGCAAGAAGGTCGAGCAGCAAAAGGCTGAATACGAGCGGCACGACAAGGAGAAGGCCCAGGAAGGTGCTGGAGGAGCCAGCAAGAAACGCCCCGGCCGAGGAGGACGCCGCGGCAAGGCCAAGCAGCGGCAAGGAGACAGACCTCCCCGCGGCCGCGACAAGGATGAAGATGACAACGACGACGAAGATATGGATGATGATGAGACTGATGAGCAGGAGTTCCAGAAAGCCATAGAGGTCCTGTGCGTTGACGGCGGTGCTTCACTGCATTCTTCACACCGCCAGCTCAAGCAGTGGGTGCGGGAAGTTAATGCGGCAGAACCACCCGTCGAGTCACGCAAGCCTCTAAAATGGTCCAGCACGCCTATCATCTTTGATATTGAGGACCACCCTGATCGCATAACTGCAGTCGGGTGCTTGCCGATGTTGGTTTCACCAACTATCCGCAGCCTCAAGGTCACTAAGATGCTAGTTGACGGCGGGGCCGGCTTGAACCTGATCTCGTCCGCGGTGCTCCAGAAACTCTAGATCCACGATAGCGAGCTCGAAGAGACCGCACATTCAAGGAATCAATCCGGGAAGGAGCAAGCGAAGGAAAGATCACGTTGCGGTGACATTTGGCGGCGAAGTTAAACTTCAGGACTAAGAGGGTCACTTTTGGCGTTCTTGACTTTCCATTGCCTTATAATGGGATACTCGGTCGTCCAGCACTCGCCAAATTCATGGCAGCCTCTCACTATGCATACAACATGCTGAAGATGCCAGGCCCGATAAGTGTCATCTCTTTCCCTGGCGACAAGAAGGATGCTCTTATCTGCACCGACAAGATTTACCGGGAAGCAGCAGCCGCAACAGATCGCAAGTCACTTGCCGCTGAAGCTCCCGGGGGGGAAGAAGAAGACCAAGTCCGGCAAGAGTTCTGATGCCCACTCCGGCAAGCGGACCTCTTCGGAGTGCTGCGCTACCGTCGGGGACGCACCATTGAGCTCCACCGGCAAGTGTAAAAAGACAATGGCAGCTCCACCAGAGACCAAGAAGGTGTCCGCCAAGGAGGATGGCACTGGTGGTACTTTCACCATCAGTGCCACTCTCGATCCTAAATAGGAAAGCGCGCTCGTTGCTTTCCTGCGGGCGAATGTCGACGTGTTTGCGTGGCAACCGTCTGACACCCCCGGTGTTCCCAGGAAAGTAATCGAGCACCATCTTGCCGTCTGTCCTCATGCCCGGCCCGTCAAGCAGAAAGTCAGGAAGCAAGCAGTGGAGCGCCAAGAATTCATCGCAGAAGAAATCAAGAAATTGGAAGCAGCGGGCCTTGTCAGAGGAGTGCTCCATCCTACGTGGTTGGCCAACCCTGTAGTCGTGCGCAAGGCTAACGGGAAATGGAGACTTTGTATCGACTTTACCGATGTCAATAAAGCTTGTCCCAAAGACCCATTTCCCTTGCCGCGCATCGATCAAATTGTTGAATCCACGGCCGGATGTGACTTGCTTTCATTTCTTGATGCATACTCAGGATACCATCAGATGTTCATGGCAGAAGAGCATGAGGAGAAGACCGCATTCATCACCCCATGTGGCACATACTGTTTCGTACGGATGCCCTTCAGTTTAAAGAATGCTGGTTCAACATTTGCAAGGGTAGTCCATGACGCTTTTGAGCCGCAAATACACAGAAATGTGGAAGCCTACATGGACGACATAGTGGTCAAGAGCAAGGACAAGGCAACTCTGATTCAAGATTTAGACGAAACCTTTACTAATCTGCGCAAGATCAACCTCAAGCTTAACCCCGAGAAGTGTGTGTTTGGAGTCCCTTCCGGCAAGCTTCTCGGGTTCTTCGTGTCTCAGCGGGGAATTGAAGCCAATCCCGACAAGATCAAGGCCATTGAGCAGATTGAAGCACCAAAGCGCGTCAAGGATGTATGAAGACTTGTCGGATGCGTAGTTGCTCTCAGCAGGTTTATCTCTAGGTCTGCTGAGCGCGCCCTGCCATTTTTCAAAATATTGAAGAAGGCAGGTCCAATGAAATGGACTCCGGAGGCGGAGGCTGCACTGCAAGACTTAAAGAGATACCTGTCCTCCACTCCAACACTTGTCGCACCTAAGCCACAAGAGAAGTTGCTGCTATATATAGCGGCAACCAATCAAGTGGTTAGTGCTGCGTTAGTAGCGGAGAGGGAGGCGGATGATGAGCCAGCAACCACGGCAGATGCAACCAGCGACAAGCAGGGGACTTCACCGGCAAGCTCTGGTCCCGACAAAGATGGATCTGCGCAGGAGCGTGACAAGATGCAGAAAAGAATGGTGCAGCGCCCAGTTTACTTTGTCAGTTCCCTTCTGCAAGGAGCTAGATCAAGGTACTCTGGTGTGCAGAAATTGCTTTTCGGCCTTCTCATGGCCACGAGAAAGCTGCGCCATTACTTCCAAGCACATGAGATCACAGTCGTCACTCGCTTTCCGCTGAAGAGGATACTACAAAATCTAGAAGCAACAGGCAGGATTGTCGAGTGGGCACTTTGGGCTGTCAAGCTTTGGCCTCAAGTTTGAGAGCACTTCAACTATCCAAAGCAGGGCATTGGCGGAGTTCATAGCAGAATGGACGCCAACACAAGATGAAGAAATTCTAGAAACAAGCATCCCCGTCGAGGAAGCAAGCAAAGAGTGGCTGATGTACTTTGATGGTGCCTTCTCGCTGCAAGGCGCCGGTGTGGGCGTACTACTTGTCGCACCCACCGGAGAACACCTCAAGTACATAGTCCAGATGCACTTTCCCAAGGAGCAAGCAACGAACAATACAGAAGAGTATGAAGGTTTGCTTGCCGGTCTCATGATCGCAGCGGACCTTGGGATCAAGAAGCTCATTGTCAAGGGTGACTCACAGCTTGTCGTCCGCCAAGTGAACAAGAATTATCAGAGTCCGTTGATGGAGGCTTACGTTAATGAAGTGAGAAAGCTAGAAGAACACTTTGACGGCCTACAGATGGAACATGTTCCAAGAGCTTAGAAACGATATTGCCGATGGCTCGTCAAAGTGCGCCTTTGAAGTTACAATGGAACCAGGGATCTTTGTGCTCAAGCTGACTCAACCATCTGTAACGCCATCAACTGGACAAAGCAAGAAGAGGAAGTTGATTTCTGGTGACTATTTTCCGGCAGAGCTCCCCGAAGCCGCCGCCAAGAAGGTCCCCAAAATCAACACCAAGAGTGCTGAGGGGCAGTCTGCTCCGGCAAGCCCTAGGGTTTGTTCCGTTGAAGCAGACGCTCCCGACAAGTTTTGCTCTGGCAAGCTTGCCGGGGAACATCAAGCTCCGGCTGATCCACAGGTTCTCGCCGTAGAAGCGAACGTTCCCACAGAAGCAGATGTGCCTTTAGTCCTTGTTGTTGAGCCGCAAGCTCCAGCATGGGCACAGCAGATTGTTCGTTTCCTTCAGACAGGAGAACTTCCCGAACAGCAAGAAGAAACGGAAAAAGTAGCCCGGCAGTCGAGTATGTACCAGTTTGTCGACAAAGACACCTTTGCATGTAAGAAGACTCAACGGCGTGAAATTGAAGTGTATTCACCGGGAAGACGGACAAAAGCTGTTGGCGAGAGATACATGGAGGCATATGTGGTCACCACATTGGCGCCAAGAGCACTTGCCGCAAAGCGTTCCAAAGAAGGTTTCTTTTGGCCAACAGCCCTCCGGGATGCAACTTCACAAGTAACCAAGTGTGAAGCGTGCGATTCCATTCCAAGTAGATACACCAGCCAGCTCAAGCTCTCCGGGCGATCCCTTTATCCTGGCCATTTTGATGCAGGGCTCGACATCCTCGGCCCCTTTCACCGAGCTGTCGGGGCTCGAGTACTTATGCGTTGCAATCGACAAGTTCACAAAGTGGCCGGAAGTGGAAGCGATGAGGAAGGTGACAGCCACGGTCGGCGATCAAGTTCTTGGTCGATTGTTTGCCGCCGGGATCCCTAACAGGATCATCACCGACAACGGCACACAATTCATGAGCCGCACCTTCATGCGACGTCCAAGATCTTGGCGCCAAGGTGCGCTTAACCATTGCTCATCCGAGAAGCAGCGGTCAAGCGGAGAGGGTGAATGCTTTGAAGTGTTGCGGGCTCAAGACCAGAACTTTTGACAGGCTGCACAAGTGCGGAAAGAACTGGATTGAGGAGCTGCGGTGGTTCTTTGGTCGATCGGGCGACGCCAAATCGAGCCAACGGCGGACACCTTTCGCTCTAGTCTATGGAGCAGAGGCAGTTCTCCCCACGGAACTCGTATACGGGTCACCTCGAGTGCTCGCTTATGATGAGCTTGAGCAAGAGCAGTTGCGACAAGATGACGCGCTGCTCCTTGAGGAAGACCGTCTCTAGGCCGTTGTACGAGCTGCTCGATACCAGCAAGCTTTGCGCCGCTACCATAGCCGCAAAGTTAGTGCCAGAAGTCTCAAGGAAGGCGACCTTGTTCTTCGGCGCGTTCAGTCCGCCAAGAATTCCAACAAGTTGACGCCAAAGTGGGAAGGCCCTTCTTGGGTGAAAGCGAGTCACTAGGCTGGCGCTGTCGCCTCGAGACCGAAGATGGCACTCCGGTGAGCAACTCCTGGAACATTGAGCATCTTCGTAAGTTTTACTCGTAAAGTAGCGGTTGCGGAACCTGTTCCAAAGAACCACCTTTTGTACAAGTCTTGCCGATGTTGCATGTAATCCTTTATGCGAAGCGGTATGAGACCCGTGCATAAGTAAAGCTCATGTGCTCTACACATCTTGTCAATTTCATGTTTTTTTTTACTTTGCATGTGTTATCTGACACTTTGTGCAGCACCTACCCCCGGTAAGCAATAACGAGCCGTAAGGCTCCATATCTTTATTTTCTCTACTTTCTTCTTCTCAAAAAGGAAAAGAAGGTTCCCTCGCCCACAAATTTGCCGGGGGGAAAGGAGAAGATAATGGTGTGGATCAGGCATCGTTCAAGGAAGTTTCGCCTTACGGGAAAGCAAGCGACAGAAAAGCTAAGTTGCCAAAGTTTGAGCAATCAGTTTTTAAATTTTTAAAGTTATCTTCCTCGAACGACCGTGCTTTGTATGGAAAACCTATGCGCGGAGGAACCAATTCGTAGCTAGTTGCGCCCTTACTTTGTTTCGAGTCCGCTCAACAACTTAAGTGGGCTGCGACTAGTTGCGACAAGGTTTCTTGTCGGAAGCGGCACCGCCAAAGAAGCTTGACGTCGCACTCAGCCTTTCATGACCAGTGCCTGCGCCGACAAGTTTCCTAAAAGCGTAGGGCAAAAACATACAAAGGAAGGAATCAAGTAAAGGAAATAACATAGCAATCGATACTAGAAATAGAGTCATATTACAAGATAGCTTGTCGCAGCTCTAACAGATTGTTCTCATAACATGACCCGGCAGCGACAAGAAAAAAGAAAAGCAGGCGGCCTAATCTACGCGATCGCCCTCAACCCTCTTGATTCCGCTCACCTTGTCCACAATGGGTGCGACAAGGGCCTTGAGCGCTTCCAGATCAGCGTCCGGCGGCAGGGACCTTAGGACGTTGCTGAGGTTGAGGCATGGGTTGCGGAAGGCCACCTTCACCAGCACCTTTTGAAGAGCTCCCGCGCAGATCTTGCGCGACTCGTCGGCCAGCTGCTTTGGGATCTTCTCCCGGAGTCGCTGGAGGGCCGTCGCCACGCCCTTGAAGAACAAGCTGAGCTTGGCGCTGGGTTGGAGATGCTCATCGGAGGGATACCCGAGATCCTCCATCCCCAGCTGCGGCAGCTCCCCGTCAATGGCTGCGGCAACATTCACAAGACCCTCGGTCCAGTGCTCCACAGTCTCCCTAAAAGCATTCTGGGCGGCAGCAGCACTCGCCAGCAGCGCCTCGTCGGCCTTGATCTTCTCCGTCAAGGCCACCTCCCGCTCCCTGGCGCCGTCCAGCGTCTGAGTCAAAGTAGCCAGCTTCAACTCAAGATCTGCATTGGAATCCTTGGCGGCACTGAGCTCCTTGCTCCTCTCAGCGAGAAGACCCTGCAGCTCACCATGAGCGGCAGCGTCCTTCTCGCGCTCACGCTTGAGCGCGGCAAGCTCCTCACCGCTCGCCCTGAGATCGGCTTCCAGCTGCGCCACCTTCGTCTCCAGCTCCTTCTTGGCGGCCTCGGAAGCTGCGGCAGCATCCTCTGCCTCCTTGAGAGCCCCACCAATTGCTTGCTCGCGCGTGGAAAGCTCCTCCTCGTGGCTGTCAAGGTTGACCTTGCGCTGCGCCAACTCGCCTTCCTGCGCAGATAGCTTCTCGGCAACGAGCCGCTGTTGCTCTTCAACCTCAGCCTTCTTGAGGAGGAAGGCTTTCCGCTCCTCGGCGAATTGCTCCCGCTCCTCTGCCAGGGACCGAAGAGCTTCCTGCTTGAGATCCCGGAGCTCCTCCGCGCGCTTCTCGATATCCACTCCCGCCTTCGCGACAAGCGCTTCTCGGGATGCCAGCTTGGCTTGTCGGGCGCGGTAGAGCGACAGCAGCTTCCGCAGCAGCCGCTCCTCCTCAGGCTCGTCGCTGCTGCCGCTCGGCGCGTCGACCAATGTCAGCCCAGCGGAGGCGAGCACCTCTCCATCCAAGATTTCTCCTTCGACCGGCGCCCTGGAGCTGGACACCCAGGGGAGCTTGATGAAGATGCCGTCGCCGGCCTTCAAGTAGGCGCCGGGCTGGGGCTCTTCGAACTGGCTGTAACAGCGGGCGGAGGGATCGGCGGTCGGCGTAGCGCCTGACGCTCCTGCGGCCTCGGGGCCGTCAGTGCGATCGCCGGATCCCTCGCCAGCTTCTGCGGCGGCAGCTTTGGTGGCCTCTTCGCCGGCGGCATCATCAGCGCCGGCTTCTCCTTAGGTTTCCATCGGCTCCGTGGCAGATGGATCTGACGAACGGAAAAAGGAGAAAAGTCAAGCAAATATCCAAAAAGAAAATCAGAAGAAGAAGAACCCAAGGGAAGTTTTCAAGCAAGAGGATTACCTGTACTAGGATCTGCAGTCGTGGTCTCAACCACCGGAGGGTCGCTGGTGCCGTCCCTTGCCGGAGAACTGTCCCTTCCCGGAGAGTTCTCCCTTGCCGGAGAACGCTCCCTTGCCGGGGAATCCTCCCTTGGCGGTGTAGTCGAAGCAGATGGCATTTCAGGAGCGGCTTCCGGGCACTCCTGGTGAGGCTGCTCTGCTCCTGCACAAACCAGCAGTCAGATATCAGCAAAGAAAGAGCACCCAAGCACACCTGACAGCATGAAGTAAACCATATACTTACGTGGGGGGCTGCGCTGGGGGCTGCTTTGAGGAATGGTTGCCGGGTCCGGCAAGGTGGTCTCGGACATGCCCTCTGCCGTCGCGGTGGGTTCGTCCTCGATGACAATCACCGGGACCTTGGCTCTCTTCGCCGCTCTCTGAGCCAGTGTCCTGAAAAGGAATGGGTTCAAAGTGAAGCAAATCAGATACAGGACAAAAACAGCAAAAATTGAAGAACTACAAGTACAGCGAAGAATCTTACTCTTCTTCTTCCTCGTCGGAGCTTAGCGCGGAGAGATTGAAGTCCGGCTCGCCTCCGGTGCGATGAGGCAGAGGGGTAGGTTCCCTTGCCCGCTTGGCAGGGGCAGTAGCGGTGGACCGGGAAGACCCCGCCCCAGTTGCCGCAGCGGCGTGAGGCGCTCCCGCGGCAACAGTGCTTGCCGCGGTAGAGCGTGTCGCACGGCACGGCGGCTGTTGACTCGTTTGCCGCCCCGGTACGTCCCCGGCCTTGCGGAGACGCCTTCTTGGTGCAGCTGGGGGCTCCGCTTGTGGCAAGCTGTCTGAAGGTTCGGGCCCGACAAGCTCTCCCTCGATGGGCTCGCTCGACTCAGCTTCAGGCCCGGCAAGCTCTTCCTCGCCGGCGAACTTCTCTTGCTCGACAAGGCTTGGCGCCTCTGCTGCCTCTGCCTCCTCCACGGTGAACCCGAACTCGCCCGCGGCAGCTGCTGCCGCCGCCTCTTCCAGCCTAGTGGCGATGCGCTGCATCTCCGCATCGGTGGTATCGCGAGTAAGGCTCTTCTGTTCATCAGTGCGGACCGGCACTTCAACCAAGCCATCAAAGAAATCCCGCACGACGTCGTCTGCAGGCTCTTGCCAAGTTGGGACAATTCCGTGCGAGTCGCACAGCGGCATCATTAGTGAGGAGTTGTTGCACAACGGAACGACACCCCTCGGCAACATGAATGGATGTTGAGGATCGCGCTTGAACAGTTCGAGGAGCATCGCGTCCAGCTCCAGGACAATGAAGTTGAAGTTGAGGCCCGGGCGCAGCCTCATGATATCATCCGAGTTCTGGAACTCCCAGGCGGGTCTCCTCCTCTCCTGCGAAGCGTCGCGCGGCGCGAAGAAAATCTGCGCCAACGGCGCCTACGGTGAGCCCGGCAAGCCTGAGGCGAAGGATCCGGGTGACGGCAATCTTCAGCCTATCGTCTTCCGGGGCCACGTTGCTCCAATCGTTGCCGCGCGCTATTGGGGCTTGTCGCAGGGTGGTAAATGGCTGCGGGTTCTCCTCGACAATCCAGCACCACTCTGCTCTCCATTCCTCCCACTTGCTGTGGAGCTCTCCCTCCAGATAAGCTTCCTTCTTGCCGACTCTCGAGATCCAGGCGATTCCGCCGGATAAAGGCTCTCCCCTCTCGACTCGGGGCATAGAGAAGTGGCGAAAAAGAGCTACATTTGGATGGACTCCGACAAAGTTTTCGCAGAGATGTGCGAAAACTGCCATGGTCAGAACGGCGTTGGGGGTGAAGTCAAGGAGGCGGAACCCGTAGGTGTTCATGATGTCACAGAAAAATTCAGAGAAGGGCGGGCAGAGCCCGCAGTAGAAGAACAGCGCGAAGAAGGGGTATCCGTTTGGAGCCAGTTCTGAAGTGGCAGCCGGGAGTACCTTCGTGCGCGGATGCGCTCGCGTCTCCGTCGACCAGAAGAGGTAGTAGTACTCCCTCAGCTCCTTCGCGGCAAGCTGAGGGGGGAAGATGGCCCGCTCCTTTCGCAGCGCCGCGAGCCGCTGCGCCTCGACCGATTTCACGCCCTTCCCCTTGTCGGCTTTCGGAGCCATGGCGGAGGTGGTGGGGGAGATCGACGGCGTTGGTGGTGCGTGGTGGCAATGGGGGGCGGAGCGCTGCTCTCTTTCAGCTTCGGGAAGAAGGGGGGAGTGGCGGAGATTTGTGAAATTGGAGTAACAACCGCGAGATGGGCGAACTGCCCCTGTTTCCCCTGCTTATAAAGAGGGAGGGGGCGGACGTTTCGCCCTTCCGAATAAAGAAACCACCCACGATCTCTCCCACGATGCCGCATTCAACGCGTGCCGTTCGGGGAGGGCCCGGTGGATACGGAGTTAGATACGGTGTGACCCAGGCCGCGCGTGCCCGTGCCGTGTTTTGGGCCTGGCCCAACAGCGCTCGGCACCGTGTGTGGCCCAGGCCCGGGGGCTCCTGTCGGTGTACTAGAGTAGGGGTACCCTAGTATCCCGAACTTGTGCACGGGCAGTTGCAGCACCCCGCGGCAAGGCTTGCCGGGTGACCGCCAAGGTCCTCTGTGGTTCTTTTTGGAGCCATTCAAGAACAAAGTATTCAAGCCAAGGAGACAAGGCCCCGGCAAGAGGAGCTTGCCAGGAAGGCCAACCAAGGCATCTCAAGAAACTTGCCGCAACGCGCCACGCGTCCCGGCAAGGCCCAGTGAGCGACAAGCTTCCGGACGCGACAAGGCAACGACCGCGGCAAGGCGCTTGCCGCGGCAAGCAACCACTCTGTACCCACGCTCCAGCACTTCCACCAACGTGTCGCCACGAGGCCTTTACAGGCGCGCGTGGCGGGAGGCTGTGCAGCCAGCGGTGCGCAGTGGCAAGCGGCGCTGACAAGACTGCCATCGTGGCGAGCGGTGGCGTCCCTGACGGTCCTTTTTGCACTATTTGGGCGACGCAGACGGGCATTTAATGCCTTTGTCCCCTGCCGTCAGGGTTAGGTATGATACACTGTACAGGTAGTTGTACCAACCACAATCCCTTTTCCATTTTTACCCTTGTCTACGTTGCCACCTGTCGGTGACCCCTTGAGCATATAAAAGGAGGCCCATGCGCAACGCGGAGGGGGGTTCGAAAGCAGAAAACACTCATGCTCGGTCTCGTTAGCAGCTCGTGCGTAACTGTAGCACTCAGCGCTCCCGAGCAAGAACTCAATACAATCAGACAAGCAGCAGTAGGAGTATTATCTCTCCGGAGAGCTCCGAAGCTGGGTAAACTGCTCGTGTGCTTCGCCTCGATCCGCTCTTCGTGCGATCTCCGCCCCCCGCCGAACCGAAAGGGGCTCGGTCCGCCGGCCCCATAGGTGTTCGTGGATCAGTTTCCCCGACACAAACAAAAACTCAAATGACATCCGCCCTGCTAGCCCAGGTTGCCGACCTGGAACCTATCCCCTGATCGAAGAAGAAGCAGAAGAAGAACTCCAAAACAAGCAAACATCGCTCTCGCGTCATGATCATCGCATAAACCTGTACCTGCAACTGTTGTTGTAGTAATCATGAAAGCCACGAGGACTCAGCAATCCCATTACCATGGGTATCAAGACTAGCAAAGCTTAATGGGAAAGGAAGGGGTAAAGTGGTGAGGTTGCAGCAGCGGCTAAGCATATATGGTGGCTAACATATGCAAATAAGAGCGAGAAGAGAGCAAAAGGAACGGTCGTGAAGCTAGCAATGATGAAGAGGTGATCCTGAACTCCTACTTACGTCAAACATAACACAGAAACCGTGTTCACTTCCCGGACTCCGCCGAGAAGAGACCATCACGGCTACACACGCGGTTGATGCGTTTTAATTCGGATCTGGTGTCAAGTTATCTACAACCGGACATTAACAAATTCCCATCTTCCTATAACCGTAGGCACGGCTTTCGAAAGATTATACCCTGCAGGGGTGTCCCAACTTAGCCCATGACAAGCTCTAGCGATCAACGAAGGAATAGACCTTCTCCCAGGAAGACCCGATTAGACTCGGAATCCCGGTTTACAAGACATTTCGACAATGGTAAAACAAGACCAGCAAGACCGCCCGATGCGCCGACAATCCCGATAGGAGCTGCACATATCTCGTTCTCAGGGCAACACTGGATGAACACTACGTACAACTAAAACCAGCCCTCAAGTTTCCTCGAGGTGGCGCTGCAAGTGGCTCTGGTTCGGACCAACACTTAGACAAGCATTGGCCCGGGGGGGCTGTAATAAAGATGACCCTTGGGTTAATTACTCCCAAGGGAAATATAGGTGGTGGTGACGCAAATGGTAAAACCAAGGTTGGGCCTTGCTGGAGGAGTTTTATTCAAAGCGAACTGTCAAGGGGGTCCCATAAATCACCCGACCGTGTAAGGAACGCAAAATCCGGGAACATAACACCGGTATGACGGAAACTAGGGCGGCAAGAGTGGAACAAAACACCAGGCATAAGGCCGAGCCTTCCACCCTTTACCAAATATATAGATGCATTAATAATATAAGAGATATTGTGATATCCCAACCAAAATCCTATCCACCATGGAGCAATCTTCAACTTCACCTGCAACTAGCAACGCTATAAGAGGGGCTGAGCAAAAGCGGTAACATAGCCAAACAATGGTTTGCATAGGAAAGGTGTCAAAGGTTAGAGGTTCATGGCAATATGGGAGGCTTGATGAGCAAAAGATAGGTAATGCAGCATAGCGATAGAACGAAGTAACTAGCATAGCAATGATAGTAGTGAGATCCAGGGTAGCGGTCATCTTGCCTGAAATCCCGCAAGGAAGAAGAACGAGTCCATGAAGAAGACAAGCGGAAGTAGTCGAACGAATCCTCACAATCGCAACATTACCGGAACTAAGAAGCAACACCGCAAAGAAACAAACAACATGGTAAATGCACAAGCATAAACATGGCATGATGCACAAACCAGTATGATGCAGGTCCGGTTTAAATGAGACATGGCATGGCAAAGTGCAACAAACAATACTACAAATTAAGTGGAGCTCAATATGCAACGAGTTGCATATTGACGAAACACCACATGCAAGTATTTAGTTCGCTCTCGTTTAGGTACACAACAATATTAAATGTTGTTAAACATGGCAAGAGGTGAAGCATGATGAAACTACCTATCTAGGCAAGTTTAAATGAGGCCGGAACAACAAACAACAATTCCGGAAAATCCTCATGTGCATATTTTTGATTTGGTACTGTTCTCTCCTAAAGCATATTTTAGAGTTGTTAAACATGCAAAGTAATGCTATCATGTTAAACTTTGCATTTTTCACCCCATTTACATATAAAGAACATTTAAAACCGAGCTACGGATATTTAGTTATGAAATAAATCATTTTAGCATGTGATTTATGCAAATTAATGCAAACAACAATTTTAAATATTTTTAATAGGGATGAAAGTTGCATATTGTGAAAGAACATGAAAAACTGAGCAAGAAGCATATATGACATGTTTCATTTGGATGCATAGATATTTAGTTATTAGCAATTCAAAATGATGGCATTACTGTTAAAATGCAAAACAAAAGGAAAACAATAAGGGACACGGGCAGGGGCAGCCACTGTCAATGACGTGTGGGCTCGGGTGCTGAGGTGGCAGGAGTGTGGGTGTGGAGAGGGGTGTGTGGACAGAGAGGATGACGAATGGGTCCCACTATCATAGAGGCAACAGAGGCAAAAATTGGGGTTCTAAAAGATGTTCCCGACGGGATTCGAACCCGAGTCTCCCCGGTAGAACTCTGCTCCCCGATCCACTGGGTTGCGGCTACTATTGTTGATAGGATGGTGCACGGCTTATTTTGAACTAGCTCCTCGGCGGACGGGGTTTCTTCTCCTCTACAACAGAGAAGACATCGGCGGCACCGGCGGGCAACGGTGAAACGGCGGGGCCCAGGAGGCAGCGGCGGGTGTGCGGGATAGACTATGGAGGTGCGCGTGCATGCGGAGGGCTGCGGGAGGAGTCCACAGCATGAGCCTTGAGAAGAAACCCAACTCGGGCCACGGCGAAGCGCGGCGATGCAGGGGCGAAGTCGGGCGCGGCGAGGCGAAACAGAGGGGCGGCGGCTGAGTGCGTGAGCATGTGCAGCATGCTGGTGTGCGTGTGAGGATGCGTGCAATAGGTGAATCGAGCTGGGCCTAGAACACGAGCTTGGGCTCGCTGCCATGGTCGTCCATGGCGGACATGGCCTCTGAGGCGACGGGATCGGCAACCACATCGACAAAATCGAACCGGAGAGGGGCTAGGGGGAATGACTGCTCACCTAGGTCCCGTAGGACAAGATGAGGATGCCGGACATGTAGTGCAACGTGGGTGAGGACGCGATGATCGACGGAGGCGCTCGGGTCCGTGAAGTAGAGGAAGATGACGAAGATGATGTCGAGGAACTTGGCGTTCGGCGGCGATGAAGAGGAAGAAGACGTCGTCGTGGAAGAAGATCGCGCGCCTTGGGACATGTGCGTAGTCGAGGAAGACTATGTCGAGGCACGCGAGGCTCGGGCGAAGAATACGGCAGCTGCTTGTCGGATCACGCCGAAGAGGAGCTCGGTCTCCTGAAGAAGAGGATGCAGGGGAAGACGACGGCGACGTGGACGTGGACGACGGCATGGAGGCGATCCAGATCAACCACCCATCAGAATCGGTCGAGGACGGAGACGGGGTGCAGGCGGACATGTCGAAGACGAGCTTGAGGCCCTTCAGCCGCGAGAACGACAACAGACGTCGACAGGTTTATCTCCCTGATCTCGGTGCATCTGATTTGTGGAAGAAGCAGAGGGAAGGGAAAGAGGTGGCGGCGGCGAGAGGGGAAGAGGGGAACCCTAGGGCGCGGGGCTGCGGCTTTATAGGGGGGGCGCGGCGCTGGTGGCTGGGCAAAGTGCGGCCCCTGGAGGTTTTACTGTGAGAGAGAGGGTCCGTGAGGTGGAAGAAAAAGTAGGGGGAAGAGAGAATGACAGGTGGGTCCGAGGAAGGGGTAAACAGTTGCCCGCGTGGGAATTTTACCGGGGAATGGAGTTGGCTGCGGGTCTGCTGGGCTGCAGGTGGCCTAGGGCGCTGCCTGTAAGTGGGCTCTGCCCAGTTCTTCCCTCCTCTGTTTATTTTCTTTAAGAAAATAGACATAATTACAAGGAAAATGATCCGTGGTTTGGGAAGGAAAATCTCATAGATAAATATATATAAGGAGTCCTGGATTTATGCAGTATTTGAATAACTTGACTTGGCAATTTTTAGAGGTAGAAAAATAAATCAAGTTTGAATTAAATTCAAACTTGCTCCATTTTTTAACCCAACCAAATCAACTCCAAATGAGATAAAATTTGACATAGAGGTGTAAGGCATTGAGTAAGGTCACCAGGAAATGAATGAACATTAATGGAGGAGGGAATAATGTCACTTGCAAAAACATGAAGGAAGAAGGAAGGGAGAGGTGATGATACATGGGCATATGGCTTGAGAAAGATAGCAAGGACTGATGCACACACAACATGAAGAATGCAACCCACATGATGAGCATGATGAAATGCAAAATGACAAGGGTACAATGCAACATAACAAGTGCGATGAGCATGGTGCAAGAAGCAAATATATGACAAGGCACTCAACATAATCATGGCATAACATATATGAATGAAATATGCAAAACAATTATGATAATGCAACAAACATAATGAACACACGTCAACAACTAAAATAAATGGAAGGACAACTGAAGCGTCGGTCTCGGGGCGTTACACAAACTTGGCATATTCTGGCCACCTTATTCATGCAGGCTACAACTACTCCAAGAAATGCACCAATCCTGGGACGGGCCACTGTTTTTCTTCGACATATTTTTGGTTGCTGCCTGGAGTCTATGGAAAGAAAGAAACAATAAACACTTTAGGGGCATCAATCCCAGCATTGACACCTGGCTTCATAGATTCGTTGAGGACTTTAGCCTGCTGCGACATAGAACTAAAGGGGCCCTTGGTGCCTCCATTATCTCCTTTGTAACCTCTTTACACTAGCACTTGTACTTCTCCACTCTTAGCTTTGCCACCGTGCAAATCTCAAACACCCTCCCCCACAGGGGGGGGATAGAGATGCCTGTAACCCTTGTACATGAGATGTAACTATGTACCATACCATATATGAAAAAACAGTAGGAGCCTCTCCTACTGTCTAATTCCTCAAAACAAACATGAGCCAGTAGCAATATATTTGGCCTCAGCCGTAGACAGAGACACACAATTCTGCTTCCTTGATGACCAACACACCAATGATCTACCAAGGAAATGGCATATCCCCGAAATAGATTTCCTATCAACCAAGTCACCAGCTCAATCTGAGTCTGAATATCCAACAAGATCAAACGGTGCTCCCTTAGGATACCATAAACCTAAGGTGGGGGTGTGAGCCAAATATCTCAGAATGCGCTTAACTGCTTGGTGATGCGATTCTTTCGGTGCAGCTTGATAGTGGGCACACATGCAAACACTCAACTTAATGGAAGGTCTAGATGCACATAGATAGAGAAGAGATCCAATCATCGAATGATAGGCTTTCTGATCGTAATCCTTACCATACACATCTTCAACTAGCTTACCATTCGTGGGCATTGGAGTTTTATAGCCATTATTTTGGAATCCTGCATTTTGAATTTCTTCAGGCACTCTTTCGGATATTTTTCCTGAGAAATGAATATGCCATTTGCTTATTGACGAATTTGCAGTCCGAGAAAGAATATGAGTTCACCCATCATGGAAAATTGATATTTATCTGACATCATTCTCCCGAATTCTAAGCTGCAAGCATTGTTAGTACAGCTGAAGATAATATCATCCACATAGATTTGACATACGAATAGATCATTATCAGCAGCACGAGTGAATAGAGTGGGATCTATGGATCCTGGCTTGAACCCTTTGTCGAGCAAAAACTTCTTCAAGGTGTCATACCATGCTCGAGGGGCTTGCTTTAGCCCATATAAAGCTTTCTTCAACCTGAAAATTTTGTTAGGAAACTCAGGGTCTTCAAAGCAAGGTGGCTGTCTAACATAAACTTTCTCATCAATTTCACCATTGAGGAAAGAACTTTTCACATCCATTTGATAAAGCAAGATATCATTGTAATTTACATAAGTGAGAAGAATGCGGTTGCCTCAAGGCGTGCAACAGGAGCATATGTTTCACCGGAATCAATACCTTCTACCTGAGTGTAACCTTGAGCAACAACTCATGGTTTGTTTCTCACCACAATGCCATTTTCATCTTGCTTATTGCGGAAAATCTATTTTGTGCCAATGATATTGTGCTTCTTGGGATTCGGTTTGTCAACCAGTTCCCATACATCATTCAATTCGAATTGCACCAACTCCTCTTGCATGGCATTCATCCAATCCGGATCATTCATGGCTTCTTAATACTTGGTAGGTTCTGCCTATAAAACAAAGGAGAAAACGCCACAACAGTGAGACAAACGAGTGCGTGAACGAGTTGTGGGTCGATAACCTGGATTCTCAATTTCATCGAGAATTAGTGAAGGATCAACTAGATTTGCCACACGAGGATGAGCATTTTCTTTGTGCTGATCATTGTCATGAGCATTTGTGTCATCATTCCCTTTAGGATTGCCATTTTGATCGGCATTTGGGGCTTGATTGCCATTTTCATGCAGAGGAGCATTTGCTTCAGCAGTGGCTTGACGAGTTCTACTTCGAGTCATAGGAGCA